>WPIO01000057.1:1632500-2005000 GCA_009760855.2 Cristatella mucedo
GGGTTATTTGATATTTCCACAAAATGTATATATCTAAATGCGTTCTTATCGATATGTATATTAAAACCTGTAAAATCAACAACTGGTCTGGGTAGTCACCAGAAATTGCATCATATCGATCAAATCAACAGAGCCGACAGCTAAATGCGATCTCCGACAAATCTATAAGGCCTACGCTTTTCCCAATCGAATGTGGTGATTCTAGTCTCATAGTGAGCCGTAATGGCTCACTAAGTAAAGCAGTTGCTTTTCACGACCTCGCCCTGATGTCGTGGGTTCGAATACTGTGGTGGGCGATCCTTTATTGCCACTAGAAGCTGTGGGGATAACCGTTAAGGCTTTTCTGTCACTGTACAAAAAGAGGCTGTCAAATCAGCTAGCATTTCTGCTAAAACATACCAGCTTCACTATTACCCTAACAAACTTGAAATCGATTTTCAGCTTTCGTACAATCATTTATGTATCACCTTATACTTTTGCCTACTGATAAACTATCTGACATTTACGTTATTATAATTTGGTCTCGGACAATCCCCATCTCAGCATTAGATGATCTCGACAACATACTAGCGAAAGTAAAATCATTTAGAGACCAAGATTGCCTGGTAAGACCCTTAATTCTGAAACTGATTGCCACGTATGGTCATAACTAGCAATTACATCGTTTAATTTAGGTCCCAGCTATATACTATTATCTTTTTAGCAGCTTTTCTTTTAAAATCGTGAGGAATTCGACTTCTGATTCCAAGTCTGTTCGGCTACCTGCATATCTATAGTTGAGTCTATTTTACTACACAGCGGTTCTCGTTGAGAATGACCATAATCTTTTATCTATTTACCTTTGCATGTTCGCCTTACCTTAGTTTTCTTTGCTTGTAATTGACTGATATTGTACTGCAATAGCTTAAGTTGGAATATAACAAACGGTTGATTATGAAGTACTTAGATTGATAGAGTCTCTTATGTTTTCACACCATAAATGAGTGTATTTGGAGATATTTTAGTCGGGTTACAGCTGCCATTCAAATAGTTCACTGAGCCTTTTCATAGAGCATGTTAAACTACTTATATTGCTAACACGTGCTTCCCGATCTAATAGGTAAACGATTGGTAGGTTAATCTGGTCATAGAGTTGTTCTAAACTCGGCTCTGTTTCGTTTTCAATAATAAGAATATTTCCTCTAAATTTAAAATGCATGGAATATTTTTTATCGTTGCGATTCGAATTTTTCATGTTGTCTATCTGTCTTTAGAACTTATGTGGGGTTTCTTTTTGTCAGTAGATGCGTAGAAATGTAAAAGTACATTTAGTTAAGATTTGTAAGCTTTTATTTTTCATCATTGCTTTATTTTAAACTGCAATTAGTTTACCATTAAGAGCATTAAAAAAATCCGGTCTCAATAATGCAGTTAAGTATTGGACGAGTGAATTTTTAATAATCCTCCTAACACTCGACAAGTCTTACAGGTTTTTGTATACTAATTCTGCTCGTAATAAAATACTGGTTCAAACTATAATTAGCAGCCTGGGCGTGACGTCGTTGTAGCTCTATATAACTCTTTTACTTTTGGACTTTAGCTACAGGAACTGTGTGATACATTTTACTTGTAGGAAAAAATCTCACGAAAATATAATTACAGCTTGTAAGATACTCCAATAATTTGCTAACCAGAATTAAGTATACTACTGCATATTCAAAACAAACATACAACGACTGATTATATTCAATATAGCTCGTAGGCTAGGTTAATCTTGTCTTAGCTTTAGAGTATGTAGTACCAGGCTGCAAAGGACTTCCCTGCAGCAATTCCAATATTCTCGGACTAAGTAACCAGTCCTTTTAAGGGCACTCTAAATTGCTGTCTTACGTTTACTGGTACGCAAAAATGTGGTTGATGAAATTAGGTTTAGTATTTACTGGCTGAATACGAATAGAGGTCTAGAAAGACCCTAGATCAATTTGATTCAATATCTACGACCGATAATGTAGTATTGCATGCATCAATCTACCGAGGTAAAAGTGAGTTAAGGGCATGTAGGCGAATCCGTAACTGAAAGTACAAGCGGTTTTGAGGTCAACTTTGATAATTAGCAGAGTTTTTCCTTTCACCGCATACTTTGTCTCAGCAATTAAGCTAATGTTTGAAGTAGAATTGTAAATCGCATTGAAATAGTGGTTTGCAAATTGTATGGGGGAGGAGCATTCATAGGGCAAAAAAAGAAAAGTAGTTACTGTGAATCTTAGGCTGTAGCAAGCTAGCTGGTATTTATTATCTACTTGTGACAGGAATTCTTAATTAAAGATTTTACTTTTTTTGAGGAGCATAGCAAAGACAGGTTCACAGAGTATACACGGAAAATGCTACCGGACTAACTAAAGGTAAGAAGAAACGTCAGTATCAGGTTTGAAATGTCCTAGTTTAGGGATAGCATTTTATCGTGATTGCTTTGCCGCAATTTTAAAGTGGAATGAAATAGATTGCCTTATCTGAGGATGCTTGATTGAATGTAGTATTATTATCTGCGAGTCGGCGTTTGTACTCGTGTGCTTGAGCGTGTCACTGAGATACAGATATAGAGAGAGAGAGAGCCCAAGAGAGGGAGAGAGAGAGAGAGTGAGAGGGAGAGAAAGAGGACAAAAAGAGAGACAGGGAGACGGACAGGGCGAAAGAGGGAAAGACCGATACAAGTAGAGCAACAGAGAGAGAGGGAGAGAGAGCTCAAGGGAAAGTAAAATAAAGCAAGAGAACAGAAAGCGAAAGAGAGTTTAGGTAGGTAAATTAAAGCACTATGATTGAACACGGGTTATTAGATATTTCACAAAATGTATATATCTGAATGCGTTCTTATTGATAAGTATAGTAAAAACTATCAAATCTACAACTGGTCTGGGTAGTCCCTAGAAATTGCATCATATCGATCAAATCAACTGAGCCTACAGCTAAGTGCGATCTCTGACAAATCAATAAGGCCTACGCTTTTCCCAATTGAATGTGGCGATTCTCGTCTCATAGTGAGCCGCAATTGCTCGCTAGGTAAAGCGGTTGCTTTTCACGACCTCGCCCTGATGTCGTGGGTTCCAGTAATGTGGCGGGAGATCCCTTATCGCCACTGCAAGCTGTGGTTATAGCCGTAAAGGCTCTTCTGTCACTGTACAAAAAGAGGCTGTCAAATCAGCTAGCATTTTTGCTAAAATACGCTTGCTGTACTATGGCCCTAACGGACATGGAATCGATTTTCAGCTTCCGTGCAATCACTTATATATCACCTCATAGTTTTTCCTACTGATAAATTATCTGACATTTAGGTTATGGTAATTTGGTCTCAGACAATTTCCATCTCAGCCTGTCATGATCTCGACATCATAATAGCGAAAGTAAAATGATTTAGAAACCAAGATTGGCTGGTAAGAAATATAGTGCTGAAACTGATTGCCACGTATGGTCATTACTAGCAACGCCATCGCTTAATTTAGGTCCCAGCTAAATCATATTATCTTTTTAGCAGCTTTTCGTTTACAATCGTGAAGAAGTCGAATTTCAATTCCAAGTGTGTTCTGCTACCGAAATGTGTATAGTTGAGTCTATGCTACTACACAGTGCTCCTCCTTGATAATGACCGTTATATTATATCTATTTGATTTTTCATGTTCGCCTTACCTCAGTTTTCTTAGCTTGCTCTTGACTGATATTGTACTGCAATTAGCTTAAGATGAAGTATAACCTAATGGTTACTTTTGAGGTACTAAGATAGGTAGAGTCTCTTATTTTCGTACCCTATACGTGAATATATTTGGACAGATTTAAGTCAGGTTATAGCCAACATTCAACTGCTTCACTTAGTATTTTTAGTGAGCATGTTAAACTACATACATTTCTAACACGTCCTTCGAAATCTAATAGGCAAACGGTCGATAGATTAATCTGTTTATAGAGCTGTTCTAAACTTGGCTCTCGGTTTTGTTTTAAGTGCTAAGAATATTTCCTCTAAATTTAAAATGCAGTGAATATTTTTTGTCGTTGCGATTGGAATCTTTCAGGTTGTATATCTATCTTTAGAACTTATATGGGGTTTCTTTTGTCAGTAGATGCGTAGAAAAGTAAAAGTACATTTAGCTAAAATTGTCAAGCTGTAATTTTTAATCTGTGCTCTATTTCAAACTGCATTTTGCTTACCATTAAGAGTATTTAAATAAATCATCTCTCAACAATGCAGCAAAGTATTAGACGGTTTAAATTTTTATAATCTTAATAACACGGAAAGTCTTAAAGGCTTTTGTAAACTAATTCTACTTGCAATACAATACCGGTTCAAACTCGAATTGTCAGCCAGGACGTGATGTCGTTGAATGCTATATCAATTTTCTACCTTAAGACTTTAGCTACAGGAACTGTGTGATACATTTTACTTGAAGGAAAACAATCATGAAAGTATAATTACAGCTTGTAATTCACTGCAATAATTTGCCTACTAGCATTAAGTATACTACTGCATATATAAAACAAACATACAACGACTGATTCTATTTTACATATTGGTATGTGCTATTAGTGATATAGTTACTTGCTCTACTGCCCATGCGAACATAAATAGAGAAACTTGGGCAATCTACTTAGCTGACTGCACCAAACGTTACCGAAGAGGTGGAGTATGTAAATTTTACACGGATGATTTCATAGATGTTGTGCCACCTTTGGCATAGAGTTTATCTATATCATGGCATTCTAACGTTTATAATAAACTCATCAGTGTTGTACGGAAGGACCAACTGTGCTTTTTATTAGAAGCGTCTGAGCTTAGGCATAGAATATATAATGTTTTTCAAAAATGATGTTGATGGCACAAATTTGGTGAACCATTTGCAGAAATCCAGCAACCATTAAAGCTGGCAAGCAGTTGCAATACCTTCAATTCTGAAGTAACATTGTTATAAACTCTACTCGTCATAACACAATATCGGATATCGGGATACTCTGCCTTTAAGAATAGGATTTCTGTGTCCTCGATCGTTGTGCTAATGCAACCCAGTTGGCAACTCAACATATAATTAATTTTAGATGTAACAACACTCCCCATATCAGAATTGCAGTTTAGGCTAGCTTTAAATTGCTACTGCTCCTGAATGCATATTTTTAGCAGGTCCTTTTTCAGAATTTTTTAAGGTGTCTATTTGAGAGAGAGTAGCTTCGCTCCCCTGCCCTACTCACCTGCCAAAAAGGCGACCATTGGTTTAAACGTCTAATTGAAACAACACCAGACCTTAGTCGATCAGTCAAATAATAGCACAATTAAAAGTTTAATACACTAGATAAAATGCCCTCAGAGAACTAGTAATGTTTCTAGGCACGTGAAGTTCGCTGCTCAGGAAACATAATCGGGGTAGCCTGCTAAAACCCCATGGTATATGATTTTTTTTAAACTCGTGTATTAAACATAAACTTGTTATAAATGCAAGCTCAATTTGGTGGTTGTCAGATGACTGGAAAATGGTCAATAAAATTATTATGTAAGACCTATTTAAACCGGAAGTAGTACATCGAGCTCAACAAAATAATTTTCTTTGACAAATAACTGAGCAGGAACTGTGGTTTTCTGGTGAAATCTGCTAATATAAGCTACTCAGCACTAAACAGACCCTTAAAAAATAACTGTTGAAAATGATAAAACGTAAAAATTTCCCGGAAATGACACGCCCCTCAGGATCACTAGTCCGACTGGTAGTATAACAAGATCATATAAGAGTAAACCACCTACCGGCAGGGTGACTAGTCCTTCCTCCGCTTCCCCGCCTCACCCATAGCAACTGGTGGTAAATGGCATTCCAAGGCCCTCTCCTTATTTACTTGGCGGAAACCTGTTTACATTGGTATGATTACATCGGATCACAAACCGGAAGTGACTGTCATTTGGCCAGAACACGAACATTAGGGATAATGTATTCAGAATTTGCTGCGACCGGGGCCGCCGTAACTAAGGAGTCAATTATCACGGCACCTCATGAATCCTGGGACAGCTGATCCAGTTCGTGTAGCAGCCAAACGCACGGGGCTACGGTAGCTAGCGGTTTTTTGGTCGGCGGCCGGTCAGCGTGGTGACTTGGATGGAGCTAGCGCGTCGTTTACTCGAAGTCAGTCTGAAAATGTTGATTCATTTCTATTCAAGGAAAATTTAGGTGATTTGAAGTTCTCATTTATGTCGCTAATATTTTGATACTTGTATTGGCGAATGCTGGTGAGCCGCCCGGCTGTATCCTGGATTGCCGGCCTGCGGTATGAGACCTATCGCGGATATGATCTGCTTTGGCTGTAGAAGTATCTTTTTAGGTTGATCTATTCCTAAGATCAATATTTATCTATTTATGGATTGGTTCGTGCGATGATAGCGTTTCCTAGTGCTGCCTCTTGGTTATAGCTTGGAGTTCTCAAGTTTATCTGCAAACGACAGTCCAATGCCTTCTGTCATTTATATCCTATCCCCTAAAATAATGATCCGATCACCTTAGAATTTTGGAATATATGATTGATTGTAGTTACATAATCATTTCAGCTTTTTCGTATGCATATTGGACCTCAGTAGAGATACCTGTTTTGGTCAAAACCAGCTGTGTTTGTCGTGCTAAGCCGTTGTCATCCTTTTACTCTCATGGCGTAAACATATCACAGGTAGGCTACTTGTGACCGAATCAACGTGAAATTCGAAATACATGCTCTTAAGTATGTTGTTTGATGTTTTATGGCGACAAATATAGTAACAATTTTGTTATTCGTCACATACATGCTTTGGCAGCTTAAGTTGGCTTCTCTGAGTGCTGTCACAGCAGTAGTACTTGGTACCTGGTAAATTGTACAACTTGGTCGATACTGGGCCGATCTGTGTGGAACTTGGAATATAGGTGGAGCTCACCTGCCTTCACGTTCCCCTACTCTGTGCATCTACGTATGATGAGTTTTTATGCATATAACGTGCCTGTCACAAAGTAATCGTACCGTGGACTGTGTTCGTGATGACTGTAAACAGTTTGAGATGTCAAATTTTAAAAAAATTGTGGGGGAGAGTTTCTACTCGAGTGTCTCGCATCTTTTTAGCGGTTTACCATATTTGTACAATGCGTTTTTTAATCTGAAAAATGTGGAGCTGCCTTTTAGCTGCAGTGCTATACGTTACCTTGGACTTTTACAGGTCGTCAGAAGGTCAACACTGCAGCTATATCACATCAAACAATAGCTAATGCTTCCAGTGTTATTCGTGCTCATTTTCATGCTATTCAGTTTACTGGTCTTCGTACGATATTTAATAAATGTGCTTTTTGGGGGACAACTCTCACAATTCACAGCCATTTTGGGGGATAACTCCTACTACTGGCTGCCTTACCCCCTACGTGGCTTCTACTTAAAAGGGAGTAACTTCACCCACCCTGCCCTACTCACCTGCCAAAAAGGCTACCTTTGGCTTAAAAGTCTAATTAAAACAAGACCAGGCCTTAGTCGATCAGATAATAATAGCATATTAGTAATTATAATTCACTAGATAAAGTGCCCTCAGAGAACTAGTAATGTTTCTAGGCACGTTACATTCGCTGCTCAGGAAACATAATCAAATGGTTAGTGGTAGCATTTTCAATAAACAGCAAGAATCACGTGGTTAGGGATGTCTTGCACAATCACTTCATGCAAATGTGGTTATTGACAGCATGCTCAGTGTCAGCATTCAAGAGGACACAAAGGTCGGATCAGACGTACCAACTGAAAGCTGTGATAAATTGAGCATTTTCAATTGCTTTTTAATGTGGTTAATTCAGGGACTGTCATTAGGCAAGTCAGGAGCGAGTTCCTGTCTTTGGGTGCCTAAGAACTAAATCCCGGTCTCCGAGGATTCAAGATCTTTAAGAGGTATAGATGAACAGTTTGATTCCGGAAAATTGGTGACATGGTACTTAGCCTGGAGGGGCAGTAGATCCGATACGTAGGCTGGAGCCGAAGAATTACGGGACCTGCAAGTGAGGATAAAACCTTGAACTTGATAATTTGCCTGACAGGTAGCCAGTACCCGTTGGGAGAAGTGGTGCGATGACTTATCTGTGAAACTTACTAAAGACAAGCCTAGATGCAGAGTTCTGCACCAGCTGCCAGCTCTTGATTGAGTATGACGGCAGCCAATCCAGTAGTCGGTTACTGAAGTTAAAACGAGATCTCACAAATTTTCATTCTCAATGTATATGTACTTTATCGGAATCAGCCATTCTTTGTGCAGCAAATATATTAGGCAGGGTCAGAAATGTATTGTCCCCATCGTGTTCTCAGGTCATGGTTCAGCTGGTGACTAGGGACAGTTTTATCGGTTATTTGCATTTAGACTACATGACAATGTTTTCACTATTTTTCAAATTATATCCTTAAAACAAGATTCTCCACTGCTTTAGCTACAATTTGATGCTGCTAGCATATGTCCCCTGAAGTCTCTGCTAAGCACAGGCTTCCCGTTCCGAAATGATGTTTCACTAGATGACCACTTGAGCTCCACAATCAAGCCTGCCTACTTTGTGGTACATGACATTGCTAAAATTCCTGCAGGTATAGACATATATACCACACCTGAATCGAGGCATGCATTTATGTCTTCCCCACTTACCCTTTTTTAAATACCACTTGCTGGTTTACCAGCTAGTGTGATCAAATACTTACAGTTGGTTAAAAATTGGCAACAAGCCTCGCCCGTCGTGGGCCTATCAGGTGCTGGGTCACAACATTTTTGTCGAACTGCACAAGCTCTTTGTCATACAAAAAATTGCCTTCAAGGTTTCCTAATCAGTTTTACATCGCTCAATGCGTTTGCTTCAGTCTACCTACAAGAAGTACTTCTCCACCAGGCTAAGCATTGCACCACACCAGACTTTCGGAATAGAATCGTATAGCTGCACCTCACAGCCATCTAAAATCCTTCGGAGACGACGCCTTTAGCTCGTACGATTTCACAGTCTCAAAAAGCACCTCCGACTGGCTTCACGACATCTCGCTACTTAAAGCGTTTAAAAAGAAGCTATCATTGCACCTATTTACTACAGCATTACGTGGGTCTGTGTGGTTGTCAGTTTGAGTGCCGGTGCCTGCTGAGGCTTTGCAATCCACAAAGATAAATCTTTATATGTTGACTATGCTACCTTTATTCAAGCTATGTTTGCTTTCTTTGAGCATGCCATCACTAACTATTCAAGTGTGCTTACTTTGTAGCATTTGTAAACTGCCTAGAAACAAATCAAAGGTTATGATTAGTAGTACTATTACCAGCAATGATTTCTTCTAAAAATTATAAATGAAGAACAAACCAATTCTCTTCAATTCGCACTAATTTAAGTCAAGTTTTCCTAACTAAAGGTACATCTATTTAACTATGCATTACATGCAATAATCTAGGGAGGTAACAGTGAGTTAAGGTAATGTAGGCAAATCGGTAAATGAAGGTACAAGCGGTTTTGGGGTCTACTTTAATAATTAACAGTGTTTTCCCTTTCACAGCATATTTTGTCTCGCAATCAAGGTAATGTTTGAACTCAAAGTATAATGCACGTTGAAATAACGGTTCAAGAATTCTGTGAGGGAGAGGCAAACATAGGGCAACCTATGATTGAAGGAGAAATACTTATTGTTAATCCTGTGCTGTAGCAAGCTAGCTTATAGTTATTAGCTACTCGTGACATGAATTATAAATTAAAGCTTTTCCCATTTTTGAGGAGCATAGCAACGAAAGACTCACAGAAGATACACGGAATGCTTGCACAGTCACTAAAGGTAAGAAGAAACGTCAGTACCAGGTTTGAAACGTCCTAGTTTGGGGATAGACACTGTACAAGGCAAGTACATTGCTAAATCAAAACCTTTGGATATTTAGGTTTTCTCAAGCAAACTATTTAGCAACCAAGAAAATATCAATACTTACGAACACCAACTTGCACGATGGCGAAAGCAACAAGACTGAGTACAGGGTGAAGTTGCATTTCATACGGATGCAAGCCGTGAAAGATAAACCTCTTCCTGGAGCAGCCTACACTATCACTACCGGATCCGCTGATGCCCGGATATGCGTCTTGCACATTAACAGCCGGTGTCCTGCTATCTTATCAGCAACTGACGATCAAACAGAGCTTAAAAAGATATATTGGTTTGCATAGTATTACTTTGGAAGCGAGGGTGACGGAGTGGTAAAGATAGGCAAATCAGGCAAATACAGCACAGAGGGAAGTTCGACATTTCCGGATATTCAATATTAATACGGTAATTGTAAAACTATGTAGTGAGATTTCAAAAGCTCGATAGCTTCAATACCTGCTCGAACGCCGTAAACAGAAATGCTTACCATTTTACGATTTATAATGGGCATGAAGTCTCGTGAAATAAGCATTTCACTGAGCACACGATTGTTATAAGGTACCTTCACATGCTGTATTTCATTTATCGTCTTCTAAATCTCAGCATATATTAAAATACTACGTGAATTTCGCAAAAAAGTGTAGCCCAGCACAATAAAAGACAGATTGGCCTGCTTTGTACTACCTTATTTAAAATGCTTCGTAATAATAAACTGAGAGAAAATAAAGGCCAAGATGCGAGAATTTAAAATTCATTAACTTTATTTTTATTAAATGTACTCTAGAATTAATATCTCAGCTTTGAAAGAAGATGATCTCCATCCTAATGCTTATTGTGCTAATTAGTAAAGATGTTCACACCACAGCTAACTTCTCGATAAATATGATTGCCTCGATAGTCCGTGGAAACCAAGCTTCAATGTCGATACCGTGTGTGGGCTAAGCAATGAGCCTTAAGTATTTTATCACTAATGGAAAGCATGATACTGTCCCAGTGAGTTGACTTTAGCCATCCTACTGTTTCTTCAACTGTCCCATTTGGAAAATTTACCAGACTGATAGGCTTTTAGAATCTAAAGCAGTTAGTACTTACGATCATCCACATCTGTAACCGCATCCCGGACGACTATATACCTCAGTAAAAATATAAATATTTAGATCCCAGTATTTATCAAGAACCGATCATCCAACATGGGCATTTGAAAATTATAAATATGCTGATGATTTGTTTGACCTGACAGCTTAGAATTGCTTGTAGAAAAGATGAGTTGATGGCCTTTCCCTACTCGCTGCAAATTTAAGATCCTATTGTGAGAGGAAAAGTAGCGTTTATAGCATGCATGCCCTTTTCTTTAATGGTGAAGATATAGTTTCTCATTTCATGAAAAGAAATACGATGTCCCGAACAAATGCTTTCACTAACAATATTAATTGTTTTAACATTTAATGAAAATAATTGAACATTCTACTAAGCGCTTTTATTAGGTTACGATATGGAAAAGTCCTTGCTTAATTTTAAACCTCAAAAACTTTTACACACATTCAGAGTAATGATAATTAGCCAATGGTGAACATAGTGGTGCTAAACTTGGAGCTATGCCGTCAAAGGAAATTTCTATTGTTTCTAATTACGTGACGTGACGTCAAAACGGTTATAGCTAAAATTAAGCTTTCAGCGTGACGTAATAGGAATAAAGAAAACGTCAATGTTTTGCTACATTAGTGAGAATTTTTTATCATAGCACAATTTAAGACTCTGATATGCCATGATAACAAAAATCGAGATCAAATCAAGGCAGTTGAAACTTTGTTAGAATCATTTTTGGCATAGCTTTAACCGTACTTGACAATGCTAAAGTTACGTCAAGTTGGCAAAAACATTGCACATCGAGCTGCTTCCTCATCTAGGAGACTATAATCGGTCATTAAAAAAACTTAAGTCAAGGCATTAAACTGCCTTTACAAAAAGAAGTAAAATTGGAAAAAAATCTAGGTATAATTTGATTGGTAATATTTTATTAGTTTTTTCCTTAATTACGCTAAATAGTCGTGTAAAAATGATTCTTGAGCTCTCTTGTGGGACAGCTTTAATAAATTTTGCGTGACTACCTTCTCATCCAGAGACAGAGACAAGTCACAATGCCAGACGGTCAGTGAGACGTTTCGTTGCAGGGGAATAAGCAAAGCTAGGTGCCCCATCAACTTGTCAAACATCGCTGCAAAATAGTTCCACCGAAGAAGAAACGCTGAAACCACACCGTTGTAGGCAAATCGGGTCGGGAAACTATCATTAACTGCGTAATCGGTACAAGTTAGTAATCACAGCTTAAACTTATGTGAATTTTTCTCGCCATGGATGTGGCAAACTGGTATATAACAGTTTGAAAGTAAAAATTGTTAAACTGTTACTTTCTGTATGCTTAACAAGGCCAAATTTGAGAGTCGGTTTTTACCATCTAATGGTTGTGATACGACCCAATTGCATTAGGCTAGGTAAAGGAAAGTTTACTACTGCCAACCGATAGAGCTTTATTAAGAAGAAATTGCAGAACAAATCTCATTTAGCAAGCAAATCTTCTACATGACTGATGATTCACGTGTTCAAATGGTGACTTAACAGCCAAGTCGCAACGAGTGGCAGGCATTAACATATTTCTTCGTGCAACTCTGGAATATAAACGCCTGAACTATTAGAGCCTTTAAAATCTAGACAGTGAGATCAAAGTTTGATAAGGTCAAGTGTCTACAAGAGAATATGAACTTTCAAAAAGACGTCAACTGCGGAATTAAGACCAACGAGCAAAAATACCTGGCTTTAATTTATAGTCTGATAAGGTGTATGCTGTACTTTATTGTTCTTTAATTTTCGTCCTCCGCCTTGAAACCAGCATTTCGAGAGCCCGCTAGGTATTTGTGTGCTTCGGCAGATTCCTCATCCAACTTGAACTCCATGCTGGTCTCATCTCCTTTTGGTACGTAGCAGTAATTAATGGAAAAGTTTTTTTTTGGAGTCTACTCCGAAACCAAATCATTAGGAGACAGAGCCTTTGGTCTCCAAGCTACCATTATTTTGAAATCGCATCTCTCTGGCGTCATGACATACTCTGAGACATCCACGTTTAAAACGAACCGAAATTTATCCAGTCAATTAGCTTACTATTTAAGGTGCTAAGTTTTCTGTCACACTCAATACTGCCACTAACCATGTTTGCATTCCGACACAGTGGGCATTACGAATAAAAATGTAATACTTTTTGCCATTAAGCATGCAACCACTAGACACTGGATTGTGCTTCCTTAACAGCCTATGTAAAGAGCCTACAACTAGATTGAATTGTCTAAAAATGGCATGCACACATTTTATATCATTGAAAACTTCTTGAGGTGGACTCGTTTGCAATGAGCCAACCATTAGGCTTAAATCAGCAGAAACTTAACGAAACTACGTTTCGCATAAAGTCAGTTAGACATGCTGGATCTGCATGACAGGACAGTAAAGCTATTGCCCTAGCATTCGGCCTCACTGGGAGTAAAAGCACGATCTAAAACTGGCTTTGAAGAGGACAACGATTGAGAGAGAGTTATATATATATATATATATATATATATATATTTACATATATATTTACATATATATACATATACAAGTCAGATCCCTTTGGAATCTCATGGGTAATTAAAAACCCACAAGGAATGGTCTTTAAAGTACTATTTAGCAGCAGTAAATTATTCAGGGACACACATTTAAAAAAGCCGCTGACCTAAGGTCTACGGACGTAAATGATGCTCTCCTCCTTAAAAAACTACACTACTTGGTCAACCAACGCATAATTAAGAATACTAAGTATAACCACAGCTTCTCAATGCTACTATAGTAATTTTCAGCTGCGTGGCCGTACGTATACTTGGGTCAACTAGCTGTCCATGTCTATCAGAGCATCACGCACTTAAACCATTATACGCATGGTCGTATTGAAGGTATTACTCAGAAACACTAACGTTATGAACTTAAAATACCGGCCGCATTTGTGCAACATGTTAAGTTCAAGTTGTAGCCATATTTTGGTTCAAAGACACGGGGACTGTGAATAAGCTAACCTACCCGAGGTAATTGTGGTAAAATGCTAATTCCCAATCCTGGAAAGCTTAATTCGTAGATATTAGCCAACAAGTTTTTCTTAAATTTGGCAATACAAACTTCCGTAACAAGGAGCTTATAATTTAAGTGAAACTTCACATGTAGTTAGAATATTTTGTAAAGCTCACTGGGCCGGCCTTCTGAAGGTAGTTGCATAAAAATCCGAAATTTTGTAAGGTAACACCAGCCATCGTGCTTTAGACAGTGTAATCATAAAGCAGTTGCGGAACGCCTAAATTATACATGGTACCGCTCTCTAATAATTTGTGTAGGCCCCTTGTAAACACTACAAAAGAGGGCTGTTTAAGAAGGTGGTTAACAAATGGCTTGGAAGCTGGTAGTTTAGCAATGAGCATTAGTTTTTTAAATTAAAATAGTCAGTCTGACGTTAGTCATTTATTTTTTAAATTGAAATAACACAGCAGCTGACAAATAATGTGCCCATAGCTTGGCCAGGCTACCGTAGTCGATCATGTAAGGACAAGCGTTAAAAAAAGTCTAGCAGTATTTTTGACTGAACTCTAATAGCTACATTTTCTGAAAACCAACATAACCAGCTCGTCAATGAGGCTTATTGACTAACTAGCATATCTTGATCAGCTCTAATTGCAGTGGCAGCTTGCTGGGTAGAGCTAAGAGGTGAAGTAGAAGTGGAGAGGGTTCTAACGTGCATGCCTAAGTAAAGGTTATTCTGAGATTTGGCCTGGAATGCTGTTCTGGCATGTACTTAAGGTAAACCTCTGTTCACAAAGCTTATCTTGGTATTTATTTAAGTCCTTGGTGCAATTATCAGTTTAATTTCTGAACCGGCCGATGAGCAGCCACCGTACGAGAGAGCAAGCAAAAAAACCTTACTAGATTCGGTGAGTAAAATATGAAAAATACACCCTGCAAATTTAGAATAAGCAGTAACTTAGGAGTAGTGGCTGTATCGCTTCATATAGCAAGTCAACGCGATGTATCGAATTGCAAAGCAGCTCATTATGGGATCGCAGACCAAGTACTGTTAAGTACTACACATTTTGTTAATCCTAATTATATTTAACTGCTGCATTTCTAAACCGTGAAGTGAAAGGGAACGATTTGTTGAGTGTTCTTTATAAAGGTACGAGGTTTCATGAGTCCTTTCCAGTTGCCGTACCTTGAGTACCGTTTTGCGGTTGCAATCATTCCTCCCCGCGGTAAAGAGCGGCCTCGAGTGACTCCTAGCCCAATGTGGACCTTTACCTGATTTCTCCGTGATACCTTCGAGTATTCCGCTGCTATCTTAGCTGTGACTATATATAAGCTGTCCTCGCATATGCTACACAAATCAAGACCTGCTTAGCTTACGGTGTGATATCGTCATTAGTCGATGCCTACCGGCAGGCCTTCTTCCACAGGTCAATGAGAACCTTCCAGCATCCTGCGTTCGCTATATCAACAGCTCGGCTATCAAACGTACGACCCGTAAGTTTAAAGCACTGTTTAAAGTACTTGCTGCTGTCTTAGTCCACCCGCCGTAGCCCAGCACGTTGTGAAACGTCAACCGGCGGCGGTTGCTAAGGTCCATTTCAAATTAGAATGCCCACGTCCACCGGGCCAATTACGCGCAGACGTAAACACGAGCGACTTAATTGCCGTCGCCCAGTTGTTGGACAGCCTCTTAAATTCCGTCTACTAAATATCAGCTCGCTACAAACCAAGGGGCTACTTATCCGCGATCAGGTGGTCCAGGAGAAGCTAGATGCATTTCTGCTTACCGAAACCTGGATGACACCTTGTTCCAGTAGCTGTATTTCCGAGACCACCACACCCGGGTTCTCATTCTATCAGTCCATGCGTTCTGACAAGGTTGTTAGCAGGGTTGCAAATGTTGTTCGCAAATCGCTTGGCTATACAATGTTCAGTTTCTCGCATGGTTCATCGTTTGAATCGGTTGCTATCAGGTCTTAATCAACGACAATGCCTCTCGTCGTTGTGATTTACCGGCCTCCTTCTGGCTGTCTAAACTTGTTAATAGAGGAGTTTTCAGAGTTCCTAGGTAAAATTGTTGTGTGTGACAGGCCATTTACGATTGTAGGAGACTGCAATATTCACCTTGACAACCCAAGCAACAGCCAGGTCTGCTCATTTCTTGACTGTCTGGAGAATGTTTGGTTTGGCCCGACACGTTAATCATAGCACCCACGTCGGTGGCCACATTCTAGGTCTCGTGATTACTAAGGATTTCCTCCCCATTGACTCTGTGGTGTGCCCACTGACCCTCTCAGATCATTGTTTGGTCTCGTTTACTGTTCCCGCTCCCTCGTCCGTCCACGGCATTGTCGAATTAGCAAAACGACGCAACTTACAAAGCATTGACAAGCACAAGTTTTTGAAATCTATTGTGATACAGCTCTTCTTGATCTGCATTCAGACCCGACCGGCAGCCTCGATACCCTCACTGATGCGATGAACATGACACTCAGGATTGCACTTGACAAGCATGCTCCCGTTCGCTCTATCCGTGTTCAAAGTCGTCGAGATTCCTTTCAATTTACAAAAAAAACTCCTTAAGATACGTCATGTTGAGGACAAGCTAGAACGTCGTTTCAAGAAATCGGGATCTGAGGCAGATCTAGTCAACTTTAAAGATTTCCTTCGAGTATACACCCGAAAGCTTAAAAACCAGGCCTTCTTTTTTCATTAGAAAGCTGCATTTCTGCCAGTCGGATACTAAACAGATTTATTAGACAGTAAACCATTTACTGGCCATTACAATGCTGTGAGGTCTGATTCTCCAAATATTAAGGGCACAGACGAAACGTTTTCAGCCTTCTTTACTGAAAAAATTGTGCACATTCGTGCCTCCATTAAGCCCCCTCAGATCGAAGCCATCGCCGTTCCTCAACCTGTGACCTTTCTTAAAAGGTTCTCCGATGTTTCTGCCTGTGATGTGGCTGCCTTAATAAGGTCTAGCAAAAAAGAGCTCGTCTCCTGAAGACCCTATGCCTTCATCTCTGTGGTCTTCACTAGCAGTCCAACTTAGCCCATCCCTAACCAAGATTTTGAATGCTTCTTTGGAGAAAAGGGGTCCTCCCCAAGTCCTTTAAATCGGCAATCGTTAAACCTATTCATAAAAAGCCTGGATTAGACTCAGAGATCCTAGCAAACTATCGTCCGGTTTCCCTTCTTCCGTTCTCATCAAAGATTCTTGAAAAAATTGTTGCTAAGCAGCTAGTTGAACGTATTCAAAATATGAAATATCAGAAACATTTCAATCAGGGTTCAAGAGGCAGCACTTCACTGAAACTGCTTTCCTCCGTGTTAACGTTGACATTCTATGTGGCAACGACGACGGTAATATCTCTGCCCAAGCTCTGCTCGATTTGTTTGCTGCCTTCGAGACCATTGATTACAAAGTTCTGCTTGAATGATTGAGAACAACGATGGGTTTGGCAGACGAAGCACTTGCGAGGTTCTATATCATACTTGTGTGATCGTGTTAAATCAGTGTCGCGTGGGGGTCTGGTCTCAACAAAAAAAAAATAATTCATTTATATAGCACCCCAAGAGAACTTAATCTCTATCCAGGCGCTTCACATATGCCTCAGGGCTCGAGCCCACGACCTCAGTCAGACCTTGGTCGGGGCGAGCACCTTAACCGCTAGACCAAACCAGCTCGGCGTCTCAGATACGAGAATAGTCACCTGCAGAGTCCCTCAAGGGTCTGTACTCGGCCCCTTGCTGTTCTCCATTTATACACAACCTCTGGGAAAAGTGATTAAGGCCCATGGAATAGGATATCACTTCTATGCTTACGATACTCAGTTGTATTTTTCATTGAAACCATCGGAATCTGCTGCAGCAACTGAGAAGCTGAATGCTTGCCGTGCCGATATTCGATCCTGGATGTCGGAAAACTTCCTGAAATTAAATGACGATAAAACCGAGCTGCTGCTCATAGGACAAACTATGTGTGTGGCTGAATTAAAAGGCTTTGCTGTTCTAATAGGTAATGCTATTGTGCTACCTCGACCACGTGCTCGTAATCAAGGTGTCATGTTCAACAGCTGCCTCGATTTCAATAGCTTCATTCAGAACACAGCCTCTGCAAGCTAGCCATCACATCCGATCCCTATCCAAGATTAGGAGCTGTCTAGCACAGTGGCTTGCAAAAATTTGAACTAGCTCTTTAGTTCCTTCTCGGCTTGATTATTGTAATTCCCTCTTAGCTGGGCTGCCAAAGAAATATATTGTGACACTACAGCTGACTATGAATATGGCTACAAGGCAGGTCTTCAAGTCTCAGTGGTTTGGGCACGTGTCACCTCTGCTGAAAGAGCTAGGACGGTTGCCGGTTGAGCAAAGGATACAGAGCAAAGTTCTTACTCTGACCTGAAAGGCCAGCCACGGCTTGGCTCCTTCGTACCTAGCTGAACTGCTACATCAGTTTTAGCCTGTTCGTGCCCTGAGGTACTATGTGGACAATAAATTAGCTGTCACATTCCACTACTTAAAGACAGTTGGTGACAGAAGCTTCAGCTCTACAGGTCCTAGACTGTGGAACTCGCTTCTACGATTCTTAAGCAACAACTACTCTCCAACTGCCGACTATGGCACATCTTTTTCAGCGGTCCTGAACTGCTACTTCTATGCTACTCACTACCTCAACTGCTCTCCTGACTCTGCTATGCTTCCCACTTTCTCTTTGTTGTGTGAGACGAAGTCTGTTGGCTACCGAATGCGTGCCAAAAGCCGCTTAGACTGTGAGTGGGCTATACTAAACTCTCCTGAGTAATATCCACATGGTCTTTATGACTTTGTGGAGTTACAGACGGATATACATTACATTACATCGGTTGATGCATTTACATTCAATGCATTTGATGCTGTGGATTTATATCATCTGTTGTCTCATGAAAAAATACTCCTGAACTGTCTTTTCTTACAGCATTGTTTGGTTGTTACTTGTCATCAATCCTTTGCTGGCTACCAGCCCTATTATTTTCCGATTTGTGGTATTTTTATCTTTTCTAGCGCTTTAAAATTCTGGATTAAGAATCACACTTCTCGGCTTGTACCAGCTAAAATATTTTGATATCATAAATCTGGTATAAGAATTATGTTGCAGTGACTGTTTAAGCTTTATGTTTGAACCTAAGTTTATGACTTATATTTCGTGGCTATCTATCCCCAATATCAACCTACATACTTGAGTTTCTAATTTGATCAGCTCCAGTCTTATCATTGTTGATTCCGTCGTATGATTAAATTGTGATATCGTAAAATCCGGAAGATTATTGACCTGGTCGGTTTGTCCGATATCCCTTTGGATCGTTTCGAGTTCCATGTTTCTACAAAAACTTTTGGAAACGTTGTTAGGAAAAGTGCGAAAGACATTCCACTTTGGAGAAGGGTCAGCAGTATCATATAAACACGAGCTTTAAAAGTTTCAAAAGTAACTGATTGTCCTGCAAAAATATAGTTACGAATTTAGGAGGATGTCAATATATTCGATGACGAAAATAATGTTGTTGGTAACACGTTGGGTTAAGCACCTTCGGAAAACCATATGCTTTTTGAGCATTTTAAATTTGCTGAAATGAAGCACGATCGAATGGATATTCATAAAATCCTAATAAATAATAGAAATGGCATGATTTTTGTTTGAGAATCTCAGCCTTGCTTCCTTTGCTTAGTACCCCTTCCGACCTGCTATCGTTGGTAGATGGCTGAAGCACGACAATAGCTGACTTGCTCGACGAGTTTGCACCACTGACTAAAGGCACTAAAGGTCCTCGCCTGTACGGCCTTTGGTTTACCTTAGACATTAAAATTGCTAGATATATCTCGCCTCCTGACATAGAGCGCTCTAGCGTGCTTTCTTGTTCGTTGCAGAATTCTGCCGAAAACCGAAGTTCTTGCGAACATCGTATACGGAAACGATACAGCTAAGACCTGTTGAAAGGTATTCCGATTGTTATTTGACCGTAGCGCATAAGAAATTACGTGCCTATGGACATCTAAACGCTTATCTCTTCAGGCTGCTGGGTCTCCCAAGCCGGCGGCTGCATTAGCTTTGCCAGTTGCTAGTAACCTGCTTGTTAGCTTTGATCGTCAGCAGCTGTTATCGCTTCGTCATCTCATATCAAATGCATTCCTAGATATCAATGTTGTTGCTAAGATTCATGAACTATGCATTAACAAAAGAAAAGCACCCAGTAGCCGCTGAAGTGGCCGGAACCGCCAGCTCAGATTCCGCTCATTGGGCTGAACCTGCAAGCTGAGTTCCAGCTCGTTCTGTATTTCTAGCATTGTCTCGAACCGCCCAGCACGCTCCCCCACATGCATCAGTGTAAATTCCTAAAACTTAGTGGTCATCAAGCCTGTTGCAACCCCATCGACCTAACTTAACGCTTGCCTTTGGAATCATCGCTCAATGTGCAATAAACCTCTAGTAATAAGCGACCTTAATTCTGAAAATGGTAGCGACGTACTCGCCCTAACTGAAACTTGGCTGAAATCGATCAACAGTCCGACAATTAAAGACGCAACTCCATCTGGTTTCTCGTTCTTTCATACCCCTAGATCAATCGAAACTGGAGGTAGAGTTGCTATTGTGGTGCGCTCGAAATTCAACTACAAGCCATTTGAGGTATCCTCGAAGCAGTCTTTTGAATCAACTGTCTTGGTCTCACCCGAAAACAAGCTACCGATATTGGCAGTAGTCTATCTCCCACCAGGTACCAAATCCTCCTTTATCTCAGATTTCTCCGATCTCATTTCGATTTTGTGTGCAAAAAATCGATCCTTCCTCGTAATGGGCGATTTCACCGTTCACTTTGATAACTTATCTGACGCTTTCAGCACCGAATATCGTGCATTGACCTACTCATTGTCTCTTGTGGCTCATGTGCATGGCCCTACCCACATCAAGGGTCACACACTCGACCAGATTTTCTCATATAACTGCACTTTGTCATCACCAATTATTACCAAATCATGCTTATCTGACCCCATGCAGATCTCATGCAATCTACAGTGGGTTCCCACATCCTCCTCTAAAATAACCTGTGAATCGCGAAACCTCAAGACCCTTGACATCGATGCTGTCCGTGCGAGAATATCTGCTTCACCTTTGCTGCTCAATCCTCCCTCCGATCTGTCATCATTGGTGAATAGCTTCAACACGACACTAGCTGAAACGCTAGACGAGTTTGCCCCTGTGACAAAGCGCACTGTGCGCCCCCGCCCAGACGGCTTATGGTTTACCGATGACATTAAACTTGCCAAGTCTATTAAACGTAAGCTTGAAAAAGCATACAAAAGATCCGGACTAACTGTCCAACGACAGGCACATGAAGACTACTGTAGGTCGTACCAATCGATCCTAGCAAATGCTAAGTCTAGTTTTGATAAAAACATTGTTGTTTCACAGATGCACAATCCAAAAATGCTGATGTCGACAATAAACCATCTCCTCAATTGTTCCCAGATTAGCTCATTACCTAATGATCCTAATGATGATCTAGCCGATCGCTTTTCTCGATTCTTGGTGAAGAAGATAGACAAGATCAGGGAATCCATCCCGGCGATGACAATCTCCCCACTAGAATGTTGTTCCTTGGTTCCTGGCTGCACCTTAATGTGTGCATTTAAGCAGGTCAATAGTGATCTAGTCCTAAACTTCGCATCGCAATCAAAGAAGACATAAAGTCCTCTGGACCCTATTCGCACTGTCCTGCTCCTACCTTGCATTGATCTGCTGCTGCCGTGCTTAGCTAACATCATTAATATGTCATTAGCCTCAGGTCATGTCCCAGCACCTTTTAGAACTCTAATCAAGCAAGCAACACTAGACCAAGAGAACTTAAGCAACTACCGCCCAGTCTCCCTTCTACCATCCTATCAAAGACACTGAAACTGGTCGTGGCAGATCACCTGAACTCATATATCAAAACCTCACACCTTGCTAGTAAGTTACAGTCTGACTTTAGAGCTAATCACTCCACAGAGTCAGCATTGCTTCGGGTATACAATGACCTACTTAGGACTGCAGACATGGGTAGAGTGTCTCTGCTTGTTTTGCTTGATCTTTCGGCAGCTTTGATACCATCGATCACAAAGTTCTTCTAGAGTGCCTCTCATCTCGTCTGGGCATCACTGGCACTGCTCTGCAGTGGTTCAGGTCCTATCTCAGTGGGAGACTCGAGAGTATTGACGTGAATGGACAAAGATCATCTGAAGTACCTCTGAAATATGAAGTATCGCAGGGCTTAGTGCTAGGTCCGGTTCTTTTCACGGTTTATACTCTCCATCTTGCCGATGTGATTGCCAAGCACAATCTAGGCTTTCTCTTCTATGCAGATGACACTCAGTAGTACCTTTGCTTTTATCCCTCCCAGCCTTCGAGCACCTCAAATTCTCTAAACTCACTAGCTGCATGCATTAATGACACCGCACATGGATGGCAGCAAATTTTCTAAAAGTTAACAATGATAAAACTAACTTACTAGTTATGGGCAAACCCAGTGTGATCCAGAGATTGAAAAGGCTGACTCTCAAAATTGGCTCTGCCTGCATATCACTAGTTGAATCAGCTCTAAATCTAGGTGTCATATTCCAAAGCGACCTCTCGTTAGACGACCATATCAGCTCCACAGTCAAATCCACCTATTTTCAGCTTCATAACATTGCTAAAATTCGGGCTTGTTTAGACAAAGATACCACGTCCAAGCTGGTCCATGCATGCGTGACATCCCGTCTCGACTTCTGCAACTCACTGCTTGCTGGCCTACCAGCATGTGCGATCAGGCGATTGCAGCTGGTGCAAAACTCTGCAGCTAGGCTTGTCTGTCGTGAGCGTCACAGTTGCCACGTTACTCCACTTCTCGCCGATCTGCACTGGCTACCAGTCAAGCAACGGATTGAATTCAAGGTTTCGTCCCTCACTCTTAGGTCCCTTCATTCTATGTCTCTAGCCTATCTGTCAGATATACTTTTCTATCAGGCTAAGCATCGTACCAACCGCTTTTCGGAATCCAACAGTCTAGAAATAACTCATACAAACCATAAATCCTTTGGAGACCGTGCATTTAGTTCATATGCTCTCAAAGCCTGGAACTCCCTCCCGACCTGCGTCAGAACATCCCCTGACCTGACCACATTTAAAAGGAACCTAAAAACACACCTATTTAGGACAGCATTTAGTGGGTCCTTGTGATTCGTCCTAGATTTGCTTATGGGTGCTGACACTGTGCCTGCTGCCACTAAACACATTTGCATGCTGACCCTGTGCATGTCACCCCAAACCATATTATTCATTTCGTTTGTTTTTTCAAGCATGATTTTACTTACCATTCAATTGCATTTCACTTTACAGCCAATTTAAAGCGCCTAGAGAGAGATTAAGTTCTTTGAGGGCGCCTTATCAAGTGAATTATTATTATTCTTATGTTATTATTGTATCTAGTGCAAGCACACTAAAGCATACACAAGATCACGACAGACTCTAAATTGACCGGCCAATGATATCTAATATAGGTCGAACCAGTCTGTCCTACCGAAGGCCACATCTAGCTTTTTTGAAAATGCTGTGGAATCACGGATGAACAATCTAAACATGCGGATGTCAACCTTATCTTTAACCGCTCCCAGATTAGCTCCTATATAGCGATTTCTGAGGTGATCTACCTAATCGCTTCTGTAGCATCTTGGTCGAGAAGATCTATAAGATCAGTCAGTATATTCCAACGATGGCAGCGTCCCCTGGATTGCTGTCCCTTAATTATTTTCAGCAAGGCAGCGTATATATTCAAGGAGGTAACAATCTAACTCGTCATAATATTCATATCCCAATCCACGAAAACAAGTTTAACTTTTTTGACAATGTCCTGCTTCTACTAGACGAGACGGAATCTTGCAGCTGCTGATAAGCTCAGTGCTTGCCTTGCCGAAATACAATTCTGAATGGCGGACAATTTATTGAACTTAAATGACCATACTATTGAAGTGCCGATCATAGAAAACCGTAAGCACTGAGTAGAATTAAAATATTTTGTTCTCGAACTAGGTGATGCTGCTGTGTAACTATCACCACGTGATCGAAATTTTAATGTCGATTTCGACAGCTGCCGTTATTTTAAAAGCATCATTCAGAATAATGCTCGTGCGGCTAGCCATCACCTCCGTTCCCTATCTAAGATTAGCAGCTGTCTTCCCCGGTCGCTCACAAAAGTTTTAACTAGCTCCTTAGCTATGTCTCGGCTTAGTTATTGTAATTCTTTTTTGCTCACCTATTAAAGACACACTAGACAACTGTAATATAATACTAATAATAATAATGCACTTCATAAAGCAAATTGTTATTATTATTATATTACATTTGTCTAGTGTGTCCTTAATAGGTGAGCAAAAAGAGAATTACAATAACTGAGCCGAGACATAGCTAAGGAGCTAGTTATGTAGTACAACTGAGTAAAGCAGGGCTACTTGTCACTTTAGGAATATAAGCAACGGTTTTGGTGAATTATTCCCTAGAAGAAGGGCTTTGCCAGTTTAAACCTCCTCCCCAGCCCTTAGGTCAACAATTAAAAATGATTTAACTTTTAAATTTTTGCATTTGCATAATATTGTATGCAGAAGCTTTAGCACCCCTCGTTTGAAACTAACAAGCCTTCGTTTATCTGTCAGATGACACGCATGAATTCAATTCTTTAGCAAATGAGGCACAAGTCTTCCAGGCGTGCTGCAATTTTAGTAGCGCAATATTATACTCGGTGTGATCCATTGCAAAGCTTCTCATATTCTATTTGTTGGGAATGCAGACTTTGGATAGCAGCGATATTAAAAAAATAGCATATCGGCTTAGAGTCCATCCTTGGAAAAGTTTACAGCATGACACTTATGGCAACCAATAAATGTATGTTTTGACCTCAATAATCAGTATTCAATTATATTTTTCCGTAAAATGCAATATTCAACTGATATATATCTCTTAAACATAGGTATGACGTTACTTAAAGAATGACCACCAATCAGGTAATTATTTCGGAGACTTAGACAAGCGAATGCAAATAAATGGTAAGTAAAATCATGCTTAAAAACAAAAACAATGAATAATATGGTTAGGGGTGACATGCACAGGGTCAGCATGCTAATTTCGTTCGTGGCGGCATGCACAGTGTAAGCACACATAAGCACATGAAGGACGAATCACTAAGCTTGCAATTTTGGCTAGTGGCATTATGAACAGTATCAAAATGCATGAGCAGTGCAGAGAATAATAATATTAAATAATAACCACAAAATACAATTGATAAGGCACCCTAAAAGAGTTCAACGTCTACACAGGTGCTTTATATTTGCTGCAAAGGAAACGCACGATCAACTACTGAGTGGTATCATGCTTTAAAAACAACATGAATGACTTGGTTAGGGGTGACATGCACAGGGTTAGCATGAAAATGTCAATTGTGGCAGCATACTGCAGTTTCAGCATTCATAAGTACATACAAGACGAATCAGAGAGACCCACTAAATGCTGTGATATTTAGGTCCGTTATAAATTTATTTTCTAATCTAGGCAAGTAAGCGGACGTCGTGATAGAAGTCGAGAGTGATTTCCGGGCTTTGGGAACTTACAAACTTAAGGCATGGTCTCCCAATGACTTGAGGTTTGTAGGAGGTATTGATAAAGAGTTAGATTCCGAAAACCTGTCAGTACGATGCTTGGCCTGTTCCGGATGTAGATCTAACAGGTAGGCAGGAGCTAAAGAAAATAGCGACCTAAAAGTGAGCAACAAAAACGTAGAAGGTGGTCTTTGGCTCGATTGGTAGCCACTGAAGGCTGGTGAGAAGTGGTGTGAAGTGACGACCGCAATTTTCACGAAAGACATTCATAGGTGCAGAGTTCTGCACCAGCTTTGCCTCATTGCAGATGCTGGTAAGCCGGCAATAATGATGTACTAAAGTCAAGATGAATTACTTGAAACCACTAAATGCTGAGACAAATAGATGCGTTTTAGCATAGTTTAACTGTGTTCAAGCAAATGGATGTCGTAAATCAAGACGGAAGTGCATTGTCCCTGTTTTAGAAGCTTATTTACAAATAGCATGGTCTTCCAAGGTTTCGAGGTTCCTACGAGGTTTGTGTAAACGATGTGATTCTAAAAGAGTGTGCTAATATGCTGAGCCTGGTAGGGGAATAACTTTGGTGCGTAGCTGGGGTCAAATAATGGCAGATGCCCAAGTTTGAGTTACAGCACCTGAAGGTCGATACGTTGCGGTATTACGAGCTTGTGCATTTCAGTAAGAAACGATGTACTGTGGCTGCTGCCACCATAACAACAGTCAGATTTATTTGCAGAGTTTTGCGGCAGCTGCACAACCGGTAGACCAGCAAGCAGTTACTTGCAGAATTCAAGAAGGAATGTTGCCAATGCATGTATCAAGTTAAATCCCGTATCTTTAGCTAAACAAGACCAATATTCAACTGTGTTATGAAGCTGGAAGTGGGCACACTTGACTGTTTGGCTGATGTGGTCGCCTAATGAAAGGTCACTTTGGCATGTGACATGAAGATTTTTTTATGAGTTCATGTGAGATGTAAAAGTGTGCAGAGCCAATTGCTAGTTTTGAACTTTCAAATTTCTGAATCAAAATTGATTTTCCCATTATTTTAAGTTGGTCCAGTCATCTTTGAATTAAGGAGCATGCTACTAACTATTCAGTAATTCTTCCATTGCAGAAAATTGAATGCACCTAGAAAGACGTCGAGAGTTTTCTGAGGGGGCTTTATCAAGTGTGATATTATTATTATTATAATCTTTGTGAGGATGGTTTGCTACCATCTAGTGGCATCAGTAATCCTTGTAAGCAGAAAGGAAATTTAGAGAGTTTGATTTGCCGGAGGAATGGGACAGATTAAAGAGAAAGTACAGCTAAGTATCATCTGCATAGAAGTAAAGCCTAGATAGTGCTTGGCAAACACATCGGAAAGAGTTTGAGTATTACATGTTTTACCAAATTTCTACTTTAAGAAAAGAGTGGGGCGCATTACTAGTTGATGATTGGATACAGAGCAAATTTCTAAAGAGGCTGGCTAACAAGGTCCGTGAAAGCTTGGCTCTTCCGTACCTAGCTGAACTGCTGTACCACATTCAGCCTCCTCGCGCCCTCGAGCATTGTATGGGCTCTCAAGTATTTGTTTGAATCCTCAGCTGAATGGCCGTCGGTGACAGAAGCTTCAGCTCTGCAGGTCCTAGACTGCGGAACTCACTTTCACGAAGCTAACGCTATCGTTGTCCAGTGGTTAGCCTGCTTGCCGTGATGTAGGTCTAGCTGAGGTAGTGTGCTCGAGCCCTGAGACAGATGTACAGTTCGTGAATAGATTTAAAATGTTCCTGGGGCACTATAAAAATGCGCACTATTTATTTATTTATTTATTTAACGATAACTACACTCCTTCTGCTGACTATGGCATATTCTTTCCAGTGATCCTAAGCTGCTACTTCAATGCTACCCATTACTTCAACTGCATTCCGACTCTGCTAACCTTCCCGTTTCTCCTCACTTTGTGAGATGAAGTCTATTGGCAACCGAATGCATAGGGATAACAACTTACTATGCGTGTGAGCTATACACTATCTCCTGCCTAAGAACCACGCAGTCTCTGTGGCTTTGTGAAGTTACAGTCGGAGATAAATTACTGTACATCTTCGGCTTAAGATTTTAGGACCAAGCACAGAGCCTTGAGGTACGTTGTATGTTAGTGGTTTCTTGTTTGATTATCTTTCATTAAAGTCAATAATCTGCAGTTTCTGAGTGAATTAGGACCTGAACGATTGAAATGCAGCACCAATGAAGCATAGGGGAGACGAGAATCGCAAAAGGACTTGGCAAATTTCAGTATCAATAGCTTCCATTATATCTCGCAAAACAAGCAGAGAGACTCCAATGAAGTTTTCACTCCTATGCAGGTGGGTATAAGCTTGAAACTATATGCACTGATTTCCTGTAAATTCTGCCTATAACTTAGTAGCCTGGTTTGAAGATTTCTTGTATAGGTCGATATAGTCTGCCTGGACTCAATCCAACGTCTTTTATAGGAACGGTTAAACAGCGACTGCATGGATGTTGCTAAAGTTTTCTTAGAGTAATTTTTCTTTCTTTGGGCTTCTCCTGATTACATCCTTTTGGAAAGTTTCTAAGACATGAACTGCGGCTATTTCAAGTTTTAGGTTGTTAGCTAGTATCTAAGTATCATAAATGCCGGACTTGGAGACTGGGACCTCAGAACTATTCGTCTTTTAGGATTTCGATGCGAACTTCAGGTTGATGTCACTCCTGGCATCTACGCCAGTCAATAATTAGAAGCTTTATGGAATCAAGTGAAAGGATTCCTGGCTAGCTGCTCCCACCCTGGGGATTGACCCCCTGATCTTGTCTATCCGGATGACAGAGAAGCTAAATAGGCTATCTGCACGATCATCACAAGGCTCATTAGTAATGGGCCAACCTGAGATCGATTACATAAATTGATGATCGTATATATCAGCTTTTTTGGATCCTTTTGGATTCCTGTGTCAACCATGTTCTATGAAACTAGATTTTGTATTTTCTGGATTGATTGATTTCAATCTAAAGTAATCTTCACGTACCTGTCGATGATCAGTCAGTCCTCACTTTTGTGCTAGCTTTCGCTAATTACATCTAAGCCGTTCTGTTGAGGCTACGCCGTGTGCGTATTCAGGCTTTCCAACTCATTGAGCCTGTCTGCTAGTGAGGTGTTGCCACAACCTGCCAACAATAAGAGCACGAATGCAGAATAAAGCAGCTAAGGTGAAGCGAACATTTTCGCATGGGCAGCATCGATGTCTAAATTAATACTGTTTACCAACTCAGAGGTGATTTTAGGTTAGTAGGTCGGACACTGTATAATGGATGAATGTAGCATGTGGTCTGAGAAGTCTAATTTTCTACTAATTTGCGATAAAAGTGGTTGTTGTAGGAGCCCATTTAGTTTAGTTTGTAAGCCTGATAACTAGTGCCGAATAAATGACCTGCCCGACAAAACGAGTCAGTCATTGCATACAGTTAGGTGACGAAGGCGTTGCTTACCTTATTAAAATGAATGCAAAAATCCGCCCAATCGAATGAATAGATGTAAGTCAACTATAATAGAAATCAAATCAGAGAAATCTGAGACACTGAAGGACTTAGTACCTAGGGGTTGATAGACTGCTGATGCTAGTGGTAGCTTGTTGCCGAGTAAGCAACGGACGTTTGATTTAAAATTTAATTGAGGTGACTGCCAGCTTCTTGGAATAAAAAATTGAGTTAACGATAACTGCGACTCCATCTCAGTTTTTGATTTATCTAGGAGTTTTGCAGACTGAGAAGCCTTTCGGGGTAGCCCCTTTGATGAATTTGCATTTTACCAAATTTAGTAAGTTTTGGTCAAGGTGAACATGTTGAGGTCTTTGTGAAACAAAGTGGCGTTTAGTTATTGGGTTTATTGAACGTTGAGAGATGGTTTTAATTGTAAAAAATTAATGATATTACAGCCCGAGCTTATCAGGTCTCATGACCCCTAGTTTAGTGAGATTCACAGAAAAGTATCGAGATAGAACGCCCTGAGCGGTTCAAAATTATGTAGAAATACCAAAACACTCGGTTTCTCAGCTCACGGCTTCACATTGGGCTCCAAGGCCCTTTGAATTTGTAAATGCCTAATTTACAAACTTTATTTCCAGCAATAGCATCCAGAACCGAATTTAAACAAAGATATAAAAACGCTAATAAGTACATGCGATCATTATAGGTATGCAGGTTATTAGAGGAATGCATATCTCTTCCAACTGTAGACACGGCTGAAGTGGCTACAAGCAGTGAAGTTCTCGGTGTACCAAGTGCACTCTAAAATGTAGCAGATTTTCTGAATATGCGAGACCATTGAACAAGCCCTATTAAACACTATATTATAGAAGTAATTAAGTTTTGTTATTAACTTGGATGATGCAGAACTATCAGTACTTCCTGAAAAGGATCCATATACGATTGATTAATTTATAACAGAAGCTAACAGCTTTAAGTATGTACGATTAAAAAAAAGTTTAAAAAGAAAGAAATCGTAATAAAAAGAGCACAACAAAAACAAGTACCAAAAAAATTCGGTTCTGACAGTGATAGGCGAGCATACGTTTCTTATTGTATAGTACACTTTTCCTTTGCATGCAAAGATTCACATATTATCTAGGAGGCTGCTGCTTTATTTGCTAATTTTCTTGCTAACTTGGAACTTGAGATAATAATTAAAGTGATTGCCAAAGGCTAAATAATATATACTTGTTAATTATCACAGGTACCCTAAAAATGTAAATTCGTATGTTGGAAAGTGATGCATTTATTGCTTTATAAAAATCCCAAGCACATTTAAAGTGAAACCGAGGATGGAGATATTCCGCACAAGATGCAAATTAGTCATTCCCTTGCCATTACAACATTAATTCCGTCTTTTAATGGCTAATAGGTCAATTTATACGAAGATTACTTCAGCCATATATTTTAGTTCTTGGTATGTCGGTAGCTTCCAAATTTCATCCGTGTTAATATAGGGACGCATATAGGTGATGGTCAACTGCTTGGTAGTGAACTTTTATATTAACGTACACTTCTATTTAGATGTCAGATACCCCAATCGTTGCATCTAAAAAAGGAAAGGCACTTCGGATGGAATTTCGATAAATGCAACTTCTTTTACAATTCAATAGTAATGCAAGAAAAGTTCAAGGCTGCCGGTTTGGTTCGAGTTAGAAGGGTGTACGACCCTGGAAGAAAACAGTGTATTTTGTCTAAAGCTTAGCTGGTCTTTTGATGCGAACAAATTATGAGTGCAAGTCCGAATTAAAATCGAACAAAATCTAACCGGGTATACAAGACTCGCTTGGTAAACCTATAGTCTATTCAATTTGCTGATGAATTTGTAAAGTAATGTAATGTAATGTATCTCCGTCTGTAACTCCACAAAGTCATAAAGACCATGTGGGCGTTACTCAGGAGAGTTTTGTATAGCGCACTCACAGCCTAAGCGGCTTTCGGTACGCATTCGGTAGCCAACAGACTTCGTCTCACGCAACAAAGAGAAAGTGGGAAGCATAGCAGAGTCAGGAGAGCAGTTGAGGCAGTGAGTTGCATAGAAGTAGCAGCTCAGGACTGCTGAAAAGGATGTGCCATAGTCGGAAATAGGAGAGTAGTTATCGTCGCTTAAGAATTGTGGAAGCGAGCTCCACATTCTTGGATCAGCAGTGCTAAAGCTACTGTCGCCAACTGTCTTTAAGCGAATGAATGTGACAGCTAATTTATTGTCCACACAGAACCTGAGGCTCGAAAAAGCTGAAACTGATGCAGCAGCTCAGCTAGGTATGAAGGAACCAAGCCGTGCCGGGCCTTGTGGGTTAACGTAAGAACTTTGCTCTGTATCCTTTGTCAACCGGCAACCTTACTAGCTCAATCAGCAAAGGAGACACATAGTCAAACCGCTGGGACTTGAAGACCCGCCTTGTAGCCCTATTCATTGTCCGCTGTAATGGCATAATAGCTTTCTTTGGCAGCTCAACCAAAAGGGAATGACAATAATCAAACCGAGACAGAACTAGAAAACAAGTTAAATTTTTTACAAGCTACTGTGGGAGACAGCTCCTAATCTTGGACAGGGTTCGGATGTGATGGCTAGTCGACGAATGGAGAAAGTCAAGTTTTCAAAATACAATGATAATAACACACTTTGTGAAGATCTCACAGGTGACTAAATCAATCTCTATGAGCTTTACATACGCTAAAAAGGAAGGAAGATTTAATGGTTACTAGTAGAGCGATCGATAGGCAACAATAACTAAATGGGCAGGGGTGACATGTACACGCTCAGGATGCAAGTATTGTTAGTGGCCGCATGCACAGTGTCAGCAACCACAAGCATGCAAATGACGAACAACAGTGACTTACTAAAGGATGTCATACATAGGTGCATTTTACATTCTTTTCAAATGTGGTCAAGTTGGAATATGCCACGACGCGAGTTAGAGGTGAATTCCATGCTTTGAGGGCATACGAACCAATGGTACAGTCTCCAAAGGACTTGAGCATGGTACGAGGTATGGGTAAAAACTTTGCTTCAGAAATGCGATTAAAAATTGATAAGCCGGTTGGGAGGAATTTATCTAATTGGTTGGCTGGGTTCAATATAACAATACTAATTACACACTTGATGAGCCACACAAAGCGACCTGAGTCTCTTTCTAGGTGCTTTACATTGGCTGCAAAGGAAACAGGAGCGTTAAGACAGTGGTATATTGGTTGATGAACAACATGAATAAAATGTTCAAGGGTTGCATGCACATGGTCAGCATTAAAGTGTGGTCAGTGGCAGCAAGCACAGTGTCAGCACAAAAAATTCACAAGTAACTGCGTTTTTAATTTTTTTTTAAATGTCCTCAAGTCAAGGGATGTGGTAATGCAAGTGGTGAAAGAGATAGCACACTTTCGGAGCATAGGAATGAAACGTACGGTATCCTAACGATTTTAGGTTCGAACGAGATATTAATAAACAGTTATGTTACGAAAAACATGTGGTATGATGCTTTGCCTGGTGCAGGAGTAGGTCTGATAGGTAGGTTCGAGACAAAGAATAAAGGGACTCAAAAGTGAGCGACCAACACTTGAAATCGTTCCCTTTGCTCTATTGACAGCCAGTGCAGGTAGGCAAGAAGTGGAGTTGACATGGCAACAGCAATGCGATGGCAGACAAGACTATCTGCAGAGCTTTGCAACAGCTGTAAGCACCTAATTACACATGCCTGTAGGCCAGGAAGCAGTGAGTTACAAAAGTGTAGATGCGAAATCACAAATGCACGGACCAACTTTGACGTAGCATCCCTATCTAAAAAAGCCCAAACTTCAGCATTATTATGTAGCTGAAGGTAGGTAGACTTGATCGTGGAGGTGATGTGGTCGTTTGAGTAAAGCTCACTTCCTAACATTACACCTAGATGTATGCGGATTTAACTGGAGATACTGGCAAAGTCGATTGTGAGTACTAACCTTTCCAATTTTTGATTGACACTTGGTTTGACCGTAACTAGTAAGTTAGTTTTATTTTCATTCAAATTAAGAAAATTTGCAGCCATCCATTCGCGGATATCATCAATTCATGCAGCAAAGGAGTTGGGAAATTTTGACGTGTTTGGAAAAGATACAGAAAATCAGGACTGCCTCTCAGACATGACGAATCAAGTGAAATACAGTATTGGTGCTAAGAGTCTGCTAAGCTGTTGTATAACTTGAATAGTTGTTGTTGTAGAGCTACTAGTTTCAGGCATATTATATTATAATCAGCATATTCGAGCAACTGTTGTTCGCCTGCATTTAGGTCCGGTGGCTGGTTTAAGGAACTATATCGCCCGAGAAAGCTTAGGCCTGAAACAAGTTAAAAAACATGTTGCACTTTGAGAACTTATAGACAAAGTGATTGAATGTCTAGATTTATAGGAGCGTGGTCACTTAGTAATCTGCTAAATCTAAGAAAACATCTTGGACTTGGGTTTCATATCATCTAGTTGATTCCAAGATGCCAACGAGACAAACAGGGTTTCAGGCAGACGAGTTCTCGAAAGCCCACTCAAAGTCTAAATTAACTGATTACACATGAATTCACCAACATATTGTGTCTTAAGCATTCCGAATAAATTGAGTACCATAGTAAATTTGTAGGACTACCGATCTATGCAATGGTGAATGCTGGATAGGAAATCTTCACTATTTATTATTCTCTGTTAGTTCGAAGCTACCTCAACTGTAGCTAAGAATACGTCTGAAAGCTAGGCATGCAGGAGATTTTGATGCAAACATCTCAAAACCTTGCCCCCAATATATTTGCTTAATTCATATTGATTCGTAAATACTATTTTTCTATGCCTGATAACACTTACACAACAAGTCCTACAATCGTCCCTGTAATTCATAAAACTGCGTGAAATGATCACCTATCGTTACTAATTTTCTGCCTATATAATCACATGCAGATATCACATTTAGACTACCTAGCCTTCCCCCACATCTTAATTCACCTGCAAATCCCGCAGCTAAATTGACTTTTAGCACTTGAATCTAATACAATTAAGTTATGAGTTGTATTAAAACAATATTTCATGCATTGACTGACTAATTTACTCTTGTGGCTCAAGCGCATGGCCTACACACAGCAAGGGCCACACACTTAACCAGATGTTTTACCTACCTAATCTTTTTAATCACCAATCATCACCAAATTCTGCTTATCTGCATGCATGCAGATCTCATTCTCTCTACACAGTTTGCCCAGCTCCTCCTCTAAAGTCACATATGAATCGTGAAACCTCTAGTCCTTTGGCATTGATGCTGTCCCAAAGATAAGTTCAGCCTCGACCCTCATCTGCCCACTCCCCTTACGATTTTTCATCATTTTTATGTAGCTACAACGCAACACTAACTGACATGCTAAACGAGTTAGCACTCCTGACTAAGAGCATTGTAAACCCTTGCCCAGACGGCCTATGACTTACCACAGACGTTACATTAGGTTGGTCAACTAAGAACAAGTGAGGGAAAACATACACAAGATCAGGATTGACTATCCGTTTACAGGAATACCAGGACTACTGCACATTTCATCAATCTATCCTAGCAAAGGCAACCTCTAGCTTCCATTAAAAACATTGTTCAATCACCTATGCACAAAAACTAAATGCTCATTTCGACCGTCAACCGTTTATGCAACCGCTCCAAAGTGGGATTATTATCAGGTGACCCCAGTGATTTTCTAGCTGATCGCTTCTCTCAATTATATGTCTAGAAGATGGACAAGATCAGTTCCAGTTTTAGAATGGTAGCTAGTATCTAAGTATCGTAAATGCCGGACTGTGAAACAGGGACCTCAGAACTTTTCGTCTTCTTGGATTTCTATGTGAACTTTAGGATGATGTCACTCCTGGCATCTATGCCAGTAGACATTAATATGCTTTGTGGAATCAAGAGAAATGATTACTGGTTAGCTGCTCCCAACCTAGAGATGGACCCCTTGATCTTGTCTATCCTGTTGACAGAGAAGCTATATGAGCTATCAGCTTGATCATCACAAGGCTCACTAGTCATGGGCCAACCTGGGAGCGATTACATAAATTGAAGGTAGCAAATATAAGATTTTTTGGATCGCTCATTCGCGAGTAAACCATGTTCTATAAAAATAGACTTTGTATTTGCTAGAGTGATTGATTTTGATGTAAAGTAGTCCTCACATACCCGTCGATGGTCAGTCAATCCTGAATTTTTTGCAAGCTTTTGCTAATTACATCTAAGCCGTTCTGTTGACGCTAGGCCGTGAGCTTAGTCAGACTTGAAAACTCATTGAGCCTGTCAGCTAGTGAGGTGTGGTCATGACCTGCTAGCAATAACAGAACTGATGCAGAATAGAGCAACTGAGGTGAAGTAAATATTCTCGCATGGACAGCATCGATGTTTAGGGTAATACGGTTTTCCAATTCAGAGGTGAATTGAGGTTAGGAGAACAGACACTATAGACTGGACGAATGTCGCATGTGGTCTGATGAGTCTAATTTTCCAGTAATTTGCGATGAAATTGGGCAGTTGTAGGAGCACATTTAGTCTAATCTGCGACCCTGATTAGGAGTAGTACCAAATAAATTACCTGCCTGATCTAACGAGTCAGTCAGTGCACACGGTTAAGTGCAAAAGGCGTTGCTTAACTTATGAAAATGAATGCTGAAATTAGCCCTATCGAATTACTAGAAGTAAGTCACGTATAGTAGAAATAAAATCAGAGAAATCTGAGACTCTAAAGGACTTGATACCTAGTGGTTGATAAACTGCTGACACTATCGGTAACTTGTGCTCGAGAAAACTACGGATGCTCAGTTAAAAATGATTTGAGGTGACTGCAAGCGGCTTGCAATTAACAATTGAGCTAATGATAACTGCGAGTCAGCCTCAGACTTTGATTGATCCGGGGGGGTTAAAGACGTAGAAGCCTTTCGAGGTTGCCTCGTTGATGGTCTGGCTGTTTCCCAATTTTGGTAAGTTTTGGTCAAGGTGAACATGTTGAGGTCATTTGTGAAGCAAAGTGGCCTTTAGTTATTTGGTTTATTGAACGTTGAGAGATGGTTTTAATTGTAAAAAATTAATGTTATTACAGCCCGAGCTTATCAGGTCTCATGACCCCTAGTTTAGTGAGATTCACAGTTAAGTACTAAGGGAGAACACCCTGAGCAGTTCAAAATGATGTTAGGAATACCAAAACACTTGGCTTCTCAGCTCCCGGCTTCACCTTGGGCTCCAAATCCCTTTGATTTTGTAAATGTATAATATATGATGTTGGTTCAAGCAATAGTATCTAGAACCGAATTTGAAAAAAGATATAGAAATGCAAATAATTACATGCGATCATTACATTTATGCAGCTACTAAGCAGAATGCTTATCATCCCACTGCAGACAAGGCTGAAGTGGCCCTAAGCAGTGCAGTTTTTGGTGTACCAAGGGCAATCTAAAACGTAGCAGATTCTCTGGATATGCGAGACCATTGAACAAGCCCTATTAAACACTATATTATTGAAGTTGTTAAGTTTTTTTATCAACTTGGATGATGCAGAACCATCAGTAGTTTCTGACAAGGATCCATGAATGATTAGTTATTTGTTAACAGAAGCTAAGCAGCTTCAAGTATGTACGATGCGAAAATAAGTCGAAAGACATAAATTGCAATACAAAGAACAAAACAAAAACACGTACTAATAAACTCGAAGATACATTTTTCAGTTGGTGTACGACTTCGAAGTACCTACAACTAGTCATTTTGGCTTCATTAAGATGTTTGAAGAAGCAGTAGTTCTGACACTATTGCAAATTTTCTGTCATATTAAAATCCTGGACCGTAACTGCGCGGTTTAAAGGACCGTATGGCACAGGTGAAGAACCTAGGAGGTATGAAGCCCATTAAATTGGGAAGCTGGTGTTGACATGCAGAGGGAAGAGTACATGAATTTTCATTGAATCTCCGAAAGTGGCTCAGCATCGGGCTTCACTGTTTCTGACAGAAATGGAGTTGAAGAATGCATTCTCCTATAATTTTTGGGGCATGATATGTGAGTTAATGCTGGCTCAGTTGAAGAGGAATAGTGAAAATGATTAAGTTTTAAATGAAGATCACGTAGACAAAGGCGTGATCGCTTATTTGGACCTGCTGTCATGTAGCTATTTCCATATGGTAGTGTCTCTCCTTTGCTAATTACCTGCAGTTTCACCTCAGGTTGTATGAGTTTATCCTTTCCTTGCTAAATCAACGGGAGGTGCTGTAGTTGGCCGTGACATGCCAAAGTGAGCCGTTCGTTGACCGACTGGGAGCTTGGGCTGCTTTCATAGATGGACGGTGGATGCTAGCATCACAGACGTACTGGCTGTGAAATTCCTTTTGGTAGCAAGCCTTAACCCCACAGTGACCCAACTGCAGCAGTTGTCTAATAACTAACCATACCAAGATGTAAGTTGAGAGTGTGAACCAGGATTACTATAAGAAAGCTTTCTACGATGTCAGATGACATCATACCTCAAACGTGCCAATTTCTTGGTCATAATGCATATTCGTGCACCACAAATGCGATTAAGGAAAGCTCCAGAAAAAGAATAGGGTATAGCCGAGCTTGATCAATTTAGTAATATCACCTGATAGTGGGAAGACCGATAATGCTATTGAACCCAAGCTGGAGAAAGGGAAGGACTGTTATCGCATTGTAATGAGCTAAGTTTTAATAATATTGTTTCCCGAGACTCGGGGGCTCACCGGCTGCTATAGAGGTACACCTGTGTTTCTCTAGAGGGTTTTAAACCCAACTATTTGTAGGTAATGACACTGCGAAAGCCGCTCTATAATATTCCGGATCATTAAGTTCTGGTTTTATTGAGAAAACTGCTTGAAGGATGGATATTAAACTCGTGGCTACCACTACCATTGTTAAGTTAGCTAGCCTTGATGGATCGAGATATACAGTCTCGGTATCAGCCGATATCGCTAGGAATGGTGTGGCAAGAGAAATAATTTTTTTGTTACTTGAAACTCTTGGCATCCAATAATGGTTGGCTTTAAATGGACGGCTCCTACGAAAGTCGGGCAGGGCTCTCTGTGCCTGTGCACCAGTGAGCTCAAGGTGATGGTAATTTAAAGATGGTGGCTCCAGATAACACTGGGCCGATACTTGAAAGTGCCCGAGTAATATACACTGAGACTTGAGCCTATGTACGGCCGAGCTCGAGATCGGCGAAGCAACTATGATGAGCCCGACCTCGTGTTCAAACCAGCTGGAATGCAACCCAGCAACTGTTGCCTTGAGAGTTCTGCGATCAGCAAGGAGTCGGCAACCCAGCTCGAGCCACTCAAAAGTGTCCGGTTGCATCTACAATGAATTTGGCCAGCACAGCCACTTCTTTGCAACTGCCCTCGGAAAGCAGTACGAGGCCTGGCGCTGTGTTCACTGAGTGATTCCCGAACCTGAATCCGGTTAACACCATGAGCAACCACTGCAACTCCACTCAGTCTACCAGACTGAGTCGCTGTTACAAGGAAATAGAGACACTGTAGTACGCACTTTTGAGGTGCCGCCTCTTGATGCAGGTCATCTGCGAAAAGCCTGATATAATCCGGAACCTTCTCCGTGAAGCCTATGAGGCCTTGTGGAATAACCTGAGGTAATAGACGAAGCTGCACAGATGCTCTGCAGTGAACTGCAGCTTACTGGGCCCAGACCTCTTCATCGACGATGGAATAACACGAATAACCATCGAGGTGGTGGTCCTGTCCAAAAACAATGAGGATGCTTTGGCCTAAGATGCTGAACTCGCTTTTCGGAATCCAACCGTTTACCTCTACCTCGTACTAACCTAAAATCTTTTACAGACCTCGCAATTAGTTCGTATGCTCCCAAAGCCTGGAACTCTCTCCCGACCTGCTTCAGAACATCCCCGACCTGACCACCTTTAAAGAGAACTTAAAAACACACTTATTTAGGACGGCATTTAGTGGGTCTCTGTGATTTGTCCTTCATGTGCTTATGCCTGCTGACCATGTGCATGCAGCCTCTAACCACATTTGCATGCTGACCATGTGCATGTCACTTCAAGCCACGTTGTTCATGTTGATAATCAGGCATATTATTACTCACGATTCAATAGCGTTCCCCTTAGCAGAAAATGTAAAGCCCTTAGGAAGAGATCTAGTTTTCTGAGGGCGCTTTATCAATTGCGAAATATTATTATTGTTAGGAAAGTCACGAAATGTACAGGCTTCGTGTGGTCTTCCGGTTCCAGGGTTGGTGACTAACTTCAAACCCTAGCCAGGGTAAATGTGAACGATCTTCTTTTGAGCTCCTTTTGGGGCACTATTAGCTACTGCTAAGCAACCGGGATAATCAACATAGAGCGAAACTTTTTCTCTTTATACGAACGGCCTGGCTATAGGCAGAAGTCTCTCCTTGATTTGGTGAGTGTTTGATAAGACTCGGGTATTACGTCTCAGCTGAAAGGTAGCTATTATGTGAGCTGCCAATAGAACTCGGAATCTATGCATGCATCTATCTTCATCCATATTAGTGATTAAACATGGGTTACCTTGATAACTATATGTAGGTCAGCCTCAGAAACGGTATTGCAAGAAAACTTGGCTATCGCACGCAGACATGTACGAAATCTAATTAGCATTTGGCTATGAGGCGAGGCAAATGAACGAATAAATCTCACCTGAAGAGCTTTTAGAGCTTAATTCTTTAAACAGCTGTTACATTCTTGGTCTTTGATCAGGACATGATAGCTCCTGCTATGAACGATTTCCCATGTGAAAAGCCAAAGCCCCGGTGGCCAAACGATTCAAAAACGACAACAGCTGCCTAAAGCTCACCTCGTCAGACATCAAAAAGACTTTTAAAGAACCGGCTCTGAATGAATAAACGCCATTGCAGAATACGATAGATCCCTAGTACCAGCACATGATTGTCGTTTCACTTCAAGGTAAGGCGTGGTGAGTGACCTACTGCTATAGTAATAGCTAATTTTTGTGGTATACTTACATTTTGCAGGTTTACATGACAAACAGTTAGAAAAGAGAAGGAAGGATGCATGAATGCTCTTACTGACTAGCCAAAGACTGCATACTCCGATTAATGGTGGCGTCACACTGAATGCTTTGCTGTTATAGTTTTAGGATGCGAAGATACCACTAAATATCAACCTCAAAAGCAAAGGAATAACAAAGTAAGTTAATAACGGTTCTAAGGTAAACATTTAGAAAAGTCATAGTTTTAAAAAAGTTATACAAAACATCACCCAACAGAAGCTGAAAATCAAAAGCAGGAAGAATCTAATCACCTTTCCATATGATAGTAATAAATCCCCAAGCCATTTTACGTGTTTTCGGATTGGTTTCGATGCACTCGACGAACTTTGAATTACTGCCAACATAGCAAGTTTTGTTTGTGCAGTTAATAGTCATGCCAGTACTGCTCCAATTGTAGGACGTGATTGGTGGATTACTTATCAAAGAACAAGTTACAGTTCCTTCGCCACTATCTAATGTAACATTAGAGATGGTGTCATCAGGACCATCTGAAAAAGAGAACCAATGCTTCCAAATCGAATCGCTTTGTATTTCAGTGCTGATAAATAACGCCGGCCATTACTATTGCATCTAAGTGCTAATAAGAGAATTAGGCATGCTCAATTACTTTCACAAGTAAATACATACCGCCTCATGATATCCGTTTGAAAATGCAACAATGCACACTTTAACATTCTCATCTGCTTATCAGATAAATTTTGGCAAATGCATGAGAAGCAAAACCTAGCAGCTAAGAGCCATGCCAGTTAGGGTCTACTCTTGCGCATACCGAGCAATTCTTTGATACTAATCTGCCTAACACTGAAAATCAGGCAAACCTATCTCCTCTTGCGTCTGCAACTATAAATTCCGTCCTGATTCAAACTCACCTGAGACTAGAAAACCCAATCAGCTACATAGTCAAGTCAACAGAATTCAGCTAGCTAACTTTGTGAAAGTTGTGGCATTCTTAAACTTGAGGTTTTTTTTTTACAACTGAAGCTATTCAAATATTACATCTCTCTCGGCTTCAATTTTTCCCATTTTGCATATTTGCCAGCCTATCCTAATAGCCTTTGACAACCTCCTAGGTACGCTAAACGTGGGATTATCGAACGTTTACAAAGTAGAAACGCTCCAACTGTTGTGGATCAAGCCACCCTTCCAGAGCTATTCCCCAACCATGTAACGATGATTCTACCACTTCCATATTCAAAAGCCTGAAGAAAAAGGTTCCATGGCCCCGATGGAGCTCCGGTGAGATAATTGAACCAATAATTTGTTTTTATAGCGTACCTGGCGGCAACAGTACACAAAACACTAACCGCCAAAAACTACACCTAATTTTCGAACGCGTTGCGTGTTGTAAATCACTGCCGCTGGCTTAAATAGAGATATCCTGTACCCGAGCAAAGTACTTATGATGCCATAAAAGTAGGATTACTGTTGTTTCGTCCTTTAGTGTTAGGCATTTGGCCTACTTATTGGTCCGAATACTTGACGGCAAGCGTTAAGCTAACCAGTAGCTAACGCAGATTCCGGTACTTTACATTATATTAACTGCTCAGTATCGTATACATAGTTTAATGGTGACGTTTAGAAAGATAGCAGCATTCTAACGGTCCTCGTTGCTGCAGGCTATTCGCCAAGAACTTAAAAAAAAACAATTTTCTGATTGCTAGAAAGAGAGGTTGTTTAGTGTTCGTATTTTTTTCACATAAACGACTGTTAACAAAATTCGAGCGGATTCTGGTAAAACCACAGATAGAGACAAATTGTGGAGCATTGGAAACGCAAGTTTACACTTTTTATTTTAAACTCTAAAAGAGTGTATTTTTAACATCAATTAAGTCGCACTTTAGATTAACAGTTAGGTTGACTGGAATGGTTATAGCAAACTATTGCATTCGAGCCCATTCAATTTTCTGAATAATGAAATCTCTGCATTTGGGACTACGTTTGTATGGAAAAAAAGTAAGACATTCACAGAATGTTCGGTTTTACTCTTAAACGACGCGCAAATTTCTTTCAAAAGTTCATCGAGACGTGCACGTTATTCACAAAATATGTGATGCAGTTATATTACCTATAATTTGTATTAGGAGCACTTTATAGAAGCCAATGTCCGTCACTGTACCCCAAGCGTAAACCGAATTGAATAACTTAACAGTGACTCGTGCCATGCAACAGCTTGGAACATAATGATAATATTTCGCCTGAGCAGAGCATGCTCTAACTTTGCCCAATATGCCCTAGTGAACAATGGAAAGCCTACAGACCCTTTTCGGTAGGATCTCTGGTTCAAGAAATAACTGACCAAATTGTCATTTTTCACGCAAATCACTAATCAATACGAAAAAGTAACGTTAGGTAATAATAAATTATATCTAAACTATGATTACTTAAATTTAGCTTATATTACAACGATGTAATTGCACGAGCAACAGGTATAATTTGAAGGGAATTCGAGAATTCGGAGAATTTGTGAGGAACGTGAGTAAATATAGTGAAAGGATTGTAGTGAAAACATCGGAAATCGAACACAATATTTTTCACTTATACTGGTGCAGGTGGGTGAAGTTTATTTTAATTCGCTATTCTGTTGAAGTCTAAGTGAACGTTAAGTTATTCAATTTTTCTAAACGTCGGGCTAGTTTTGTCTGTAAACTCTTAGTTTCAAGTATTTACATTGCATGTCCTATTCTAACGTATAAGGAAGCAGTTCGATAGAATTTGGCAGGTCATTCAAGGGGACTGCGAATAGTGTGAATTCTATATTGAAGTATTCCTGCAATTAGGTATTTACTAGTCACGGGACATAATTAGTCGCCTAAAATAGCTTTTTAATTGGCGTTAACGATTTATCCAGTTTAATCAGGCAAAGTAATTTTCCTTTCGAGTTAATAGAAACTTTTCAACATACAAATGAGACTCACAACGTGTTAAAAATTTAAATTGGTTTTGTCTTATGAAAAAATGTTCCTTGGCTCACATTACGCGATTAGCTGGTGAAGTACTAATGAATGGATGGAAAATTCTACCTCAGTCTAACACACTAGCCTATTGGAGGTACGTATGGCCATCATGGAATGATTGGACTTCTATTAAACTTTGGATGCCAAAAATATAATAGATTACATGCAACGGTAAAGTACATTCAACAAGTCTGAATCTAGCTAAAATGCCATGTGAAAGACGGAGTAATCATCACACAAACGTCGAAACAAATTTAGGCTGTTGACATGACATTTGTATTCATGTTATGACAAGCAGTGGCATTGGTTTTCCATGCATCACAATTGCATCTTCACTAAATCTAAAAAAGAGGTGTTACCAATGTCAGGTGTCAAATAGTATAGATAACGTAGACTCATATGCAACGCTAAAGGTAGCAGAAGCTGTTTCGAGATCCAGAAAATCAATTCGTTCTGGTGGTTGGCCACTGCATTTCAATTCCATGCCATTCATGCTGCGATTTCCTGTTATGAAGAGTGAGTTTGTAGCATTGGTGAAACCTCTGCTATCTTTCTCTGAAGATGAACTTAAAGGGTAACCAAACTTTGTATTCCATGACAGCAAATACGCCGGTTTACTGTTAAGTGACGTGCAAGTCATATTCGTGTTTTTTCCTTCTTAGATTTCAATTATGGTGACCTTGGTTTCGCCTTCGTTGCTAAGGTAAATCTCGTCAGCTTTCTCTGCAAAACACAATCATTATGCCAGAAGGAGACAATAACGTCGCTCAAATGAGACGTTGCTTATTTCAAAAACTTAACAATCAAATAAATGACTTGTGATTACCCATGCTCGGAAAATGCAATGGGTGTAAGCAGCGAAGTCGGAAAATACAGCGAAAATCACTGAAAATCTTCAAGCCCACGGGCTTGCAGTAAAATAAATTAAGCATTCATGGATAGCCAACAATTCAATCATGAAGCTTTTGTTTTTCTAAAAATCGGTAAGCGAGCCTTTTTATTGTCTATATAATATAACGACACCCATATACATGCTGAAGAAGATATTGACATCTTTGTCTGGGAAAAACGTTATTAAGCATGCACAAAATACACCCGTTTTTAATTAAAATGTCGAAGTACGACCTACACCTAATTAATCGTATCGTGTAACTTATCAAATACTATATAAGTAAAAACGTATATTTTATTATATTTATATATTTTGTTATGTAAGTGTATGCAAGTATACATAGACGATTGCTCCTCTAGCTTTTCGTCATCTAGATGTATAAGATCAGACAGTCCGTTTTAAGATTAGGGCATCCTTTTTTGACTTCTGCTACTCAATCAGGTTAAATCAGTACTCATGTTCATCTATTATTAGCAATAACTTAAAATAACTTACCTTGACTGTAACTTCACCAATTTAACCAAAACCATGTAGGTGTTATGCAGGAGAGTTTTGTATAGCTCACTCACAGCCGTAGACGCTTTCGCTCAGCATTCTGCAGCCAACAGACTTCATCTCACAAAACACGGACAAAGTGGGAAGCATAGCAGAGCCATGAGAGCAGTGGAAATAATTAGTAGCATGGATCTAGCCGCACATAACCACTGATAAAGATGTGCCATAGTTGGCAGCACTAGAGTAGTTGTCGTTGCCGAAGAATCGTGGAAGCGAGTTCCACAATATAAAACCTGCACATCTACAGTTTTTGTTTTCAAAGATCTTTATGCCATAGAATGGTACAGACAATTTAGTTTCCTTGCATGACCCGAGGACACAAGGAGTCTGAAAATGGTGCAGCAGTTCAGCTAGGTATTAGGATCTAAGCAGTAACTGGCCATGTGGGTGAACCAAAAAACTTAGTTATCCATAAGCTATTTTCATTAACTTGTTGTTTAAATTTTAGTTGGCCAACAATGACCCTATCCTGAAATTTACTTCCACTCAAAGAATAATCCTTGTCTTTATTTGCCCATTACTACTGTCCTAATTATAATATGATGGATCCGCTGCTGCGTTCATAATTGAAATGAAAAATATTTCCTTAGGTCTTGTCCCCGCAAATTTTATTTTGACTATTGTGAGACAGCTCATATATAAAGCAGTTCTAGACCAAGATGAGTTGAATAGCTTTCTTCAAGTCCACCTCATACCGTTTTTACCAAATACACTTAAATGAGTTATGGCACATCAAGTGTCAGCTTATTATAAAGCAAATCACTCCACCAAGTCGGCGTTAATGGGGTTTTTAAAGACCTTCAAAGTTTTGCAGAGCCGTGCAAAGTCTCTCTGTTTGTTCTGGTCAATTGTTTGGTAGCATTTGTTACTCTATCTCACAGAGACCTGAATGAGCATTTCGGATCATGCCATTAAGTCACTGCGACTGCAATACAATATATTGGCTATATCTCACCGTAATACTCAATATTATTGAAATTAACAAGCTAAGATCGTCAAAGAAGCCAGTTGAGGTTCAAACGAGGCATGGTAACTATTGGATCCAGCAATGCAAAAGGTAGTGTTTTTAGAATTGTGTGGGAGTAGACCTGATAAGCTGTATGGAGCCAAAAAAAATGGAATTGAAAGCGAGTCACATAACCTTGATGTCAGCACCCTGCTTGACAGAGTGTCAATGCAGGTCGGCGAAAAAGAGTGTGTTTTGGCGACTGAGACGGTCATGACAGATAGCCTAACTGCAGAGTTTTCCACCAGCAGCGACTACACAATTGCACTGACTGATAGACTGGTAAGTAATGAGCGACATTTGTCCAGAAGGGATTTCATATATATATATATATATATATATATATATATATATATAATATAATTCATTTATATAGCGCCCCAAGGGAACTTAATCTCTATTCAGGCGCTTCACACATGCCTCGGGGCTGGAGCCCATGACCTCAAGTCAAACCTTGGTCGGGACGAGCACCTTAACTGCTAGACCAAACCATTTCATAAATGCAAAAGCCAATTTAGATGTGGTATGCCTGATTAAAATTGGCTAAATTTCAGCAAATTGTTGTCGCTGCCGTTAAGCAAACTTGACTGTGAACTGATTTAGTCGCATGATGATAGGTCACTTTGGAAGGTGACACCTGGATTTCAAGCAGATTCAATCTGTGAGTTGCTGTGGTAGCCGATTTTCAACCTTAACCTCATACCGAGTAAACTTCAAAGGCAATAGAAACCATGGAGAGAGGCATGTTGGCACTTTCTTAAACGTTTTAGTAAAATTCTATGGCACAGAATACTTACAGCTTCTCTTTTAAATAAACAAACGAGAAAGCAACTGACTTCAAAGGTTTATCGCTCACTTTTAAGTCTCTCTATTGTTTGGTTCCAGCCTTGTTGTCAGATTAACTGCTTCACCAGGCTAATCTTAGCACAATTAGCTTAACTATTCCTCCTAAAACCTTGGCTTCTTTTACAGCCACGCCTTTAGCTCTTTTGCTCACAAAGCCTAGAACTCTTTCCGACATGCATCACGGCCTCCTGTATTCGACCACATTTAAAAATAAGTAAAGACTCAGCACCTTATCAGTGCTTTTACTGGATCCCTGCGATTCATTTTGTATCTGCTTTTGGTTGCAGGCACTGAGTAAGCTAGTACTAACCACAACTTCATGCTGACCTTGTGCATGCCACCCTTAACCTCGTTATCTTCTTTGTTTATTTAGCATTCTTCCAGTGACGATTCGATCGTATTTATTTTGCAGAAAATTTAAAGTGTCTAGAGATATTGGGTCTTCCAATAGCGTGATATCGATCGTATCATTAATATAATACCATGATTATAATGGCTTCCTAAAGATAAGGGATACAAACAATCAAACACTGATTCGATAGCTGCAAACAGAAAACGATTACTTGTTTTCTTATCTGACATTATGAAAAGACAAAGATGTACTTACTCGCTGTAGATATGTTAAATGAGTGAGACACGACATCAGTTTTCCCAACTTGAGCGACTTGGCAGACGTAGTTTCCTTCAACAATTGAATTCAGGAAAAAAGTGCACTGCACTTTATTCGGTTGAAGAACATTCAACGAGGAATTGCACACTCCTCCACACCAATCATAGGCTGACGTGCGATTTTGAATTGTATTACCAGGCAAGCAATAGGTAGCGTTATATTTTATATTTTCAGGACCGACAGATATCAGTGCCAATAGCTCGGTAGCCCTTTGATCGTCAGGCAGAGTTGCAGTGCACGATAATGTCACTAATCCACTCACAAGAAAGTAAATAGTTGGCAAATTAGGCTGTAGTTCAAAATTTAGGCCCCTGCAATTTAAAAATGACCGAGTAAAGGATTTGCATGTAGATGCACTTCTGCAGCACATGTTCCGTAGATCTTTGCAAACGTGCTGTCTACGACCTCTATTCTATATTGATACCATCGACAGTATTTCGGCAAGAGATCTAAGACCACTATCGTTTCTATGTCGCGATACAGAAATACGAGTCATCCATGTTATTAAAAATGATCTGTTTTGAGATAATCGGGTTTTAACGAGCCATCCTCCTGGCCCAAACTGCTATCGAAGTTTGCTTTAAACATGGTTCGTCCAGGAAGATCGCCGTACCGAAAATCCGAATCACGTTGTTAATTACGCCAGTTTTTTATTCTGTTCTAATTATTAGCTAAAATTCTTTTAAATCGGAATATCACATTGCACAACGATGCAGAAAAGAGAAAGCATTGCTGACCAATCATCGGATTGGGCTCGTAAGCTAAATGTGCAGAGGAGCATGACGAAGACAGGCAATGCCCTGAACCCTTAATAGTTTACCAGAAAAAAAACACAACCTACAAAACGGGTTAACGAGTTGTTATGACTCAAAATAAGTAAAACTCAGGTATTGGGACATGTTCAACATGCATAAAGTCAGTTCACTTCTTATGAATAAATGCTAACGGCTCTTGTCACCGGTAACTAGAATAATATCAATCTTTTAATTTCCTGTCATTTGGTAAGCCACAATCAATTATTATGCGGCAAAGCACTAACAGAAAGGTGAGGCAATACAACAGTTTTACAGGGATGTTAAATTAGTTTTAAACACTGCCAGAATCGTTTGGGAAGCTAACTTATGGCGACACAATTAAACAGAACGGTGGTGCTCCTGCCACGCATTCGAGAGCCAGAAAAAGATAATAATTGTAAAGCACAATGAACATCATCAGCCGTGTATAGTCAGCTATGGCTCGGGTGTACCAGACTGCAGTGGATTGCTTTTGACTTATATGGCCGAAGGAAAGCAGATTCCTTTAATTTTTTACTCAAATTGAAATGTTTTGCTTCCATCGTTGACAAAATAAAGCCTACTGGTAATACGAGTCTGAATTCAACAGTCAGTTAATTGCAGGAAAAAGGTTTCATGGTGTAGCTTAAAATCGACAGGATCGATATCCATTTCTTGGATTCATCACCACCATTTGCAACCGAAAATATTTCTTCCTGACATTAGGATATTAGATTACGATTGTGATGGCTCATGATGGGCCACTTGTTTAATTCCAAAAAAGACTCAACTTTAAAAAGTCACAAGTAAAGTTTGATCATTTCCAGACGTTTATCCTAGTTAGGTTACCTTCCTATGCATTTTAATTATTCCTAGAATCATTTTTTTCGCCTTACAGCAATTAAGCTTTTGTGTGAATAGGTCTACAGATAACTTTGACAATCTAAAATTGGCTTTCAAAACCTAGAGATTGTTTTATCAACAAAACCTCTATATTATGCTTATATTCCGGCTTCATAAAACTGCTGTGAACCCGTGATTGCAACGTTGCACGAACTTGAGAGTTTATGGGCGTTTTTAGCCTTGGTAGGCCTGATTCACTGTTGCAAATTCCAAAGGCTTAATTTAAAAATTGACTGTTGTTATACATTCATGTAGATTTTTTTTAATTGTGTGCAGAATTGCTGCACACAACGATATTGTCAAGCATACAATGTAGAACTGCATCGGCCCTTCAGAATAAATAAATTATAAATAAATTAATAAATATTAATTAATAAATAAATAAATTATAATTCTAATATATCCTTGAGAAAAATTATGAAAAATTGATAATAAAAATCAGTAGGATTTGGAGAAAACGTAGCATTGAGTAATAACTTGCAGAATAATAGAGCCTAGCAAAAATAAAACAATTCACTGCTATACCCTATGCAGATCAAAGGTCAATAAATTGATGACTAGCAAAATTTAATCTGAAGCAACTGAGTACATTTGGAATATTCTTTACTAGTTTTTTGGTTTATATATATTGATCTCAATAAAATCTAATGTAATCAAACCTTTTCATTTAATTTCACAATCACAGCAAAATTATCGGTTTGCCTTAAATCCAAAGATGATTTGCATTCGAGATTTGACGACGTTGGGAATTACTAATACAAATTTACAGCTATTAGGCTGAAAACCATCATGTCTTTACGCATATGTCACATCTTACTATTGAAAAACTTTCCCTAAACTTAAGGCGATAGAAGCTGCGACCTAGTTCCCTTTACTTAGTTAAGTCTCTTTAAGTGTTATGCATTCCAGCGATCGAAATGGTCAGTCGCCGAGGTTTTCTTTTAAGATATTGCATTGTTTCTCAGTTGTTCTTACTGTTTCAGTTAGCAATCCTGTAGTTAGCCACCATTTTTTATTACATAGTTTAAGTCCTAAATCTAGTCACCAGGTTTTCTAATCTATCTAAAATCATGGAATAAATTTCAGTTTTTTCTAATACTGACAGCAAATTAGTGGCTGATTACGTGTGTACATAGGGGATTCCGGGCGGCACTAGAGAGCGGCCCCAGGTGACTCCTAGCCCAATGTGGACCTTTATTTGATTTCTCCGTGACACCTTCGAGTATTCCGCTGCTATCTTAGCTGTGACTATTTATGAGCTGTCCTCGCATATGCTACAAAAATCAGGACCTGCTTAGCTTAAGGTGCGAGGTCGCCATTAGTCGATGCCTACCGGCGGGCCTTTTCCGGTGGGTAAGTGAGAACTTTCCTGCATCATGCGTTCGCCTTAACAAGAGCTCAGCTATCAAAACTACGACTCGCATGTTCAAAGCACCAAATAGTGCTGTTGCTGAAGTAGCCTACCCATTCTATCCGCGTTCAAAGTCGTGGAGATTCCTTTCAATTTACAACGAACTCCTAAAGATGCACCAGGTTAAGAGCAGGCTTACACTTCATTTCAGGTAATCGGGTTTCTTTGCAGATCTAATAAATTTCGAAGACTTCCATAGAGTTTACACACGAAAGCTTAACAAAACCGAGGCTTCTTTTTTCATTAAAAAACTGAATTCCTGCAAATCGGACCCTAAACAGATTATTAAAACAGTAGACCATTTACTGGTCAACGCGGTTGGTCTGACTCCCCAGATATTGAGGGCTCAGCCAAAATGTTTTTTAAGGGTTCATTATTGAAAACATTGTGCACATTCGTACCTCCCTTAAGCTCCTTCTGATGAAAGCAATCGTGGTTCCACAACCGGTATTGTAATTCAATGTAACGTAATGTGATGTAATGTATCTCCGTCTGTAACTCTACAAAGTCATAAAGACCATGAGGGTGCTACTCAGGTGAGTTTTGCATAGCCCACTCACAGCCTAAGCGGCTTTCGGTGCGCATTTGGTAGCCACTAGACCTCGTCTCATGCAACAAAGAGAAATTGGGAAGCATAGCAGAGTCAGGAGAGCAGTTGAGGTAGTGAGTAGCATAGAAGTAGCAGCTCAGGACCGCTGAAAAGGATGTGCCATATTCGGCAGTAGGAGAGTAGTTGTCGTTACGTAAGAATCGTGAAAGCGAGTTCCACAGTCTATGACCTGCAGAGCTAAAGGTTCTGTAGCCAACGGTCTTTAAGCCGTGGAATGGGAGCCCTAATTTACTGCCGTCACAGGACCAGAAGGTGCGAACAGGCAGAAACTGATGCAGCAGTTCATCTAGGGACGAATGAGCCAAGCCGTGGCGGGCCTTGAGGGTCAGCATAAGAACTTTGCTCTGTATCCTTTGCTCAACCGGCAACCATTCTAGCTCTTTCTGCTAAGGAGACACGTGCTCAAACGGCTTGCACTTAAAGACTAGCCTTGCAGCCATATTCATAGTCAGCTGCAGTGCATAATACCTTTCCTTGGCAGCCCAGCTAAATGGGAATTTCAATAATTGAGCCGATACAGAACTAAAGAGCTAGTTAATTTATTTTTACAAGCCAGGTTGGGAGACAGCTCCAGTGACCTTCCTTAAAGGTTTCTCCGATGTGTCTGCATGCCATAAGGCTACGTTCATAAGGTCAGGCGTAAAGAGTTCGTCTCCTGGAGACCCAATACCCTCAACTCTGTACTCTTCACTAGCGTACTAAACTAGCCCTGCCATCTCTAAGATTGTATTGCTTCTCTGCGAAAAGGGGTCGTCTCCATGTCCTTCCAATCGGCAATCGGTCGATCCATATTTAAAAAGCCTAGATTAGACACACGGGTCCTTGTAAACTATCGCCAAGTTTCCTTTCTTCTGTTCTTGTCAAAAATTCTTGAAAACTGTTTTTAAGCAGCTGGCTGAACGTAGTTAAAATAATGAAATGTCAGAAATATTTCCATCAGGGTTCTAGAGGCAGGACTCCACTGAAACTGCTCTACTCCATGTTAACAACGAAATTCAATGTGCCAATCACGACGGCAAAGTAACTGCCCTAGCTCTGCTAGATCTCTCTGCCGCATTAGACACTATTAATCACGACGTTCTACTAGAACGATTAAGAACAACGATCGGTCTGGCAGACGAAGCACTGGCTTCAAATCGTACTTGTCTGATCGTGCTCAATCTGTGTCGTGAGGGGGTCAAGTCTCACAGGCGAGAAAGGTCACCTGCTGAGTCCCTCAAGGGTCAGTACTCGGTCTCCTGCTGTTCTCTATTTAAACACAACCTCTGGGAAAAGAGATTAAGGCCCATGAAGTAGGGTATCACTTTTATTTAGACGATACTTTTTGGCGTTTGTCTTTCAAATCATCTGAATCTGCTGCTGCAACTAAGATAATGAATGCTTGCCTTGCGATATTCAACCCTGGATGTCGGAAAACGACCCGAAATTAACTGAGGATAAACCGAACTGCTGTGCATAGGACACCCAAAGCTTGTGGCTGGATCAAAATACTTCGCTAGTCTAATATAGGTGATGCTGGTGTGCGACCGTCACCACTTGATCAAAATTCAGGTGTGTTTTCGACAGCTGCCTCAACCTTAAAAGCTTCATTCAGAAGACTGCTTCTACAGCTAGCCATCATTTCCAATCCCTATCCAAGATTAGGAGCGATCTCCCATAGTCGCTTGTAAAAAATATAACTTGCTCCTAGGTTCTGTCTCGGCTTGATTATTGTGCCTTCCTTTTTGGCTGGGCTACAAAAAAGCTATTTGGCCACTGAAGCTGACGATAAATATGCCTGCAAGGCTAGTCTTCAAGTCCCTGTGGTTTCAGCACGTGTCTTCTTTGCTAAAAGAGCTAGGATGGATGCGGGTTGAGCAAAGGATGCAGAGCAAAGTTTTTACGCTCACCCTCAAGGTCCGCAATGGGCTGGCTCATACGTACCTAGCTGAACTGCTGCATCAGTTTCAGCCTGTTCGTGCCCTAAGGTCCTGTGTGGGCAATAAATTAGTAGTCCCATTTCTCCACTTACAGACCGATGGAGACAGTAGCTTTTGCTCTGCAGGTCCTAGATTGTGGACCTTGCTTCCACAGTTCTTAAGCAACGACAACTACTCTCCTACTGCCGACTCCGGCTCATCCTTTTCAGCGGCCCTGAGCTGCTACTTCTATGGTACTCACTACCTCAAATGATCTCATAACTCAGCTATGCTTTCCACATTCTCTTTGTTGTGGGAGACGAAGTCTGATGGCTACCAAATGCGTACCGAAAGCCGCTTAGGCTGTGAGAGCGCTTTACAAAACTCTCCTGCGTATGACCCACATTGTTTTTATGACTTTGTGGAGTTGCAGACGGAGATTGACTATTAAATGCATATCCAAAGCCGCTTAAGCTGAGAATGCATATACATAACCTTCCTGCATAACACCCACGCAGTGTTTGTGACTTTGTTGGTTACAGGCGGAAACACATTACATTATCTTTAATAGATCACTGCTCGATGGTCTACAGGGCTGTGCAATCGTGTACTTCGATCACGTGCCAAAACCGGTCGGGAGGCTAGTCGGTCGTGGCCGTCACAGTTTCCACATCTCACCACTTCTCGCTGGCCTAAACTGGCTCCAAGTCAAGCAACACAACGACTTCAATTCCCAATCGAGCAAGGCATCGACGTAAAGGTTTTCTCACTTACTTTTAAGTCCCTTTATTCTTCTGCTCCATCCTATCAATGCCATTTGCTTTACCACCAAGCTACATATCGCATTACCCGCATTTGTGGATATAACTGTCTACCTATACTTCGTATTAATTTCAAATCCTTTGTAAACCATACCTTTAGTTCAAAAGCTACCGAAGCCTGCAATTCACTGCCGACGTTCGTCAGGACATTATCTGACTTCTCTGCATTTCAAAACAAGCGACTTACGTATTTACATATGATAGAGTTTATGGGATCCCTGTTATGTATCCTTAGCATTCTTAGCGTGCTGAGACTGTGCAACCTGCCAGCAAATTAAAACTACCTAGTAATCAATTTCGTTATCTGTGGGCAAACTATCAAATTTATCATCATTATCATAATTTATAGTATGTATTGCTTTAACATATTTTACCCGAGCATGCTATTAGCATATTTTGGACGGAGTTTTGTATAATTTCTGCATAGTTTCAGATTTGGTATAATCCAACGGTGCACCAATTTTTTAACCAAGCACCTTCTCACTCTCACTCTATCTCACACTATATCTCTCTATATCTACATTTATATTTACACTTAGGTTACAATATAATAAAGTCCTTGCACGATTTAAAATTCAAAAAAATTTACACAAATTCAGAGGATTAACTATTAGCCAATAGGGAACATAGTGGTGCTAAACATGGAGCTATGCCGTCGCAATAAATATATTTTTTTCTGGTTACGTGGCGTTACGTCTGAACGCAAAGAGCTATAATTAAGGTTTCAGCATAACATAATAGCAATAAAAAAAACGTCAAAGTTCGTCTACAATAGTCAGAATTATTGTATCTAGCACCATTTAAGACTCTGACATCCCGCGATAATTAAAATCGAGATCAATCCAAGGCCGTGGAAACTTTTTTAGAACCATTTTTTGTTTATCTTTAACCATGCTAGACAAGGCAAAAGTACCGTCAAGTTGGCAATAACGTGGCACACCTAGCTACTTCCTTATCGAGGAGAATACAGTTGGTCGTAAAAGATCTTAAGTCAAGGTATTAAACTGGGCTTACACAAAGAACTAAAATTGTAAATAAATCTAGGTGTGATTTTATTGGTAATATTGTATTAGTATTTCTTAATCACGTTGAATAGTCGTGTAAAAATGATTTTGAGCTCTCTCTTGGGGAAGCTTTAGTGCATCTTGAATAACTACCTTCTAATCCCGAGGCAGAAAAAAAGTGCAATGCCCGACACATAGTGAGAACTTTTGGTGCAGGGGAATAAGCTAAGCTAGGTGCCCCATCAGCTTGTCAAACATTGCTGCAAAATAGTTCCACCAAAGAAGAATCGCAAAAACCACACGGTTGTAGGCATATCGTGTAGTAAAACCTTCATTCACTGTTTAATCTGTACAAGCTAGGTATCACAGCTTAAACTTATGTGAATTTTTCTTGCCATGAACGTATCACACTGCAGCAAAAGTTTCAGCCTGCTGAACTGCTGCATCAGTTTCAGCATGGTCGCGCCCTCAGGTCCTGTGTGGACAATAAATTAGCTGTCCCATTCCTCAGCTTAGAGACAGTTGGCGACTGAAGCTTTTGCTCCGCAGGTCCTAGACTGTGGACCTTGCTCCCACAGTTCTTACGCAACGACAGCTACTCTCCTACTGCCGACTATGGCTCATCCTTTTCAGTTGTCCTAAGCTGCTACTTCTATGCTACTCACTACCTCAACTGCTCTCCAGACTCTGCTATGCTTCCCACTTTCTCTTGTTTGCGTGAAACGAATTCTGTTGGCTAACAAATGCGTACTGAAAGGCGCTTAGGCTGTGAGTGCTCTATACAAAACTGTCCAGCTTAAATCCCCCATGGTCTTTATGACTTTGTGGAGTTACAGACGGAGATACATACACGCAAACTGGTCAATAACAGTTTGAAAGTAAATATTGTAAACGTCACTTTCTTAACGCTCAACAAGGCCGAATTTGAGAGTCGATCTTCACCATCTAATGGTTCAGATAAGACCCAATTTCATTAGACTAGGTCAAGGAAAGTTCACTACTGGCAACTGATAGAGCTTTGTTAAGAATAACGTGCAGAACAAATCTCATTTATGAAGCAAATATTCTCCATGACTGATGATAAATTCCACGTGTTCCAATGGTGACTTAAAAGCCAAGTCGCAACGAGTGGCAAGCGTTCACATATTTCGTTGTGCAACTCTGGTAAATCAAAGCCTAAACCACAAAAGCCTTTAAAATCAAGACAGTGAGTTCCAGGTTGGATCAGGTCAAATGTCTTTAAGAGAAATGGAACCTTCAAAAAGACGTCAACTGCTGAGTTAAGATCCGTGAGCCACAAAACCTAGTTCTAATTTCTAGTCTGATAAAGTCCATGCTGTGCTTCGTTGTTTTTGAAATTTCGTCCTTAGCCATGAAACCAGCATTTTTAGAGCCTGCTAGGCATGTATGTGCTTCGGGAGATTCGTAATCTAACTTTAACTCCAAACTGTTAGCATCGCCTTTGGTACGTAGCAGTAATTAATGGAAAAGTTTATTTAGCAATCTACTCCATCACCAAATCATTCGCTGATCAAGCCTTCGGTTTGCAAGTACCAAAGGTTTGAATTCACATCTCTCTGGCGCTACGACATACCCTGATACGTCCACGTTTAAAACGAACAGAAATTTAGCGGGTCGATTTGATTAATATTTAAGGTGCTAAGTTTTTCGTCACACTCAATTCGGCCAATAACAACATTCGCTTTCCGACACACTAGGCATTACAAATAAAAATGTAATACTTTTTGCCATGTAGCATGCAACTACTAGACACTCGATTGTGTTTGCTTAACAGTGAATGTAACAGCCTAGAACTAAATTGAACTGTCTGAGAATGGCATGTAAAAAATTAATATCTCTGGATTCTGCTTGAGGTTTACCCTTTTGCCATAAGCCAACAATTATTTTTAAATCAGTAGATAGATACTCAACGAAACTACATTTCGCCTACGGTCACTTTGACGTGCATGGATCTGCATGTTAGGACAGTAAAGCTATTTCCCTAGCATTAATCCTCACCGGGAGTAAAAGCATAATCTAAAACTGGCCTTCACGAGGATAACAGTTATGATATATTTATACATATATATAAATGTCAAATATCTTAGGAATTTCACGCGTTTGAGAGAATCCATTAGGAATGGTCTTTAAAGTACTATTTAGTATTATTAAATTATTCAGGAACGCAAATTTAAAGAGCTGCTGACCTACGGTCCATGGACGTAAATAATGCTCTCCTCCATAAGAAATTGCACTATTTGGTCAACCAACGCAGAATAAATAATACTAAGTATAACCACATCTACTTAGTGCAACTATTTTAATTTGCAGCTGCGTGGCCGTAGGTATGCATGGAACAGCTAGCTGTTCATGTCTATTAGAGCCTCACGCACTTAAACCATTGTACGCATGGTCGTATTGATTGTTTGACTCAGACACACCAATTTGTATAACTTGAAATACCTGCCGCGGTTGTGAAACATTTTAAGTTCAAATTGTAGCCATAATTTGGTTCAAATATACAGGTACTGTGAATAAGCTAAGCTAGCCGAGGCAATCGTGGTAAAATGCTAATGCCCAATCATGGAAAGCTTAATTAGTAGATATTAGCAAATATATGTTTTCTTTAATTTGGAAATAAAACTCCCGTATCATTGAAGTGAAACTTAACTCGTAGTTGGAACATTTTGTACAGCTGGCTGGGCCAGCCTTCCAAAGGTAGTCGAGTGAAAATGCGAAATTTTGTATGATCACAGGAACCATCTTGCTTTAGACATTGTAATCAGCAAAGCAGTTGCGAAATGCCTACATTATACATGGTACCGCTATTTTATAATTGATATAGGCCTATTTTAAACACTGCAAAAGAGGGCTATTTAAGAAAGTGGCCAACCAATGGCTTGAAAGTTGGTGGTTAAGCAATGAGCTCTAGTCTGGTAAATTAAAATAACCAGTATGAAATTTGTGGTTTATTTTTTTTTAAATTCAGACAGCACTGCAACTCACAAATAATTTGCCGATAGCTTGGCCAGGCTACCGTAGTCCATCAGGGAGGGACAAGCTTCTAACCTGTTCTAGCTGTATGTTTGACTGAACTCTCATCACTATATTTTCTGAAAAGTAACATAACCAGCTCGTAAATAAGGCTTATTGACTAACTAGCATATTGTTATCATTTCTAGTAGCAGTGGCAGCTTGTTGGGTAGAGCTAAGAGGTGAAGTAGAAGTCGAGTGTTGAAACGTGCATGCCTAAGTAAAGGTTATTCTGAGATTTGGCCTGGAATGCTGTTCTGGCACGTATGTAAGGAAACCCTTTTTACACGAAGCATATCTAGGAATCTATTGCAATTCGTTTGTTAAATAATCAGTATGATTTTTGAACTCCCCGATGAGCAGCCGCAGTAAGATGGATGGGAGAACATTTTATAAAACCAAACGTTCTCACATCTAATTACTAGTCTTGGGCAAACCTAGTGTGATTCAGAAACTGGAAAGGCCGATGTTTAGAATTGGCTCAGCCAGCGTATATTCTGTGGAATCAGCTCACTATCTAGATGTAATGGTCTAAAGTTACCTCTCAGTAGACGATCCCATCAGCTCACAGTCAAGTCTGCCTACTTTCAGCTGCATAACATTTATAAAATTCAGGCTTGTTTAGATAAAGATACCACGTCTAAGATGGTCCGTGCATTTGTGACATCCTGTCTTGACTTCTGCAATTCACTGCTTGCTTGGCTACCGGCATATGCAATCAGGCGATTACAGACTGTGCAAAACTCCGCAGCTAGGTTTACCTGTAGTGAGCTTCTCACTTACGACGTCACACTGCTTCTCTCTGACCTGCACTGGCTACCAGTCAAGCAACGGATTAACTTCAAGTTATTGTTGCTCAGTTTTAGGTCACTACATTCTTTTACTCCATCTTATCTCTCAGATCTACTCGCCCATCAGGCCAAACTTCGTACCACCCACTTTTTGGAATTCATCAGTTTCCCAATCCATCGTGCAGACATCGAATACTTTGGAGATTGCATTTATTTCGTACGTTCCTAAAGCCAGGAAATTCTCCCGAATTGCGTCAGAAAATACCCTTGCTTGACCACATTAAAAAGAACTTGATAGCACACCTATTTAGGACAGCATTTAGTGGGTCCTTGTTATTTTTCCTTCCTGTGCATATGCATGCAGACACTGCACGCTGCCACTAACCAAATTTGCATGCTGACCCTGTTCATGTCACCCCTAACCATGCTATTCATGCTGTTTATTAATCGTGACACTACTCTTCATTCAATCGCGATTCCCTTTGCTGCAAATTTAAAGAGCATGCAAATAGAATGATTTCACTGAGGTCGCTTTATCAAGTGCATTAATAATATTACTATATTATTAATAATAGGCTAGGTGAGCCAGCTCTTCTATATCAACAACAGTTAAGCACAAAATAAAGGGATTCTGAATGAGGGAATTCACAGCCATTTTCTTACTTTGCCCCAAGCGACGCACCGGTTGGAAATACGGAAATAAAGTCGGAGATAAAAAAGCTCAATCTTAGAGGAAAAGTTTGTAAATGTATACTACCATTTAACATTGCCTATAAGCTGAATTTTTTATCCTAAAAATATATACTAATCTTCAATAACAATACGAGACGAAATATTTAAAATGATAAAGTGGTAATCCAGACACCCTCGTGGCCTAAAAAGTCAGTTTCGTTCTAACTAGGTTAGCAGTGGGTTTCAATCGTCATTCGTGAATTGTTTAGCAATACAATGCACAGTTTAGGCACGGGCCATCATTTCAATCAGTCGCAATCAGGTCCCCATCGAAGACAGCCCCTGTCATTATTAGAAATAACCGACCTCTTGCTGGCTGTCAAAAGTTGTTTATAAAGGAGTATTCTGAGCTCCTTGCTAAATTAATAATGTGTGACAGGCCATTACTGTTCGTTGGAGACATCAGTGATCATCATGAAAACCCTATTAAATACCAGCACCTATCATTTCTTGAGTGTCTAGATAATTTTGATTTGGTCCCATAGGTTGATTCTGCAACCCACCTCCATGGCAATTTCCCAAATCTCGTGATCACTAAGGATGCGTTCTGCACTGACCTAGTGGTGTGCCAACTGACCCTCTGGACTCATTGCTTGATCTCGTTTATTAATCATCCTTCCTGTTATGCACAGGACAAAAAGCATTGACATAGACATATTTTAGAAATCTGAGATGCTGGTCTTCGTCATCAGCAGCTGCACTCTACTGATAGCCTCGATACACTTACTGAGGCAGGGAACATGAAACTCTAGTGTGCTCTTGACAAGCATTATACCGTTCATTCCATCCCTGCATGGATTCTTGACTGTTTTTTTCTTTACTTTTCATTTTACTTTCTTCACATTACTTTTAAATTTCTTTTCTTTTCTTTTAATTAATTTACGAAAGGAACTTCAAAAAATGCTCTGTATTAAGCCCAGGCTTCACTGTCGTTTTTAAAAACTAGAGATTGATACAGATCTGGTACATTTAAAAGACTTCCTTCAAGCTAAAGCTCAGAAGCTTCAAAAATCCAGTGCTTCTTTCTCAGTCCAAAACTAAATTCCTGCCAGTCAGACCCAAACGGATTTATAGGAGAGTAAACAATTTACTGGCCAATGCTGAGGGATCAGACTACGAAGACATGGATGGCTCAGGTGAAAAATCTTAAGCCTTTTCCACAGCAAAAACTGTGCACATTCGTTTATCCATACAGGCCCCTCAGAGTAAACGAATGGCTGAATCACAACCTGTCACCTAGCTGAAAAGGTTTTCTGAGGTTACTGCAAACTACTTGGATACTTTATTGGAGTCTGGAAAAAAGCTCGTCCAGAAGACCCTCTATCGCCAGCTTTGCCTTCTCCACTGGCAGACTACCTTAGCCCCGCTGTAACCAAGATTTGTAATTTTTTTTGTAAAAACTGGTCGCACATAAGATCTTTAAGTCGGCATTCATTAGACCGATACTTAAAAACCCTGGTTTAGCTAATAATAATAACGGTAACAAAGCACTTGATAAAGCGCCCTCATAAATCGAAGTTCTTGCAAACATCGCATACGGAAACGATACAGCTAAGATCTGCTTAAAGTTATCCTGATTGTTATTAGACCGTAGCACATAAGAAATTCGTGCCTAGGGATATCTAAACGCTAATGGCTTCGGACAGCTAGGTCTACCATGCCGGCGGCTCCCTTAGCTACGCCGGCGGCTAGTAACCTGCATGTATGTATGTATCTCCCTCAGTAACTCCAAAAAGTCATAAAAACCATGTGGGTGTTACTCAGGAGAGCTTTTTATAGCAAACTCAGAGTCTAAGCGGCTTTCGGTACGCATTCGGTAGCCAACAGACTGTTAGTTATGTTCGTCAGCAGCCCTTATCGCTTCGTCATGGTGGATCAAATGCATTCCTAGATATTAATGTTGTTGCTAAAATTCATGAACTATGCATTGACAAGAGAAAAGCACCCGGTAGCCTCTGAGGTGGCCGGAACCGACAGGTCAGATGCTGCTCGTTGGGCAGTAACTGCCAGCTGAATGCCCACTTGTTTGGTATTCCGCGTATTGTATCGAACCGCTCAGCACGCTCCCCCATATGCCTCACTGTAAATCTCTCTAACTTAGTGGTAATCAGGCCTGTTGTAACTCTATTGGCCAGACTTAAAGCTTGCCTTTAAAACTCTCACTTAATGTTCACTAAGCCTCTGGTAATAAGCTACCTTATTTCTGAGAATGGTATCGACCTCCTCGCCCTAACTGAAACTTGGCTATAATCAATAAACTGCAAGACAAAAAAAGACACAACCCATCTAGTTTCTCGTTCTTTCACACCCATAGATCGATCAAAATTGGAGGTGAAGTTGCTATTATCGTTTGCTTGAAATTCAACTTCTAACCATTTGCAGTACCCTTGAATCAGTCTTTTGAATCAATTGTATTGGTCTCATCCGAAAAGAAGCTACCAATATTGGCAGTAGTCTATCGCCCACCAGGTACCAAATGCTTCTTTATATCAGATTTATCCGACCTAATTTTGATTCCGTGTGCCAGAAATCGTTCCTTCCTCGTTATGGGTAATTTCAACGTTCACTTTGCTAACTTATCTGACGCTTTCAGCACCAAATTTTGTGCATTGACTGACTCATTGCCTCTTGTGGCTCATGTGCATTGCCCTACTCACATCAATGGTCACTCCCTCCACAAGATTTTCTCATACAACTGCACTTTGTCACCACCAATTATTACCAAGTCCTGCTTATCTGACCACATGCAAATCTCGTTTAATCTACAGTGTGTGCCTATCATCTCCTCTAAAATTACATGTGAATCGCGAAACCTCAAGACCCTTGATATCGATGCTTTCCGTGCGAGAATATCTGCTTAACCTCTGCTGCTCAGTCCCACCTCCGATCTGTCATCATTGGTAGATAGGTACAACACGACACTAGCTGACATACTCAACGAATTGACACCTCTGAAAAAGCGCAGTGTCCGCTCCAGCCCAGACTGCCTATGGTTAACATAGCTATTAAATTAACCAGGTATAATATGTGAAAGCTTGAAAAAACATACAAAAGATCTATACTGACTGTTCATCAACATGCATATGACGACTACTGTAGGTCGTATCAATCGATCCTAGCAAAGGCCAAGTTTAGCTTCTATAAAAACATTGTTGAATCGCAGATGCACAATCCAAAAATGCTGATGTCGACAATAAACCATCTCCTCAACCGCTCCCAGATTAGCTCCTTATCTGATGATCCTTGTGATGATCTTGCCGATCGCTTCTCTCGATTCTTTGTGCATAAGATGGATAAGATCACGTAACTCACCCGGCGATGACACCATCCCCACTAGAATTGTGTTTCCTGATTCCTGGTTGCACCTAAGTCTACATTTAAGCAGGTCACTAGTGATCTAGTTCTGAAGCTCGTATCACAATAAAAAAATACTACAAGTTCTCTGGACCCTACTCCTACTGTCCTGCCCCTACGTTGCATTGATCTACTGCTGCCATGCAAAACTAACCTTGTTAATATGGCATTAGCCTCATGTTATGTCCTAGCGTCTTTCAAAAAAGCTGTTGTCAGGACACTTCTCAAGAAAGTGACCCTAGACCAAGAAAACCTAAACACTAATTAAACAATAAAACTCACCTGACCACATTTAAAAAGAATTTAAAAACACGCCTATCTAGGACAGCATTTAGTGGGTTACTAATAATAATAATAATAATATTGCACTTGATAAAGCGCCCTCAGAGAACTTAATCTCTTTCTAGGCGCTTTACATTTGCTGCAAAGTGATACGCAATAGATTACTGTGATTCTTCCTTCATGTGACTATGAGTGCTGACACTGTGCATGCTGCCACTAACCACATTTGACTGCTGACCCTTTGCATGTCACCCTAACCATGCCATAGATTTTGTTTGTTTATCAAGTATGATTTTACTCATCATTTAATTGCATTTCCCTTTGCAGCAAATTTAAAGTGCCTAGAGAAATTGAGTTCTCAGAGGGAGCTTTATCAAGTGCACTATTGTTAATATTATTATGAAGCTCAACCTTGTTCAATAGCTTTAAATTTGATGCAGAATTTCCTGCAAACTATGGGCCAAGTTTTTCTTCCTCTTTTTATGTCACAGATTTGTGAAAAAGCTTTAGCTAAGCAGCTGATTGAACGTTTCGAAAACAATAAAATATCAGACGTTTCAATCTGGGTTTAAGAGGCAGTGCTCGACTGAAATTGCTCTCCTCCTGTGTTAACGATGAAATTCTTTTGGATGAAAATGATGGGAATATCAGTGCTCTAGCTCTGCTAGATCTATGCTAGATCTATCAGCAGCACTCACCACTGTATCAAACACGAGGTGCTACTTTAACGATGGAGGACAACTATCGGTCCGGATGGCTATAAACTGCTTGGTTTCAATCCTACATGTCTGACTGTGTTCAATCCGTGTCATGTCGGGGTCGGGTAGACCACTCACTTGTGGACTGCCTCAAGGATACGTCCTTGGTTCTTTGCTGTTCTCCGGGAAATATTCGACCTCTAGAAAAAGTTATTAAGGCACATAGAAGAGGATAGTACAATGATGCTAACGATACTCGGCTGTATTTGTAATTCAACCCGTCGGAGTCTGCTGCAGCGACTGATAGATTAAATGCTTGCCTCGCTCTCTCTCCCTTTCCCTCCTCTTCTTCTTCTCTTTCTCGCACTCTCAAAATTGGAATTGGAAAATTTTGTTAAAATAAACGCAAAAAAACTGAACTGCTGCTCATGCACAAACTAGGAGTGAGGAAAGATTCAAAGATTTTACTTGTCTAATAGATGAAGCATTGTACTACAACAACCAAGTGTTCGTAGTTCTGACGTTGCATTTTACAGTAGCCTAAATTTTAAAAGCTTTATTCAGAAGACTGCTTCTACAGCTAGCCATCACGGCCGTAAACTATGTAAGATGAGGAGCTGTCTTCCAAAGTCGCTTGCAAACAATTCAAATAGGTCTTTTGTGAATCGGCTTGATTAGTGCGGTTCCATTTTGGCTTCGATACTAAAATAAATCATTTTGTCCATTGCAAATGGCTACACATGTGGCTTAAAGGCTAATTTTTTCAATTTCCAGAGTCATGTCTACATGTATCTGTTAGTAAAAGAGCTCATATGGCTGCCGGTTGATTAACAGATCCAGTTAAAAAGCTTGTCAGCTGATCCTCAAGGCCTGCAGCCCCTCGATACCTAGCTGAACTGCTGCACCAGTGTCCGCCTCCTCGTGCCTTCTGGTCCCGTGTGTACAATACAATGACTGTTCCATTCCTTAGTTTGAAGAGAGCAGGCGACAGAAGCATCAGCTCTGCAGGTCCAACACTTTGGAGCTCACTTTTAATATTCTTGCGCATCGAAAACTACTCTCGTTCTGCCGACTGTGGCTAACTGTTTTCAGTGGTCCTGAGCTGTTACTTCCATGCTATTCAATACCTCAACTGCTCTCCTGAGTCTACTATCCTTACCAATTTCTGTTTTATTTCTTGAGATGAATTCCGCCGGCTACCGAAAGCATGCAAATAACTGCTTGAGCGGTGGGTGTATTATACAAAACTCTCCTTCTTAACACCCACACATTCTTTGCAGTGTCGTGGAGTTGCAGATGGATGCAGTACATTAACTGGATGAATTAGAAATAATCATGTCGTCGCTAAAGCACTTTTCTTTACCAATAATGTAATTTCATTTCATGGACTGACTGAGGTTTACCACAGAGACAATCATTACGACCAATTATGCCATCATCTTGTCCGTTAATTATGCTGAGTACAGCTGTATTGGCTAAAATAATCAAATATCTGTAATGACCAGGGAAGATATAGAGTATCGATGTCAAATACTTTACTGAAGATAGTGGTTCAATTTGCATTTCGAGCTTCCACGAAGCATTTTCAAGTAGCCTGATTGAAAAAAATAAGCTAGTTTATGCTTTGGCATATTTGTTTATGTGCCGCCATCATAGCTCGGAAATTAGCTAAACAAATCAGGTTCAAACCGTTCCCTAGACAATCTACTACTATAATAACAGGAGTGTACTGAATCATTTATTCTGCCAAGCTTTCATACTAACTATAGGTTTAATATTAACTCTAGGCAATATATCAATACTATGTAAATCTGCTGAAGTAGGCAACATGCACATTTTGGAGAAACATAAGGCAGACTAAACATGTGCTTCATACATTCATTGTGTGCCCTAAGTAATAGCTGTCTATAAAGTTCCCCGTTTCCCATTCGATAAAAGTGCAAATCTTATATATAGTTAATGGCTTAACAATTCCAACTAAATTTTAACTTTGATTCGGCTTTAATAATTGTCCCGACCTATATTGCAATATTATGGCCAGCAACTTTCAACTTACTTGGCTTAATTCAATTGAGATGTCATTTCAACTGCCAGCTTCATAAATTTTAGGCTTAGTCAAGATTTAAGAGTTTCTTGGAAACCTAATACTAATGTGTAATCTTAACAAGTATCACATGAATCATATAGACCATCGATTCCTTTAGCGAATGAGCTAACTCATACTAGAGACTTAAAGATTACTCTGTCACACAAATATGCCAACAATTTAAAACATCAATACTTACAAACTCCGTAGTGAATGACTAGGTTGGCAACCATATTAATTATCACCAGCAATCTCATTTCAAATGGATGTTTGGTCATGACTGCTGGATGTCCTTTCCTGTGACGGGTACTGCACTACTAAAGGGGTGATCTATCAAGGAAGTGAATGCTATCAATCCCCACTGGCTGTTATTGCTATGTCCACATTGCGATTCAGTCAATGATGGACGGCACCACTTGGCTGCTATCTCACAGCATTCTGAAAAGCAAATAAACGATAAGAGATATATTCGTTGGTTCCGATGGATAGTTGCTGGACGGTCACGACGTCAAGATAATCAAGGACGCCCAACCACATTGAACTTTTTGGGGATGCAACTGAAATGTGTATCAGTTCATCTTAATCTTTTTTTGAGTGAGCAATGCAAAATCACAATTATTTTTAGTTGTACAGTTCTAATAGAAGCCACATCCAATTCCAAGATAATTGGCAGGCTTGAAGTTGGACACTTGTGAGGTCGACTTTAGACATAGTGTCACAGAAAAGGTGAATAGAAAGCCTATTATGTACCTCCGTCTGTAACTCCACAAAGTCATAAAGACCGTGTGGGTGTAACGCAGGAGAGTTTTGCAAGCACACTCACAGCCTAAGCGGCTTTCGGTACGCATTCGGTAGCCAACAGACTTCGTCTCACGCAACAAAGAGAAAGTGGGAAGCATAGTAGAGTCAGGAGAGCAGTTGAGGTAGTGAGAAATCTAAAGTGCTCTATGCGATCCTTTCGTACAGCTAGTTGCCAAACACATACTGTGGTTGTATCCCAAGCAAGTAGTGATCCCCACATCATCGGTCACAGATGCATCGTAAATATGTATTCAAAAATAAAGTTTAATAAAAACCAAACAACCACATATCCACAATCCACAACCTTCAGTGATTATACTGAAGACTACTAAGACATAATATCAAAATAAAGCTAAATATAATCAACCTAAAAACTCTAGGTTGGAAGACTGGGTTTGTAGCAAGACTGATCACCAACTGAAATTACATTTCAGCTAATTTATGGACGAGGACTTATATTATATCACAATAATATGACCGGTAACATTCAACACACTTACAATGCTCCTTCCTTTCAGGTACTAAAGCAGAAACGAAATTCTCGGTCGATTAAAAATTTCAATACTATCTGATGTATAAGCTTCTTTTGCATAGCTAAGGAAGGGCCTCTACGGCTATCGCCACTGCAGCCAGCAGCAATAAGGATCGCTGAGGTCGTTCGAAGCAACTACCCTAACTAGGTCGCAGTCAATTGTGTCCCCATGGGTTTTATTTCCCTCTCTATAATGTTATCCAGTCAGCCATTGACTGTAACACTTGGTGCCTATGTCACTGCATTTTGAAAAGCTAATATGCAATACAAATACTTTATTGGTTCGAAAAGATGTTTTAAGTTAGACGTTCATTGCATCAGCGTAATAACTGATGCCGAAAAAACTACGGGGATCTCGGAACTAGGCCGAACTTGATACTTGTTCATTATTAAGGTCATACTGGTGCAATGCAAACTAATTTCGATCTATATATTTTGATTATTTCATTTCTGAAAAGGTAAATCAAATTCCTGTATCGTTGACATATTGTAAGTTTGGCATGGCTAAGTTTGATCTTGATTATAGAATCAAGTAATAGCAGAATATGAGGATACTACCTAAATGAAATGCAATATATCCTGTCTGTAACTTCACAAATTAATAAATAATACGTTGGTGTTATGCAGCAGAGGTTTGTCTAGGGCATACCCAATCTAAGAGGCTTTTGGTAAGCATTTTGCCGCAAATATACTTCATCTCAGTTTGTGAGCAACAGACTGGTTCTCAAAAAAGTACTTTTCGAAAACTACGTATAGCTAGTATCCTTAACCACCGTAAGGGTTTAACCCAATCGAGTAGCAATTTTCACAACAGCACATGTGCACATGCTTCACTTCATTTAAGTTATGCTCAGGTTGCCGTAGTGAAAGGCAGTAGGGATATTTTATCGTAATGTCTGAATGTGTATAAAGAGCTTTTTATTCACACAATACCTATTATATATAATCAGTTTTAAATATAACATTTACACCTGACCTTCTATTAAATCGACTATCACAATCTTCCCCAATAAAAATGATTACTATATTCAGGAATGCAAACACACACACACACACAGGCATACACACACTTACACAGACACACTTACACAGAGACACACAGACACACAGACACACACACACACACACACACACACACACACACACACAGACACACACACACAAATATATATATATTTATTTATTTAAAAGGTTTTTAGTCTCAAATCACCTTTTTAACTTAACCACAAAATTTGGTTTCATGGAAAAGGTAACGATAAAGTCAATATAAACTTCTGATAAAAAAATAACATCGCTTGAGATTTCAAAAAATGAAAATGGCAATACTTGGCTACTTTTTATTATAAAACAGTAATTAGTTGTGGGATATAATGTGAATATTACTGAATACCAGAATTGTTAATCTAACAATGCAATAGAATAAATTTCATGCTAATAAACTTGGATGTTTTTTTACTGTCACTATAATATTTGTTAATTCGAAACCTTGGGCTCATCGTGGTTTTTGACCGATAGATAGTTTGTGTCTTCTGTCGCGACATCCAGTGTCCTCAGTTGGTAGCTGTAGATAAATCTAGTTTTAGAGGTGAGTCAACCAGTTGCCGTAGCTCTTCATCACCTGAAACTTAAACATTAATCGTAGTAATGCACTATTTTGCTTTGAATTATCACCTAGCATGGAGATTGATCAGGCTTATGCAATTTAAAGCTAATGGGTGGGATTAGGTATGGTTTAAGAAAATAAATGGACAACGGAAACTTTAAAGCACATTTTTAAGCTGCCCCCTTTCCGAAAAAAGAAAATTTTAGTCAGCAAACACGTTTGGTGTTTCTAGCATTGTCTAAAACCACTCGGATTGTTCTCCTTTAGGGGAGGCAGTGAGTCTCTCTAAATTACTAATCATCAGAACTGCTATAACTCTGGTGGGCCATCCTAAATCTATTCATCGGAGTCCTCTCATAACGATCAATCAAACTCTAAAAATGAGCAACCTCATTTCCGGAAAAAGGATTGGCACAATCGCTTGAATTACACTGGACTTTAATAATGAATCTGTCCCACCGTTAGCAACGCATCCCCGAAAGGCTTCTGTTTCTTTTGCATCCCAAGATAAATCAAAACTGAACATTAAGTTTAGTGGTCACCTGATTGACCTTCTAACTCAAGCTGTTTGCAAAACTCTTGTAGCAGTCTTCCTAATCTATCATATTGACCTAATCCGACAACAAACGATCGACAGTGGCACCACTATATTTCCCAAAAAGTATCGATTAACCATTTATCGCAGATTTAACTAATTTCCTTGTAAATTTAAGCTCAATAATTTGATTTTTTATCGTCATATATGATTTTCACATTAACCACTAATGTTGCACTGGCTGACTTGTTTTCTCTTCTGACTCATAAGCCTACCTCTACTCACATCTATTTTTACTCACTCGTCTAAATTTCCCATGCAAAAACTGCTTTCCATCGCTGCCAATTATTACCAAATACTGCTTATCTGACCACATGTAGGCCTCATTAATTCTACAGTGAGTGCCCTCCTGTTTCTAATCGAAATTCACAGGTGAATCGTGAAACCTCAAGACTCTTGACATAGTGCGGTTTATGCGACCATATCCAATTTATGTATGTAGCTCAATCCCCCTGCCGACCTGTCACTACAGTTCGAAGGCTACTACAAGACATTGGAAGAAGCCCTGGACAGGATTGCGCCTCTTACTAAGCCCAATATTCGCACTCATACAGACGGCCACAGACATTAAACTAGCTACTTCTATTAAGCACATGCTTGAAAATGCCTGCAAAAGTTCAAGACTGACTGTCCATCGACAGGCATAGGAGAAATACTGTAAAGGTGACCAATACGTGCTAGCAAAAGCCGAGCCTATTTTAATGAAAACATTTTTACTCACAGAAGCACAATCAAAAATTTTTATGTGAACGATAAACCATCTCCTTTAACACGTCCTGAATTGCTCTTTATGTAATGATCCCTGTGGTGATCTTGCTGATTGGTTCTCTGGCTTCTTAATGATAAGATCAATATGATATGGGAGTCCATATTTAAAGTTGTAGCATCTTCCGAAAATGCTTTCCATCAATTCCTTGCAGAATCTCATTGTCTACATTTAAGGATGTCACTAGTAAATTTGACATGAAGTTAATAACCCGATTGATGAAAGAAATTAGTCCTTCGGATCCAATTTTCACAGCTCTGCTTCTACGGTGCTTTGATCTGCTGCTGCCATGCATACGTGACTTCATTATTATGCTATTAGGCTCAGGTCATATCCCAGAACCTCTCCAGAAGGATGCTGTCAGGCCAATACTCAAGAAAGCAACATTATACGATGAGAGCTTAAGCAACTGCCATTCAGTCTCCTTTCTAGGGCTCCCATCACAGACAATGAAAAGAGTCGTGGCACACCAGCAGAACATATACATTAACGCTTGCAAGCCTTGCAATCAAGTACCAGTCCGGTTTTAGACCTAATCACTCCACAGAGTCAGTATTGCTTTGTGGGAACGACGACCTACTTAGGAATTTAGACTTGAGTAGAGTATCTTTGCTTTTTCTGCTCCTTCTTCTGACAGCGGTTAATACTGTTGACGACAAAGTTCTTCTTGGGCGCCTCTGATCTCGCGTGGCATGAGCTGCGATGGCACACTAGGTAATGTGGTTGCTTTCGCGACCTCGGTCCGAGATCGTGGTTCGATTCCTGCGGTTGGCGATCCTTTATCGCCACTGCAAGCGGGGGTGATAGCCATAAAGGCTCTTCTGTCGCTATACAAAAAGAGGCTGTATAATCAGCTGGGATTTATTATTTATTTATTATTGGCGCTGCATTTCCCTGGTTCTCTCCTTGAGAGACTCCAGAGTATTGAGGCAAATGGACGGAAATCTAGCGAGAAATACCTTAAAATTAACTATCTCGTGGCTAGCTGCTCTATCATGGTTTCTTCATGGTTTATACTGTTCATCTTGGTGGAGTGAATACCAAGCACGTACTAAACTTTTACTTCTATGTTGATACTACTAAGTTGAACAATTGCATTGATCTCGCGAAGTGCTCTGGCATAGCGAATTCTCTTAACTCCCTTGCTGCCTGTCTTGGTGACATCCACACATTGAAACCAGGAAATGTTACTAAATTGAACGATACTGATACCAACTTACTAGTTTTAGGCAAGAATGTTTATTCACAATCAAGAAGACTATTACTCAAACTGGATGCAGGCACCGTATCTACTCTTCAATGTGTACGAAATTCTAGGTGTTCTGTTCCAAAGCGAGTTTTGTAACACGGCCACATCAGCTCTACAATCACGTCTGCCTAATTAGAACTACTTGACATTGCAACAATGTGGTATTGTGTAGGCAAGTATAAGAAATCTGAATTGGTCCATATACTTGCGACCTATGTCTTTACTTCATTAAGTCACTGCTTATTGGTCTACGGGCTTGCTCAATTGGGAGCTCTCAGCCGGCTGGAGCAACACTCTGCACTTAGGTTTATATGTCGTCATCATGTCAGCTACACTACTCTACTTCCTGATAACCGGCAATGGTTCCCAATCAATCAAAGCATAGACTTCCAGTTGTTGTCAATCACCTTCATGTATCTACATTCTTTGGCTCCAACATACCTATAAAATCCACTGCCCGATTAGGCTAAGCATAGTACCAAACGTTTTTCGGAATCCAATTGTTTACCTAGACCTCGTACATAAATCTACTCCTTTGGAGAACATGTCTTGAGTTCTTACGCTTTCACAGCCTAACACTCACTCACGACTTCTGTCACGAAGTGTCTAGACTCGAGCACATTTACAAAGAAAGTTGAGAACACACTTAATTAGTACAGCATAAAGTGGGTGTCCCTGTATTTCGTCCTGTGTGTGTTTGTGGAAGCTGAAACAGTGCATGTATCACTACCCAAGCTTGCAAGCTGACAATAATAATAATGATAACAATAGTACACTTGATAAAGCGCCCTCAGAGAACTTAATCTCTCTCTATAGGTGCTTTACATTAGCAGCAAAGGGAAATGCAATTCAATGGTGAGTAAAATCATATTTGATAAACAAACAAAATGGTAACGTTGTTAGGGATGACGTGCACACGGTCAGCATGCAAATATGATTAGTGGAAGCATGCAAAGTGTCAGCACGCATAAGCACATCAAGTACAAACTACAGGGACCCAATAAATGCAGTCCTAAGTAGGTGTGTTTTTAAATTCTTTATAAATGTGGAAAAGTAAGGGGAAGTTCTGGCGCAAGTAGGGCGGGAGTTCCAGGCTATGGGTGCATAAGAACTAAAACCGTGGACTCCAAAAGATGTAAGATATGTACAGGGTTTTTGTTGAAGCTTGGATTCCGAAAAGCCGGACTAACGATGCTTGGCCTGATGGGGGAGTATATCTGAGAGATAGGCTGCAGCCAAAGAATGAAGGGACCTAAAACTGAGCGACGAACCTTGAAGTCAATCCGTTGCTTGACTGTTAGCCAATGCAGGTCGGCGAGAAGTGGAGTAATGTGGCAACTGTGACGCTCACGACAGGCAAGCCTAGCTGCTGAGTTTCGCACCAGCTGCAATCGCCTAATCGCACATGCCGGCAGGCCAGGAAGCAGTGAGTTGCAGATGTCGAGACAGGACGTCGCGAATGCATGGACCAACTAAGATGTGGTATCCTTATCTAAACAAGCCCAAATTTTAGCAATGTAATGAAGCTGAAAATAGGCAGATTTGACTATGGAGCTGATATAGTCGTCTAACGAGAGGTTGCTTTAGAATACGACACCTAGATTTTGAGATAATTTAACTGGAGATATGCTGACCGAGCCAATTTTAAGCGTCATCCATTCCAATTGGGGAATCACACGGGGTTTGACAATAACTAGTAAATTAGTCATATCGTCTTTTATTTTTTGAAAACTTACTGACATCCATGTGTGGATGTCATAAATACATGCAGCAACTGAGTTGAGTGAATTTGAGGTGGGCGAAGGCTAGAAGGGATCAATGCGAAGGTACAAATGAGTGTCATCCGCTGAGAAGTGAAAGCCTAGATTGTGCTTGGCAATCACATCAGCGAGACTGAGAGTATAAACCGTGAAAATAACAGGGCCTGGCACGGAGCCCTGAGGTACTCTATATTTCAGAGGTACCTCAAATGATCTTTGTCCATTCACCTCACTTCTCTGGAGTCTCTCACTGAGATAGGATCTGAACCACTGCAGAGCAGTGCTAGTGTTGCCCAAGCGAGATGAGAGGCGCTCTAGAAGAACTTTGTGATTGATGGTATCAAAAGCTGCTGAAAGATCGAGCAAAACAAGCAGAGACACGGTATTTACGTCTGCATTCCAAAGTAGGTAGTTTTTAACCGTAAGCAATGCTTACTCAGAGGGGTGATTATCTCTATAACTAGGCTGGAACTTACTAGCAAGGTTTTAGGTATCGATGTATGAGTTTAGCTAGTTTGCAGTGTCTTTGATAGGAATGGTAGAAGGGAGACTAGGCGGTAGTTGCTTAAGTTGTCTTGGCTATCAATTTCTCATGAAGTGGCCTGTGTACGGCTTTTTTTTTAAATGCCGGGTCATGACCTGAGGCTAATGACATATTAATGATGTTAGTTATGCTTGGCAGCAGCAGATCAATGCAACTTATGAGCAGGACAGTGGGAATAGGGTCCATGGGAATTGTTGTATTCTTTATTGAGATGCGAACTGGAGGACTGGATCACTAGTGACCTACTTAAATGTATACATTGAGGTGCAGCCTGGAATCGGTGAACAGCATACTCTAGTAGAGATGTTGTCATTGCAGGGATGGATTCCCTGATTTTTTCGTTACAAAAAAATCGAGAGAAGTGATCGGCTTGATCATCACATGGATCATCAGGTAAAAAGCTAACCTGGGAGTGGTTGAGGAGATAGTGTATCGTCGACTTCAGCATTTTTTGATTATGCATTTTTGATTCAACAATGTTCCTATAGATGATAGACTTGGCCTTTGCTAGGATCATTATAATTCATTTGTATAGCGCCCCAAGAGAGCCTGATCTTTGTTCAGGCGCCTCACATATGCCTCCGGGCTCGAGCCCACGACCTTAGCCAGGCCTTGGTCAGGCTGAGCACCTTAACCACTGGACAAGACCAGGATTGATGGGTACAACCTACAGTAGTCTGCATATGCCTGTCGATGGACAGTCAGTCGAGATCTTGTTCCTGCTTTTTCAAGCTTTCGCTTAGTAGACCTGGCTAGGTCAATGTCTGTGGTAAACCATAAGCCGTCTGGGCGGGGGCGCACTGTGGAGTTTGTCAGTGGTGCAAACTTGTCGAGCCTGTCAGCTAGTGTCGTATTGCACCTATCTACCAATGATGACAGATTGGAGGGAGGACTGAGCTGCAGAGGTGAAGCAGATATTCTCGTGCGGAGAGCATATATGTCAAGAGTCTTGAGGTTTCGCGATTCACAATTTTTTTTTTAGACGAGGATGTGGGCACACACTTTAGATTGAATGAAATATGCATGTGGTCTGATAAGCGGGATTTGGTGATAATTGGTGATGACAAAGTGTAGTTGTATTGTAAAAAAGTTAACTAGCTCTTTAGTTCTGTCTCGGCTTGATTATTTTAATTCCCTTTTGGCTGGGCTGCCAAAGAAAGCTATTATGCCACTACAGTGGACTATGAATATGGCTGCAAGGCTGGTCTTCAAGTCCCAGCGGTTTGAGCACGTGTCACCTTTGCTGGAAGAGCTAAGATGGTTGCCGGTTGAGCAAAGGATACAGAGCAAAGTTCTTACGCTGACCCACAAGGCCAGCCACGGCTTGGCTGCTTCTTACGTAGCTGAACTGCTACATCAGTTTCAGCCTGTTCGCGCCCTCAGGTCCTGTGTGGACAATAAATTAGCTGTCCCATTCATCAGCTTAAAGACAGTTGGTGACAGAAGCTTTAGCCCTGCAGGTCCTAGGCTGTGGAACTCGCTTCCACAATTCTTACGCTGCGACATCTACTCTCCAACTGCCGACTATGGCACATCTTTTTCAGCGGTCCTGAACTGCTTCTTCTAAGCTACTCACTACCTCAACTGCTCTCCTAACTCTGCAATGCTTCCCACTTTCTCTTTGTTGCGTGTGACGAAGTCTGTTGGCAACCGAATGCGTACCGAAAGGCGCTTAGACTGTGAGTGCACTATACAAAACTCTCCTGCGTAACACCCACATGGTCTTTATGACTTTGTGGAGTTACTGACGGAGATATATTGTATGAGAAAATTTGGTCGAGTGAGTGACCGTTGATGTGAGTGCACATGACAATGCTCATGAGCCACAAGAGACATTGATTCAGTCAGTGCACGAAATTCGGTGCTGAAAGCATCAGGTAAGTTAGCAAAATGAACGTTCAAATTACCCATAACGAAAAGGGTCGATTTCTGGCACACAGAATTAAAATGACATCGGATAAATCTGATATAAATGAGGATTTGGTACCTAGTGGGCGATAGACTTCTGCCAATATCGGTAACTTCTTTTTGGATGAGACCAATACTGCTACTTCTATGCTACTCACTACCTCAACAGCTCTCCTAACTCTGCTATGCTTCCCATTTTCTCTTTGTTGCGTGAGACGAAGTCTGTTGGCTACCGAATGCGTACCGAAAGCCGCTTAGGCTGTGAGTCTGCTATACAAAACTCTCCTGCGTAACACCCACATGGTCTTTATGACTTAGTGGAGTTACTGACGGAGATACATTGCATTACATTAGATTACATTACATTACATTACATTGCATTACATTACATTACAGTACATTACATTACAATTGATTCAAAAGACTCCTTAGAGGGTACTGCAAATGGCTTGAAGTTGAATTTCGAGCGTACGATAATAGCAAATTCACCTGCTGTTTTGATCGATCTAGGGGCGTGAAAGAACGAGAAAGTAGATAGAGTTCTCTCTTTTTTTTTCTTGCAATTTATCCACTCAAGCTAAGCTTCAGTTAGGGCGAGCGGATCGATACCCTTTTCTGAAATAACGTAGCTTATTACCAGAGGCTTAGTGCACATTGAGCGAGGATTCCAAAGGCAAGCATTAAGTCTGGCCGATTTAGTGACAACAGGCCTGGTGACCACTAAGTTTGAGATTTACAGTGATGCTTATGGGGGAGCGTGCTGAGCGGTTCGAGGCATTGCTAGGAATACCAAACGAGCGGGTACTCAGCTAGCAGTTCCTGCCCATGCAGAGTCATCTGACCTGGCGGTTCCGGCCACGGCAGAGGCTACAGGGTCCTTTTCTTTTGTTAATGCATAGTTCGTGAATTTTAGCAACAACATTAATGTCTAGGAATGCATTCGGTCTATGATTACGAAGCGACTACAGCTGCTGACGATCATAACTAACATGCAGGTTACTAGCCGCCGGCATAGCTAAGGCAGCTGCTAGAATGGGAGACACAGCAGCCCGAAGCGATAAGTATTTAGATATCCATAGGCACGTAATTTCTAATGTGCTACGGTCAAATAAAAATCAGAATAACTTTAAACAGGTCATAGGTGTATCCTTTCCGTATACAATGATCACAAGAACTTCGGTTTTCGGAATAATTTTGCAACGAACACAAATAAATGCACGTTGGAAATCTCGATGTCAGGAGGCGAGACAATATGCATGTCATCCCTAACGGCATAATTGATGTTGTTTATTGAGCATACTGCCAGTGGCTATTCGATCGCGTTTCCTTTTAAATAAATATAAGGGAATAGAGAAGTTATTGAGATATATGAGGGTCTTTGTTAATTGCATTATCATTGTTATCTAGAGTTCCTTGTCACTACCTAGCTATTTGCTTCTTTTGCTTCCTTGTCAACAAGATACACGAGTTCACGGAGTCTATCCCTTTTATGGCAGCATCCTCATTGGCATTTTGTCCATAAATGTCAAGCGACACCTGAATGCTTCCATTCAAGAGAGGCACCGGTGACCTAGATTGTGAAGTTCAAAAACCAATCGAAGGTGACAACTAGTCCTCTAGACCTAGCTTGCACTGTCCTGCTTCTAATGTGTATTAGTTCCCGACTGGCATGCATAACTAACATCATAAATATGTCATTAGTTTGAGATCACTTCCGTGCAGATTCAAAAAACGTTATAGGTACTCAAGAAAAAGACACCGTAACATGAGAACTCGAGCCAATTTTGAACAGACTCCATTCTACCGTTGCAATCTAGGACAGATTAACGAGTTCATTGCAGATCAGCTAAAATCATAGATTCCAAATTTAAACGTCGCTAAAATGTTGCAGTCTTGTTTAGGAGCTCTTCACTCCTCTTGGCCTAAATAGCTTTGGGTGTATAAATACCTACTCAGGATTAGATCCTTAGTTAAATATCTCTGATTGTGTTGCTTGTTCTTTGAAGTCCGATTCTCCACCAAAACATTTCCCCTCTGCTGCAGGAACGCCCTGGTAAAAAGCCGGTATACCTCTTTTGATCGCGGCGAGTGTTTGGGAAGAGTGCGGGATCAAATCTAAGCTAATCGTGCTGCCAATCTGAAAGCTTGCCATTAAATTTCAGTCAATCTACTGGTGCACGTGCTTTCATTTAAATCACAAGCAGTAGGTATGCTACCTTGGTGTCGGTAATCAGTATAGAGCGAGATATGATGAGGGCTATAAGGAGGAGTTATAGCTAAGAGACTTGCACCTATTTCTTTTCGGCGCTGCCATGGTCCTCGACTGAAGAAGTGATATGTAATTGTCCATGCAACAAATCACATGCATAGCAGCCTAGATATTTACGAACGATAAAAAATACTAGCTACTTAGTATTTATCACTCCATTGATTCAAACACTAAATAGATTAGTTTTGCTGTTGAGATATGCTACAACCAGAGCAGCAAGCCTTAAACATTTTGGCTGCAGCATCATAGCCGCTTCTGGACAACCAGATGGTGGATCTGGAGATTCGAATGTTAGTAGTCATTCAACTGGAAGAATTTTGAATTCTTTTAAATAGCTGGCTATGATTATCAAACACCACCAAAGTCACCGGATTCCGAGTCATCGGCACCGGTCAAGGTATCACTTCATGAAAGGGCGTGGCTAGTAAGTGATTGCTACACGAGTCCTTCATATCGTTAAAATTTATATTTCGTAGTATCGACAGCCGAATGTTTGAAAGGGCGAACTTAGGATGCATCAAGGCTCATATTTTGAGCTTGATTACTTTTCAGCTAATGTAATGCCCCTAAAAAGATACTGAGTTCTCGAGCATACATTTGACGCAGTTCAAAGTAAAATTAAAACCTGCAGTGTCCTGTAAAGTGCCAGACAGCCGCACTTAAAGTAGTAGCACACATTCCTAAAGAGCTTTTAGGTGGTACGATTGTAGTGCTTAATTATCTGAAATGGATTTTAGGGGTTATACAGCATAGCTATTTTATGGTTTGGCTTCCATTTGAGTTTGTGCAAGCGCTTTGCTGTTCCTGATGCTATTTGAATGGCAAACACTGGTCAAAATAGAGTGTCACACGACTACGGTCACAGCTTTTTTGGACGACGTGATTATGTTAGGGCTCAAACTGTGTTGGTAAATTGTGACCAGTAAGCAAACATACCTGCGTAATTTCGTGTTTCTTTTTTTGGAATAAGTAACACATAGAAAAAATAATAATAATATTAATAGTAATAATGTACTTGAAAAAGCGCCCTCTGAGAACTTAATCTTTTTCTAGGCGCTTTACATTTGCTGCAAAGAAAAATGCAATTGAATAGCACTTGATTGTAAAGGATTTTACTAGTTTGCAAGATATACCTAGATTGACCAAGAAATACCAGCTAGCTTTATGGGTCCACTGTTATCATTTATGCTATTGTGTTCTTGATTCTTTCTAATAAAATTATTCATACATATAAGTATTTGATTTATATTTATACGTCAGAATAGTTGTATTAGATGGAATCAAGAAAACAATAATATCCTCAAATCTTTATATATTAAAAGCTGAGATTCCCAGATACCTTTTAGTATATGATTATCATTAGCTTCGGAAAACAAGAGCGGCGTACTCACTTTAGTGGCTGAGCAGGTTGAAACACACTGATTCCAAATTTAATATCCTGTAGACTGTGTAAGTATTAGTATCCTGCAGAAAATCTTGAGGTAGTGGTGAATTTCGTGAGAGCACCGGAATGACAGATATTCATCATCATTTGGCTGTTATCTCATTTGCTGGAAAACAATGTCTCCTAAAATGACTTTAGAGAGATTAATTGGGGGTTAGATAAACCTTTTTAATAGATTTTTATTATTCCTTTTAGCTGAACTTGTTACGACCAAATATGGTTGAGGTAAAATAGCCAAAATTAGCTGGGCCTATTTAATCGCTGCGGCTGCGAATACCATCGAAAAGTAGAGAGACCTTTATTTTGCTACTGTAAAGTTTTGCTAAATGCAGTACCTTTACCAGACAGTTTAATATCGTATTTATTTGCCTTTGGTAGCCGTCAGATTAAGACTTTTTGAACAAATTACAGTGATCAGAGGCGGCGGTTGCCTTTCCAGGCTAATAGAGGCTGAGAAATCATATGGTTTCGAATTGTGTACCAAGATTTATGGGGTTCAATATCTCCGACTAAAACCAAATGTGTCTGTCGTTTGATGCATCATCACCAGAAGCCTATTCAAATGAAGACTAATGAATTTCTTATGTTTTCAGCCAATATTTTTACATGGTTTCTATTGGCAAGGAATCATAAAAATCTAAACCTCACCGTGAATACTAGCAGGAATATTTTGAAAATTTACTGAAAAAATTTTGTAGTAATGGCAGCATCATACTAGAATGCCTCCTGACATAGAGAGCTCTAACGTGCATTCGTGTTCGTTGCAGAATTCTTCCGAAAACCTAAGTTCTTGCAAACATCGTATACGGAAACGATACAGCTTAACCTGTTTAAAGTTATTGTGATTGTTATTTGACCGTAGCACATAAGAAACTACGTGCTTATGGACATCTAAACGCCGATCGCTTTGGGCTGCTGGGTGTCCCACACTGGCTGCTGCCTTAGCTACGCCAGCTGCTAGTATCCTGCTCGTTAATTGTGATCGCAAGCAGCTGCTATCGCTTTGTCATTGTAGATCAAATGCATTCCTAGATAATAATGTTGCTGCTAAGATTCACGAACTATGCATTAACAAAAGAAAAGCACCCTGTAGCCACAACTCTGGCCGGAACTGCCAGCTTAGATGCTGCTCGTTGGGTAGGAACTGCCAGCTGAGGACCCGCTCGTTTGGTATTCCTAGCATTGTCTCGAACCGCTCAGCACGCTCGCCCACATGCTTCACCATAAATCTCTCCAAATTAGTGGTCATCAGGCCTGTTGTATCTAAATTGGCCAGACTTAAAGCTTGCCTTAGGAATCCTAGCTCAATGTGCAATAAACCACTGGTATTAAGCGACCTCATTTCTGAAAATGGTATCGACCTGCTCGCCCTAACTGAAACCTGGCTGATACCGATAAACTGCCCGACAATTAAAGACGCAACTCTATCCGGTTTCTCGTTCTTTCACACCCCTAGATCAATTAAAACTGGAGGTGAAGTTGCTATTATCGTGTGCTCGAAATTCAACTTCAAGTGATTTGCAGTACCCTCGAAGCAGTCTTTTGAATCAATTGTCTTGGTCTCACCCGAAAACAAGCTACCGGTAGTGGCAGTAGTCTATCGCTCACCAGGTAGCAAATCCTCCTTTATATCAGATTTATCAGATGTCATTTTGATTCTCTCTGCCAGAAATCGATCCTTTCTCGTTACGGGTAATTTCAAAATTCACTTTGGTAACATCTGACGCTTTCAGCACCTAATTTTGTGCATTTACTGACTCAGTGTCTCACTAAATCATGCTTATCTGACCACATTAACATTTCATTCAATCTAAAGTGTGTGCCCACATTCTCCTCTAAAAAAAATTGTGAATCGCAAAGCCTCAAGAGTCTTGCCATCTATGCGCTCCCCACGAGAACATCTGCTTCACCTCTGCAGCTCAGTCCTCCCTCCGATCTGTCATCATTGGTAGATAGCTGCAATACGACACTAGCTGATATGCTCGACGAGTTTTCACCTCTGAGAAAGCTCACTGTGCACCCAGCCCAGACGGCCTATGGTTTACCACAGACATTAAACTAGCCAGGTCTACTAAACGAAAGCTTTAAAAAGCATACAAAAGATCCTGACTAACTGTACATCGACAGGCTTATGAAGACTACTGTAAGTCGTACCAATCGATCCTAGCAAAGGCTAAGTCTAGCTTCTATATATACGTTGTTGAATCATGCACAATCCAAAAATGCTGATGTCGTTAATAAACCATCTCCTCAACAGTTCCCAGATTAGCTCCTTACCTGATGATCCTTGTGATGATCTAACCGATCGCTTCTCTCGATTCGTGTGCAGAAGATAGACAAAATCAGGGAAAACATCCCGGCGATGACAACCTCCCCACTAGAAAGCTGTTCCTCGGTTCCTGGCTGCACCTCAATGTTTGCATTTAAGTAGGTCACTAGTGATCTAGTCCTAAAATTGGTATCTCAATTAAAGAAGACAACAAGCACTCTGGACCCTATTCCCACTGACCTGCTCCTACGTTGCATTGATCTGCTGCTGCCATGCATAACTAACATCATTCATATGTCATTAGCCTCAGGTCATGTCCCAGCCCAGCACCTTTCAAAAAAGCTGTAGTCAGGCCACTTCTCAAGAAAGCAACACTAAACCAAGAGAACTTGAGCAACTACCGCCCAGTCTCCCGTCTACCATACCTATCAACGACACTAGAACGGGTCGTGGCAGACCAGCTGAACTCGTATATCGAAACCTCACACCTTGCTAGTAAGTTCCAGTCCGGCTTTAGAGCTAATCACTCCACAGAGTCAGCATTGCTTCGGGTATACAACGACCTACTTAGGAATGCAGACATGGGTAGAGTGTATCTGCTTGTTTTGCTTGATCTTTCGGCAGCTTTTGATACCATCGATCACAAAGTTCTTCTAGATCGCCTCTCATCTCGCATGGGTGTCACTGGTACTGCACTGCAGTGGTTCAGGTCCTATCTCAGTGGGAGACTCCAGAGTATTGACGTGAATGGACAAAGATCATCTGAAGTACCTCTGAAATATGGAGTACGTCAGGGCTCAATGCTAGGTCCGGTTCTTTTCACGGTTTTTCTACTCTGCCTCTTGCTGATGTGATTGCCAAGCACAATCTAGGCTTTCTCCTCTATGCGGATGACACTCAGTTGTACCTTTGCTTTGATCCCTCCCAGCCTTTGAGCACCTCAAAATTATCTAAACTCACTTGCCGCATGCATTGATGACATCCTCACACGGATGGCAGCAAATTTTCTAAAACTTCACGATGATAAAACTAACTTACTAGTTATGGGCAAACCCAGTGTGATTCGGAGATTGGAAAGGCTGTCTCTCAAAATTGGCTCTGCTAGCATATCTCCTGTCTAATCAGCTTGAAATCTAGGTGTCATATTCCAAAGCGACCTCTCTTTAGACTACCATATCAGCTCCGCAGTAAAATCTGCCCATTTTCAGCTTCATAGCATTGCTAACATTCGAGCTTGTTTAGATAAGGATACCACGTCTAAGTTGGTCCATGCATTCGTGACATCCCGTCTCAACTTCTGCAACTCACTGCTTACTGCCCTACCAGCATGTGCGATTAGGCGATTTCAGCTGGTGCAAAACTTTGCAGCTAGGCTTGTCTGTGCGTGAGCATCGCAGTTGCTGCATTACTCCATTTCTCGCCGACCTGCATTGGCTACCATTTAAGCAACGGATTCACTTCAAGGTTTTGTCGGTCACCTTTAGGTCCCTTCATTATATGGCTCCAGCCTATCTCTCCGACATACTCCGTCATCAGGCAAAGCATGGCACTACCCGATTTTTCTAATCCCACAGTCTAGAAATACCTCGTACAAACCTTAAATCCTTGGGAGACAATGCATTTAGTTCGTATGCTCCCAAAGCCTGGAACTCTATCCCGACCTGTGTCAGAACATCCCCTGACCTGACCACATTTAAAAAGGAACTTAAAAACACACCTATCTAGGACACCATTTAGTGGCTTCCTGTGATTCGTCCTTCACGTGCTTATGCATGCTGACACTGTGCATGCCGCCACTGACCACATTTGCATGCTGACCCTGTGCATTTCACCCCTAACCATGTTATTCATTTTGTTGTTTTTTCAAGCATGATTTTACTTACCATTCAATTGCACTTCCCTTAGCAGAAAATTTAAAGCGCCTAGTGAGAGATTACGTTCTGTGAGGGCGCTTTATTAAGTGCATTTATATTGTTATTATAATTCTCCATTTATACTCAACTCTTGGACCAGGCTGTTGATAGCGTTTTCAACGTGTATATTGAAGTATCCAAAAACCAGTATCGGCCTGTCATACTCAAATATTTAACCGGGAACTCAATAAACTCCTCTGACAACAAGTTTAGAGAGCCAGAAGGAGACTGATATATCGCAGCAGTTAGAGGCATTGTCTTTGATGTAGACCTGATTGCAACCGATTAAAACGATGGCCTATGCAGTAAAATGCACAGCTTATAGCCAAATGGCTCCTTTTGCAGCAAATTTAAAGCACCTAGAAAGATATTAAGTTCTCTGAAGGCGCTTCATCAAGTACACTATTATTATTATTATCACAACCATTGCAACCCACGGCCAACCTTGTCAGAATGCATGGACTGATACATTGAAAATCCGGGTGGAGTGGTCTCAGATATTCAGCTACTGGAAAGAGGCTTCATTCAAGTTTTAGTAAGCAGAAATGCATCTATCTTCTTGTGGACTACTTGATTGTGGCTAAGTAACGCCTTGATTTTTAGGGAGCTGGCATTAAGTAGGCGGAATTTAAGAGGCTGTCCAACAACAGGGCAACTGGGATGAAGTGGTTTGTATTTACGTCAGCCTGTACCCGGCCCAGTGGATGCAGGACCTTCGAATTTGAATTGAATTGTAGTAACGGCCACCAGTGTAAGAAAGTTCTATCCAAGGTGATCGAAAATTTAATAAAATGAAATATGACTCAACCGAACTGCTTTTTCATTGAAATCCAAAAGCGATTTCCATACGGTTAGCTACTTCCAAGCTACTCACTTTCTGAATTGATTTTAGGATACAGCTATTCTTTCAACTTATTTGAGTTGCAAGAGGTTACGGCAAGTAAAAATTGCTTGTATACCAAATTCCTTGACTAGGAGTCGGCTGTATAAACGTCTTGTGCATTTAGCTCAATGATTGAGGTACTCGCCCATTCCACGGCTCACCGAGATTGTGGCATCGAGCACGATGGCATATGCGAAGCTTCTGAATAGAGATCTAGTTCCCTTACAGCCCAATACAGATGACATAAATATCAAAAATTCCATTTGGTTTTTTATTAACCAAATTAGAAAATGCTTTTCAATTCATTATTTTTTCTCATCCAGTGAAGCCACTCGCATAAAATAGGCCCCTTTTGAAGGTTGGGTCAAGCTTTAGTACTGCAGAGTACGTCTTAGTTTTGTATTTTTGCAACCTACTTTGATTTTTTATACAGCTAAAATTACTCTCAGTTTACCTAATTGGAAATTTAGTATTATTATTTAGTATTACAATTAGTGTACTTGATACAGCGGCCCCTGAGAATTTAATCTCTTTCTTGGCACTTTACATTTGCTGCAAAGGGAACCGTTTGGCTATAAGCTGTGCATTTTACTGCATAAGCCATCGTTTTAATCGGTTGCAATCAGGTCTACATCAAAGACAATGCCTCTAACTGCTGCGATATATCAGTCTCCTTCTGGCTCTCTAAACTTGTTGTCAGAGGAGTTTATTGAGTTCCCGGTTAAATATTTGAGTATGACAGGCCGATACTGGTTTTTGGATACTTCAATATTCACGTTGAAAATGCTATCAACAGCTTGGTCCACGTAGTTCTTGACTGTCTCGAGAATTTTGGTATGGTCCGACTCGTCAATCACACCACTCACATCGGTGGCCATTATCTAAATCTCGTGATCGCTAAGGAAATCCTACCCACTGACCTTGTGGTGTGCCCCTGACCCTCTCAGGTCATTGTTTGGTCTCGTTTTTGTTCGTGCTCTCTGTACGTACAGGGTACAGGGTAATGTTGAATTTGTCAAGCGAGGTAACTTAAAAAGCATCGACATAGATAAGTTTTTTAATCTGTTTGTGGTGCAGGTCTTTTTGTTCTGCATTAAGACTCGGCCGGCGGCCTCGATACTCTAACTGATACAGTGAACATGACACTCAAGAGTGCTCTTGACCAGCATGATAACGTTCAATCTATCCGTGTACAAAGCCGTGGAGATTCCTTTCAATTTAGGAAAAAACTCATAAAGATGTGAGGTGTAAGGCTCAGACTTAATCGTCACCTCTAGAACGAAATCGGGGTCTTATGCAGATCTAGTCACTTTAAAAGACTTCCTTCGAGTGTACACCCTGAAACTTCAAAAAGCCGGAGCTTTTTTTTGTTCAAAGGCTGAATTCCTGCCAGTCGAACCCTAAACCGATTTAAAAGAAAGTAAATCAATTAGTGGCCAATGCTGAGAGGTCCGACTACCCAGATACTAAAGGCTCAGCAGAAAAGGAGTCAGCCTTCTTTATTGAAAAAATTATGCACATTCGTGCCTCTACGAACCCCCTCCAACTAAAGCAATTGCTAAATCAACACCAGTGACCTTCCTTAAAAAAATTCCGAGGTTTCTGCATTCTATTTAGCTACTTTAACAAGGTCTGGCAAAAAGCTCTGATCTCCGGAAGACACAGTACTATCATCTCTGTGGTATTCATTGGCAGCCCAACATAGCCCTGCCATAACCAAATTTTTTAATGTGTCTTTGAGAAAAGGGGTCATCCCTAAGTCATTAGAGTCGGCAATCGTTAGAACCATACTTAAAAAGCCTGGATTAGAAAAAGAAGTCCTTGCAAACTTTCGCCCAGTTTCCCTTCTTCCCGTCTAGTCAAAGATTTTTTGAAAAATTGTCGCTAAGCAGCTGGTTAAACGTATTAGAAAGATTGAATATCCGAAACACTTAAATCAGGTTTAGGAGGCAGCAAGCCTCTGAAAATGCTCTCATCAGTGTTAACAATGACATTCTGTGTGGCAACAATGACGGGAATGTCACTGCCCTAGCTCTTCTTAATTTGTCTGCTGCCTTCAACACCATTGATCACAGTGTTCTATTTGACTGATTGAGAACAACAATTGGTCTGGCGGGCTAAGGAATGGCTTGGTTCAAATCGTACTTCTCTGATCGTGTTCTAACCGTGCGGTGCCGGGTAGGGTGTCACACATTAGATGGGTCCCCTATTGAATACTTCAAGGGTTTATACTCGGTCCCTTGCTGTTACCGCCCAGTATCCCTTCTACCATTCCTATCAAAGACACTGGAACGTTTCGTGGCGGACCAGCTAAACTCATACATCGAAACCTCGCACCTTGCTAGTAAGTTCCAGTCTGGCTTCAGAGTCAATCACTCTACAGAATCAGCATTGCTTAGGGTATACAACGACCTACTTATGAAATAGACGTGGGCAGAGTGTCCCTTACTGTTTTGCTAAATTTTTCGGCAGCTTTTGGTACCATCGATCACAAACTTCTTCTGGAACGCCTCTCATCTCGCATGGGCATCGCTTGCACTGCCTTGCAAGGGTTCAGGTCATATCTCAGTGGGAGACTCCAGAGTATTGACGTGAATGGACAAAGATCGTCTGAGGTACCTTTGAAATATGGCGTACCTCAGGTCTCCAAACTAGGTCCGGTTACTTGCACGGTTTATACTCTCCCTCTTGCTGATTTGATTGCCAAGCACAATATAGGCTTTCACTTCTATGCGGGCGGCACTCGTTTGTACCTTTGCTTTGATTCCTTCCAGCCTTCGAGCACCTCAAACTCTTTCAACTCACTTGCTGCATGTATAGATAAACTCAGCACATTGATGGCAGCAAATTTTCAAAAAATAAATGACAATAAAACTAACGATTTATCGGCAAAGCCAGTTTGACTCACAAATTTAAAATGCTGAAGCTCAAAATTGGCTCTGTCAGCATATCTCCAGTTGAATCAGCTCAAAATCTAGGTGTCATATGCAAAAGCGACCTCTCGTTTGATGACCATATCAACTCCACAGTCAAATGTACCTATTTTCAGCTTCATAGTACTATTAAACTCGGGCTTGTTTAGATAAGGGCATCACATCGAAGTTGGTATTAGCATTCGTGACATCCCGTCTCAACTTCTGCAACTCACTGCTTACTGGCCTACCAGCATGTGCGATCAGGCGATTGCAGCTGGTGCAAAAGTCTGTCGTGAGCTTCGCAGTTGCCACATTACTCCACTTCTAGCCGCCCTGCACTGGCTACCAGTCAAGCAACGGATTGACTTCAAGGTTTTGTCGCTCATTTTTGGGTCACTTCATCCTTTGGCTCCAGCCTATGTCTCAGATATACTCCCTCATCAGGCCAAGTTTCTTACCACTAGCTTGCCGGAATCTAGCAGTCTAAAAATACCCCTTACAAACCTCAAATCCTTTAGAGACCATGCATTTAGTTCCTATGCTCCACAGCATGAAACTCCTTCCCTACCTGCGTCTCAACATCCCATGACCTGTCTACATTTAAAAGGAACTTAAAAACACACCTATTTAGGACAGCATTTATTGGGTCCCTGTGATTCGTCCTTGATGTGCTTATGCATGCTGACACTTTGCATGCTGCCACTAACCACATTTGCATGCTGACCCTGTGCATGTCACCCCTAACCATGTTATTCATTTTGTTTGTTTATCAAGCATGATTTTACTCACCATTCAATTGCATTTCCCTTTGCAGAAAATTTAAAGCGCCTAGTGAGTGATTACGTTCTCTGAGGGCGCTTTATTAAGTGCATTATTATTGTTATTATAATTCTCCATTTATACTCAACTCTTGGGAAAGATGATGTAGACCCAACGAAAATGATATGAATTGTATACTCATGATACTGAGTTGTATATGTCATTTAAACCATCTCAATCTGCTGCAGCAACTGAGAAACTGAATGCTTTCCTTGTCGAAATTAATTTCTGATGCAGGAAAAGTTTTTGAAACTAAATGAGGATAAAATCAAACTGCTTTTCATAGAACACCACAAGCGTGTGGCTGGATTAAATGGTTTGCTTCTCTAATTGGTGATGTGGTTTCGCTACCATCACCACGTGCTTGAAAGGTAGGTTTCGTCTTCGGCAGCTGCCTACCGTTTAAAGGCTTCATTCAGAAGACTGCTTGACAACTTGCCATCACGTTCAATCCCTAGTCAAGATTGGGAGCGGTTTTCTAAAGTGGCATGCAGTTATTATAACTAGCTCCTTTGTTTCGTCTCGGCTTAATTATTATTATTCCTTTTTGGGTGAACTACCAAAGAAAGCAATTAGGCAACTGCAGCTGGCTATGAATATAGATGCAAGGCGAGTTTTGAAGTCCCAGAGGTTTGCCCACGTGTCTCCTTTTCTAAATGACCTGGGATGGATGCCGCTTGAGCATCGGTTACAGAGCAAAGTTCTTACGCTGACCCACGAGGCTGCTACGGGTTGGCTCCTTCGTAAGTAGCTGAACTACTACAGCAGGTTCAGTCTGTTTGAGCCTTCAGGCCCTGTGCGGACAATAAATTAGCAGTTCCGTTTTTCTGCATACAGACCCATGGCGAGAGAAGTTTTAGCTCTGCACGTACTAGGCTGTGGAACTCGCTTCCACAATGCTTAGGCAACGACAACTACTCTTCTGCTTCCGACTATGGCTCATAATTTTTAGCGGTCCTGAGCTGCTACTTCCATGCTACTCACTACCTCAACAGCTCTCTGGACTATGCTCTGCTTCCCACTTTCTCTTTGTTGGGTGAGACGAAGTCTGTTGGCTACCGAATGCGTATGGAAAGCCACTTGGGTGGTCAATGGGCTATAAAAAACTCTCATGTAGAACACCAGCATAGTCTTTATGATTTTAATGTTAAATATGGAGATACATTACACATGCTTAAGATATCTTAGACTCAGCAGTAGAATTAGAGATAAAAACAGACACAACTTATTTTCTTCTGTATTCAAAAATTGTTTTTTAGTTCATTTAGCATTTAAAGTTATGGCTATAACCACCGCTTGCAGAGGCAATAAAGAATCGCCTACTACAGGATTAGTACCCACGACCTAGAGCCGCAGGACGTAAAAAGCGACATCTTTACTAAGTTACCGTCGTAAATTTCGATAAAACTGAAAGCCGGTCAATTCGGCCTAATTTAGGTTTACAAGAGGTTCGGAATAAAAAATGAAAAACTGCGATGGATTGAGAACGGAATCTTTGGGCATTTATAGTTTGAGCACACCCAGACAAGTGGGGTGAAATAGGTTATGACCTATAGGCAACGCTGCTTGCAGTCCTCAATCTTACAAGTACGATATGCTGCTTTCAAAGGCATTGGGTAAGTTTAACTTTGCCGAGAATGTGACATTGCCTCCATCTTCGTTCCCTAGAGTGTCACTAGTTGCTGACAGTGGAGCTGTGTTAGCGGAGTTGTGTCGTTTGAATTTAGACTGAAATTCCTCTTACTTTAAACTGTCCTTGTTTAAAAAGGGGTTTTCAGGCATTTAAGCTTGGTATCAAATATTAATACTGCCGAATGTAAACGAATAATTGAATCTTTTTAGCCAGACAATAAAACTAATATCCATATAGTTATCGTGTATCTTTCAATGAGAAAAAATATTTTGAAGACAGATTCTCAGAGAGGCTCATTGGCAGTCAACAGTGAGCTCGGTGGACATACATTGCAGTCAGCAGAAACACAGAGGAAGTCGGCTAGCTGGTGAACCACTGATTTGAGTCATCTAGATGCAGGGAGCAATGCAAGCATCCACGCCACTTTTTGACGACTGCATGAGATCCTGGGTCGGGTGTCTGGCGGAAGGCACCACAAGAAAATGTTGACCTACCGACAAGGCTGGATATGTTTACTCTGTCTTTTCTAGTCCAAAGTCAAAGAGCGAGGTAAGAAGGTTTCCTGGGGTTAGATAACGGCAGTTTTCTTATGTCAAATGTTCCGGGCACTAATTATTTCTTTGCATATAGTGGGAGCCTGAACCCGTGACATCTTCCATCTGAACCCGTGATATCCCGCTGATATCTTCCATCTGAAGGAGGGCTATGGTTGCACGGCCTTCGAGGTACGATGGTCTAGACTAATGTGTCCTAGGACTGAGGTGTCAAACCTGAACTCCACATGCAGTGACACTTTTCACTTAGGAATACCGTTCCTTTCAATGTCCTATTTATTTTCATACTTTTGTTCAATTCGTGCCGTAAACTCACTAACCTTAACAATGGTAAGTATGCCACTGCTATAAGCATTTTTTTCTAGGAGAACAGCTTACCGGGCATAGACACCCATCGACTCAAATTCGGAATTATGCTATGTTCGGGGCAGGTTAAGCCTTCTCATTCGAGCCGTTAGCTGTATTGGAATACGTCAAGCGTGAGATATTGTCGCAATACAGGTATTTAACTAAGATGTAAAAGTCCTGTGAGAGCCTTGCTAAGTTGTGCTCAATAACAGTGACAAGTTATTTAGTTGGGCTGAAAACTAGTGATAATTAAAAAACCATCTTCATTACTTCGTAAAAAGCAATATTTTATTTTTTTCTACTTAATATATGTATCCACAGTTGTTATACTAAATTAGTTATTTACGTTGAAACGACGTTGTTTCTGTTATAAGCAAAAACATTGTATTTATATCGTTGAAAGGTTTCCCTAATGTTCAGTTAACCTTCATGAAGTTACATACTTTTTTAGCTACACATCTTCAATTTATCACGCCACACGCAGCACGTGCTGCCACTGGTTTTTGGCGGGTAGAAGTAGCAATGTTTCCAGTACAAGCTTTCAGAGCAGGGGGTATCAGCTTGAAGGGTCACATTTCTGAGCTAGTTTGACTGGTAGCAATCTTTAGTTGACTCAAACTGGAGCCGGCCACCCATCCAAGAGGTGAATTCCAAGCTTGAGGAATATGATTACTTCGAAGTAGCTTTTTACGAGTTTGGATAAAATAATAAGTCAACCATACAAATTTCCGTGACATCTTGCATATTCGGGTCTGGTTAAACCTGGCGACGAAAGTGATCGAGGTAGGCGTAACGAAGCACGACATGTAATCGCATCATCACAACGTTCTTTCCATAAGACGACAGTTGATGATAAGTAGCAGGCAGTAGTTGGGAGGTAGCGACTACCTCCTTAAAGAATCCTAGATTCCCTCAAACTATTTACGAGAAATGTTGGGTTCAGAGTATTGTAGTTGATGTAAGCTTATCGGTCAGCTGCCAGCTATCCAGAAACCAGATGTAAATTATGAGACGGTGGAAACACTATTTTAATGTTCCGGCCGTGAAATATTTTGTTTCGATGATATAAGCCACCAAGATTGCAGGTTTAAACATGCTGATATTACTGTCAACACTTCGGGGCTTGCTGGGTGAGAATATATAATTATTCTTGAGACGTCAGCTGCGAAGATTCAGCCAGGGAAGCTACAGCACGAGTATTACAGTTTCGTAGCCCAGGTCAACACATCCACTCTTGCTGTTAAACGACTTCATGGATAAGTTTGTTCGTATCAACTTTGACTTAGCAAATTAAGTGGTGATATGGTCAAGCCAGATCTACGTTCTCGGAAACAGGTAGACATTGCAGCAACCTTCGCCTCTCCCTTTCTATGCTAGGGCTCGACCGAAACTGGATTTTCGGAAGGTTGATTAAAACGACTGAATAAATATACCAGAGATATGCACGCAGGTTTTACCGAACGTCTACATTAAGAAATAGCAGGCATGTAGGGCTCAAATCACGCCACAATTACCTATCTGCTTAGAACGAGCTAGGACCTAGTTTTTGTCTGGTGGGACCGGTAGTGGCTTGTGGAGGATCGTTAACTGTTTTTTTCTGAACGAAAATGAAAAAGGGGTCCAGAGTTTTTTAAATGCACCACTGAAATAGCCCGATTAGCGTGTATCTGGGTAGGAAAACGGTTTGCTGCTTTGAGCGATTGTGTCAGCTCAGCAGATGTAAGCTAAGAAAGCAGATCGCAGATCCGACCTTGGATTTGATATGAGGTAAAATATTGCAGACGGAAAACTTTTTAGAGGTGCCATTATTGGCTTTTATTGCAAAGAATATGTCTGCAATTTGTTTTTGCTCTAGCTTATACTTTCCAGCAAATAGCTTGATTGTGAGCTGCATATAAGTGATGATTTAAAAGTCTTGTGTATGATGTATGGCTAGTAAGCGGTTTGAGAGTTTTATGGTTATACATCCTTGCAGGTAAATTGTTATTAGATTACGAGCCGATTGGGTCTGACTCCTTAACAAGCCTTAATATCTGAATGCATATTTAATTGTCAATTTGCATGAATAAGAGGCTGTTTAAGGATACGAGGTCTGGGTACAATGGACTTTTATTTGATGCACTGACATGGAAAGCGCCTGGAAAGTCAGCAGGACTAATTTTATTCGAAGGCAAACCCCTGAGGCGGCTAAAGTGCAGGTGTAGCTAAGGGTAACCAAGAGAGCCATGGTACTACAGCAGAGTAAGGCAGAACGACGTCCACCTGCGACATATTAAGTTAAAGAATTTTTGGCGTTGATGTGACTGGACTTCTATGCATTTCCTCGTGGTGGGGGCTAAGCTTGAATGCGAGACTACTTGAAGCCGAGACCTGCACTAAAATGTTTGCCCTCTGCAGCTAGAGCGCCTCGGTAAAAGGCAGGGATCGCTTCTTTGGATAAGACGAGTGTTTGGGAGGATTGTGGAAATAAATCTAAGCTATACCTGGTGCCAACATGCTTGCTTGCCTTTAAAGATCGGTAATCTATGTTATTGGTGTAGTTATATTTATTTAGATAAGCGTCGGTACCTATGCTACCTCAGTATCGGTAATCAGTACAGCCCCAGAAACGACTTGGGTAAGAAGCACTGGTTATCGCTCTTAGACTCGCACCTAATTGAATCCGTCAGGTTGACATGGGCCTAGGCAGATAAAGTTTTATGCGATAGTCCGTGAAACAAGCCACATGTCTGGCAACAGTCTTTCACGAACGAAGAAAGATACCTTCCACTCCAAACATCAGACCCATTAGTCCAACGACCAACAAAAATTGCTTGCCTAGTCATAGATATGCATCCACTAGAGCAGAAAGTAATCCACATCTCTGCTAGCTTAAATGTATCTAGCAGCTCTAGGACAACCAGATCTCGGATGTAATGATCCATTTTCAGCGGTCGATCCACTGCAGAAATTTGGAAGGCTTTCAAGTAGATTTCTGTGTGCATGAAACACTTCCACATTAGCCTAATTCCAAGTGACGGACAACGGTCAAAGTTTTAGTTCACGAAAAGGCTCAGCTAGTGGGCTACAAGTGCTGAATATCATTTTAAACTTAAATTTAATTTTATAGCATTTCCAGTGAATCATTTGAAAGGGTGAACTCAGGGCCCGTGAAGGGTCATCCTAACTGGCCAAAGAAGGCTCTGACTCACGGTGACTTTACACAAAATACTTAGCAGTTCGTGATTAGAGAAGCACATCAAAGCAAAAATAGTAGTGACATTATCAAATTGACTCGAAAGTAAGGTAAACATTTATCCACATTGCCATTAGGGTCATTCCACCTCTAGCTGCATTTAGTGCAGGCATAAGAGATTGCTGTTTAAGGTATGCATAGAGTTGCCAGTATTAAATTAGTCAAAGCACTCTGCTGTGAAGCTTTGAAGAATTTTGATAGTAATAAAAAGCAGAACTTAAAGTTATTAAACACGGAGTACAAAATCAGATGCAACAGTCAGAGTCTATAGTTTATTGCAGGTTCTAAGTAAAAGCTTTTACGTTGTAATTAATTTTCCATTTTATTAGGATATTGCCAGTGGCTCTTTTGAGGGTTTTCGGGTCAAGTCCAATGCAGGTCAGGAAAATAGAATTGCCGGTACCAGGGCAATTTTGCTGGTGCAATTATTAGACCTGCCATTAATAATTTAATTTTAAGACGCTATGGATGGATTGCTGATCAGTGGATAAGTTACAACGCCATCGTCTATATCAAAGGTCATTTTTAGAGACAATGTTATCAGGTCCATCTAAAAAGAAGAAACAAGTCATAAATATTGTATCACTAGTTCAATTTTTGATCGTGCAATTCAAAAAAATTGTATAAGAACTTCATTTCTTGGTCGTGCAATTGGCCAGCCCTTGAAGCGGTCCAGTCGCCCTCAGCAAAAAACATGTCATGCCCAGTAACAAAAATAATCGGTGATTGAACCGTCTTATTGGTATAGAGGCAAACGAGCAATTACAACTAACTTGTCATTTCAAGTTAGGAATAAAGAATCGCTAAACGATAGTTCTTGAACAGACTACCTATGCCTTAAACAAGGAGCTCCATCAGCTCTACAGGTGCAGCAACTACCTCTGCTATAACAAGATTGTTGTAATGTGATATTCTATCAACACACCTATTTAGGACAGCATGTAGTGGGTTCCTGTGATTCGTCCGTCAAGTCCAATGCGTGCAGACACTGTGCATGCTGCCACTAACCACATTTGCATACTGACCCTGTGCATGTCACTCCTAACCAGGTTATCGATTTTGTTTGTTTTTCAAGCATGATTTTACTTACCATTCAATCGCGTTTCCCTTTGCAGCAAATTTAAAGAGCCTAGAAAAAGATTGAGTTCTCTGAGGGTACTTTATGAAGTGCATTATTAATATTAATATTGTTATCATCCATGAAGGCAGGTTCTAAGAAGCAAGATTATTTCCATTAAGCTCTTGGTTGAGCTTGAAGCGAGTGTTATGGTGTTTTTTGCCTCACGTTAAATTTTTTTAGTTATGTCTGTTATTTTCAAACTATGTGTACGTTCTATTGCAATTTATAGAAATTAAACTAGTAGGACACAATCGGTCATGTATAAGTAATTTTAATTCGAAGAGCGAAACGGGAGTTTCAGGGGTTAGCGATAGTAAGAGCACAGCAAATTAATCTGCTTGAAGTATTAAAAGTTCATTTATCTTCAAGATTACTTGGACCTATTGCCGACTTCCATTACAGCATACACTATTTCAAATTATTCCAAAGTAAAATTGTACTCATAAGTTGCCAGTAAATGACATCCTGTTTTTTTAAATTGTTAGTACAAGTTAGGTTAATTATTTTGAATTACATGCGATAATGATTCCAAGCGAGCCTATAACAACCAAATGCTGCTAGCTCACTAACTCACTTGTGGGATAGACTCGCGAAACATATTTAAATATCCTCGCAAAACATTCAGTCAATTACACTTCCTTACTTATTTTGTGATGTGAATGCACATTCCCAGCTACGCTGCTTAGGGCTCTGGAAGGTTTTCAAAGAATTTAAAACTAAATCATCTGATGAAATATAATTTAGGCTAAAATAAAGTGATGCAATTACTTGGCACTGCCTATTTTCAAACGATTTATCTCCGTAATATTTCAAGGTCGATGTTAGGGTTGCTTACTAGCAATTGCTTCAATTAAAGTATGCTCACATGTAATGTTAACGTGAGCAGCAGCTGTAATCGTTACCAGACCCGGAATATTTTCCGAGGATTTGCCGGAGCATTTCAATTGAAAGCCGCTAAAGCAACGGTTTCCGGTTAAAAGGAGTGAACTTGAACTGTTGGAAATGCCTCCGTTGTCGTTCTCAGAAGATGAATTGTGTAGGTAACCAAGCTGGTCACTCTAATGTAAATAGTATCTCGGCTTGCTCCTGACAACGGTACATGTGACGGTGCTGTTTTCCCTTTCTTCGATATCTATAATGTTTCTTTCACTGTACTACAGTTGCTGATGAAAATATCATCAGGCTCCACTGTGAACAGAATCGGTATAATGGAATGAGAAGTATTAGGTCTGAAGAAATTAATTTACATAGTTCCAAGTTTTCAAAATCAAATGAGACATTGTTAACAAGCATCACTTTAACACACTTCAATAAAAGAAGGATATATACCAAACGCCCCTGCAAGTCTTAACTTATACTCACCTGCAGTAAAATTATGTAACTGCATTCAAAGCTATTACGCAATAGCCACACCCATTTGTTTTCCGCTTTTTATCTTTTAATCTAGCTCAGTATAACATAAATAAAGCCAGCATGCGTTAAAAAAAGTAAGAAGACAAGGGTGAGACGATCTTACAAATTAATTTTACTTTCGTCCAACATCAGAGCCTCGTTAAATTGTTGCAGATAATGACGTAATATAGCTCTCTAAATTGTGTGGTGCATAAGTTAATAGCAGTTACTATTTTATCAAGCTGCAGTGACAAAGCGAGTTGCTTTCGTGAATAATGACTATTGCAGAAAGTAATCTCTACATTTTTATGTCGTGTCAGTGATATATCAATAGCATGTGACGTTCTGTTGGCGAATAATGAACTTTACTAAATCTTGAATTTTGAAAAGCAAAAATACAGCGTGCTTTTCACTTTAAAAAGCGTAAAATGCTAATAGTATTTTTTTACTTACCAAGATCAGAAAACTTTATTGCCGAGAACCATATCTTTCTTGTTCCCTCGTGATTAAAATTTGATTTTAGCAGCAAGCAAACAGTGCGTTCTCCACCTCTAATGAATTAGAGTTTTCACTTGTACTTGATGGTAAGCAATTGAAGTTGAACAATGTCGGCTAGCCATTGAATGCCTACTTATGGATTATTAGATTCGAAGAAGGGCCTAGAAAACTCAAGTTCATGGTACTATTTGATTTTGTAGCGTTAAAAGTATAAATACATTCCTAAGCATTGTTACCGTATGCTGGCTATATCTTAAGAATTAAGTTTGGGCACAAAGTGAAATTTAATGCTAGGATTTTTTATAACTCCCGAAAAAGAAAGGTTTCGATTGACACGTATTTTTCTTTTCGTGAGCAGCTGATCCAACATTTAAGATGGTCGCTCGATTTTTACTTCCCTTGGATATATATATATATATATATATATATATATATATATATATATATATATATATATGTGTGTGTGTGTGTGCGTGTGTGTGTGTGTGTGTGTGTATGTGTGTGTGTGTGTATACATATATATGTAATGTAATGTAATGTATCTCCGTCTGTAACTCCAAAAAGTCATAAAGACCATGTGGGTGTTACACAGGAAAGTTTTGTATAGCCCACTTACAGCCTAAGCGGCTTTCGGTACGTATTCGGTACCCAACAGACTTCGTCTCAAGCAACAAAGAGAAAGTGGGAAGCATAGCAAAGTCAGGAGAGCAGTTGAAGTAGTGAGTAGCGTAAAAGTAGCAGCTCAGGATCGATGAAAAGGATGTGCCATAGTCGGCAGTAGGAGAGTAGTTGTCGTTGCGTAAGAATTGTGGAAGCGAATTCCGCAGTCTAGGACTCGCAGAACTAAAGCTTTTGTCGCCAACTGTCTTTAGGCGGAGGAATGGGACAACTAATTTATTGTCCACACGAGACCTGAGGGCGTGAACAGGCTGAAACTGATGCAGCAGTTCAGCTAGATACGAAGGAGCCAAGCCGTGGCGGGCCTCGTGGGTCAGCGTAAGAACTTTGCTCTGTAACCTTTGCTCAACCGGCAACCATCCTAGCTGCTCCAGCAAAGGAGACATGTGCTCAAACCGCTGGGACTTGAAGACTAGCCTTGCAGCCATATTCATAGTCCGCAGCAGTGGCATAATAGCTTTGTTTGGCTGAGCAGCCAATAGGGAATTACAATTAGCAAGCATTACAGAACTAAAGAGCCAGTTAAATATTTACCGGCCACTGTGGGAGACAGCTCCTAATCTTGGGCAGGAATCGGATGTGATGGCTAGCTGTAAAGGCAGTCTTCTGAATGAAGCTTTTGAAATTGAGGCAGCTGTCGAACACGACACCTAAATTTCGAGCATGTGGTGATGGTCGCACAATAGCATCACCTATTAGAACAGCAAAGCCGTTTAATCCAGCCACATGCTTAGGGCGTCCTTTGAGCCGCAGTTCGGCCGTATGAAACAATGTTGTTTTGCAACTTGCAGAGGGCACATTGTTTGTCCAAAACTATTAAGTTGGTTTCATCGGCATTAAACTTCAGGTTGAATTCATGTAGTAACCCAAACAGTGAAAATATCGTCGAAGCAGGCTGAAAGGGAGGCGAGCGAGTCGTATACGGGTCATGGCTTACAAAGGTCAAAGGAGAGGTAAAGCCCTTTGTCGTTTGCATATTGATAAAAGCCAGGATTGTCTTATTCATATTTAATTTATAGACACAAAATATTTTTGCACATGCCATCGTTTGAATCAGTTGCAATCAGGTCCTCATTATAGACGGTAACTGTCACTTTCTTGGTCACATCCGAAAACAAGCTACCGAAAGTGGCAGCAGTTTATCGCCCACCAGGTACAAAATCCTCCTATATCTATCTCTGATTTCTCCGATCTCATTTCGATTCTGTATGCGAGAAATCGATCGTTCCTCGTTATGGGTGATTTCAACTTTCGCTTTGATAACTTATCTGAAGCTTTCAGCACCGAATATCGTGCATTGACTGACTCATTGTCTCTTGTGGCTCATGTGCATGGCCCTACTCACATCAAGGGTCACACACTCGACCAGATTTTCTCTCCTACAACTGCACTTTGTCATCACCAATTATCACCAAATCCTGCTTATCTGATCACATGCATATCTCATTCAATCTACAGTATGTGCCAACCACCTCCTCTAAAATAACCTGTCAATCGCAAAACCTCAAGACCCTTGACATCGATGCTGTCCGTGCGAAAATATCTGCTTCACCTCTGCTGCTCAATCCTCCCTCCGATCTGTCATCGTTGGTAGAAAGCCACAACACGAAACCAGCTGACACTCTGGACGAGTATGCACCTCTGACTAAGCCCACTGTGAGCCCTCGCCAGAAATACCTATAGTTTACCTCAGACATGAAACTAGAGGTCTACTAAGTGAATGCTTTAAAAAGTATACGAAAGATCTGGACTGACTGTCTATCGACAGGCATATGAAGACTACTGAAGGTCGTAGTAATCAATCCTAGCGAAGGCGAAATCTTGCTTCTATAAAAACGTGGTTGAATCAGGGATGCACTATCCAGAATTGCTGATGTCGACGATAAATCATCCCCTGAACGGCTCCCAGGTCAGCTCCTTACCTGATGAACCTTCTGATGACCTAGACGATCGCTTCTCTCGATTCTTTGTGCAGAAGATAGACAAGATCAGAGAATCCATCCATGCGATGACAACATCTCCACTAGAATCCTGTTCCCCGATTCCTGACTGCACCTCAACGTCTTAATTTCAGCAGGTCACTTGTAATCTAGTCCTAAGCTCGAGTCTCAATCAAAGAAGAAAAGATGTCCTCTGGACCCAATTCCCACTGTCCTGCACATACGTTGCATTGATCTGCTGATACCATGCATAACTGACATTATTAATATGTCCTTAGCCTCAGGTCATGTCCCACCACCTTTCAAAAAAGCTTTAGTCAGGCCACTTCTCAAGATATCAACGCTAGACCAAGAGAACATAAGCAACCATCGCCCCGTCTCCCTTCTACCATTCCTATCAAAGACACTGGAACAGGTCGTGGCGGACCAGTTTAACTTACATATCGAAACCTCACACTTTGCAAATGAGTTCCAGTCTGGCTTTAGAGCTTATCACTCCACAGATTCAGCATCGCTTAGGGTATACAACGATCTACTTATGATTGTAGAATATGGTAGAGTGCCTCTCATTTTTTTGCTCGATCTTTCGGCAGCTTTTGATACCATCGATCACAAAGTTCTTCTAGAGCACCTCTCATCTCGCCTGGGCATCACTGGCACTGATCTGAAATGGTCAGGTTTTATCTCAGTGGGAGACTCCAGAGTATTGACGTGAATGGACAAAGATCATCTCAGATACCTCTAAAATATCGCGTCCCTCAGGGCTCCATGCTAGGTCCAGTTCTATACACGATTTATACTCTCCCTCTTGTTGATATCATTGCCAAGCACAATCTAGGCTTTCACTTCTACGCAGATGACACTCAGTTGTACCTTTGTTTTGATCCCTCCCCGCCTTCGAGCACCTCAAGTTCTCTCAACTCACTTGCTGCATGTATTGATCAGATCCGCACATGGATGTCAGCCAATTTTCTAAAACTTAATGACGATAAAACGAACTTACTGGTAATGGGCATACCCAGTGTGATTCAGAAATTGGAAAGGCTTACGCTCAAAATTTCCTTGCAAGCATATATCCAGTTGAATCAGCTCGAAATCTAGGTGTCATACTCCGAAGCGACCACTCGTTAGACGACCTTATCAGCTCCACTGTCAAATCTGCCTTTTTTCAGCTTCAAAATAATGCTAAAAGTCGGGCTTGTTTAGATAAGGATACCACATCCAAGTAGGTCCATGCATTCGTGACATCCTGTCTCGACTTCTGAAACTCACTGCTCGCTGGCCTACCGACATGTGCGATCAGGCGATTGCAGCTGGTGCAAAACTCTGCAGCTAGGCTTGTCTGTCGTGAGCGTCACAGTTGCCAAATTACTCCACTTCTCGCCGACCTGCGCTGGCTACCAGTCATGCAACGGATTTGCTTCAAAGTTTGGTCACTCACTTTTAGGTAACTTTATTCTTCGGCTTCAGCCAATCTCTCATATATACACCCCATCAGGCCAAGCATCGTTTCACCCCCTTTTTGGAATCCAACAGTCTTCAAATACCCCGTACAAACCTTAAATCCTTTGGAGACCATGCATTTAGTTCGTAGGCTATCAACGCCCGGAACTCTCTCCCGACCTGCGTCAGAACACCCCTGACCTGACCACATTTCAACAGAATTACAAAACACGCGTATTTAGGACAGCATTGAGTGGGTCCCGGTGATTGGTCCTTCATGTGCTTATGTGTGCTGACACTGTGCTTGCTGCCACTAACCACATTTACATGCTGACCATGTGCATGTCACCCCTAACCAGGTTATTCATTTTGTTTCTTTGTCAAGCATGATTTTACTCACCATTCAATTGCATTTCCCTTTGCAGCAAATGTAAAGCGCCTAGAGAGAGATTGAGTTCTCTGATGCGCTTTATCAAATGAATCATTCTTATTTTAATGATTAGGCGATGAATCTAGCTCGAGAGTGACATCATAGACAGTGAAAGATGGGGCGTAAGACCAAACAATGAGGTGCCCTCATACTTTAGCAACTCACCAAATTTCATTGCTGATAACTATATATTTATATATAAAAACTCAAATTATATATATATATATATATATATATATATATATATATATGATTGAATTAACATATACATATGTGTGTGTTCGTGTGGGTTTGTGTAGTATGTACATATATGGGCATGCAAGTAAACAATTATTTTAGGTTGCATTACCTAAAAGCACATAATATTTTATCGTCTGGCTATTTGTTCGTCATTAAAGACGATTTTTTTTTCCCAGTGTTCGACTGTGGTTTGTTGCTGTTAATGCAAATATTGTTCGTGATATTATTTAATTTATAGACACAAAATATTGTTTGCACATGCCATCGTTTGAATCAGTTGCAATCAGGTCCTCATCATTGACTTACCTGCCACTGTTTTGATATACTGACCTCCTGCTGTCTGCATAAACTTGTTTGTAGAGCGGTTTCCGGAGTTCCTCTCTAAAATACTTGTGTGTGTGTGACCGCCCATTCATGATTGTTGAAGACTTCAATATTCACGTTGAAGACCCTAGCAACTACCGGGTACCCCCATTCCTTGACTGCGTGGCAAATTCTGTTTCTGTTCAAAACGTTAATAACACCATTCACGACTGTTGCTATATTCAAGATCTCGTAATCATTATGGACGTCTTACCTACTGACCGAGTGGTGTGCCCACGGACCCTCTAATCTATTTGTTTGGTCTCGTGTACTCTTCCTGCACCCTCGTATGTACAGGGTAAGGTAGGAGACATAACTTAAAAAGCCTTGAAACAGCCAAATCTTGAAATATGTTTGGGATGGAAGTCTTCTTGATCAGCGTTCAGACCCGACCGACAGCCTAGATACCATTTCCGATGCAGTAAACACAAAGCTCAGGCGTACTATTGACAAGCATGCTCCCGTTCATTCTATTGGTGTATAGAGTCATGCAGATTTGTCTAAATTTACAAAAACATTTCAGAAGATGCACCGTTCAGAAATTAAAATATACTAGGGGTCCTTTTTTCACTCAATAAAGGCAGTCTTTCCGGTCAGTCATAAAACATATATAAAGACAATATAGCATTTACAGGTCAATGGGCACAGTTTTGACATCCAAATATCAACGGCTGAGCCAAAATGTTTTCAAGCTATTTTACTTAAAAAATTGTGCACTATCTTTCTTCCATAAAGCTCCCTCAGATTCGTGCTATTTCTGAATTACCTGTGACTTTCCTTGAAGACTTTACGAAGTTGATGCCTGCGATGTGGGTACCTTACAAGGTTTAGTAAAAGACCACATCTTTTGAAGACTGTATACCACTCTCTTCGTAGTATTTACTTACTGACCAACTTAGCCATGCCATAAAAAAGACTGATCATGCTTCTTTGGAAAAATGGGTCGTTAGCAAGTCTTTTAAATGTGAGAGCGTTCCACAGATGCCTAAAATGCCTCGATTAGATACAAAAATCCTTGCAAACTATCGCCCAGTTTCCCTTCTTCCTTTCCTTCAAAGATTCTTGAAACAATCGCGCCTAAGAGCAGGCAGAACTTGTGGATAATACTGAAATCTCAGATTATTTTGAATTGGCGTTCAAGAGGCAGCACAGCACTGAAACAGCTCTCCTAAATGTTTACAGTGACAACCTAGGCACCAACGATAATGGGAATGTCACAACCATAGCTTTGCCAGATTAGTCAGCTGCTTTTGACACATTGATCAAGATGCGACGAGTCACTCTAGGGTCTGCCCTTGGTCCGTGGCTGTAGTCCGATTATACTCAACCTCAAGTTAAAGTGAATAAGGCCCGTGGAATAGAATGTAAATTGTATACTGACGTTACCCAGCAATATTTGCGTTCAAACAATCACAATCTCCAGCGACAACTGATACACTGAATGCTCAACTAGCCCATGCTCAATCCTTAATCTCGAACATTTTCTTATAAGTAACCGACAATGAAACTGAGCTGGTGCACTTACGAGGCTATAAGCGTGTTTCTGGATGAGAAGACTGTTTTTTTCTGTTGGGTAATGTTTTTTTGTGTGCGACCATCACCACTTACTCGGAACTTGTGTGTCATACTTGATAACAACCTAAGTCCTAATAACTTATGAAAGCTGTTTCTACAGTCAGCTGTCACGTGCGATCCCTATCTATGATAAGTAACTGTCTTTGTCAGTGGCATGCAAAAACTGTACCTGGCTCCTTGGTCCTGTTTTGACTAGATAATTATGATTTCTCTTTAGGCTGGGCTAGGGAAGAAAGCCACTAGCCCATCGCAGCTGGCTATCAATATGGCTGCTAAGCTAGTTTGTGAATCCCGAAGGCTTGAACATGTATCCAATTTGCTAAAAGGGTTTAGTTATCTGCCGCTTGATCAAGGAGGCAAAGGAAAGTTCTTAAGCTGACCCTCTCGGCACAAGCAACTTGGCTCCTCCATACATGGCTAAGATTTTGCACCAGTGTCAGCCTTTTCTTGCCTACAGGTTCGTTGTAAACAGCAAATAAAAATAATAATAAAATAATAATACGCTTAATAAAGTGCTCTCAGAGAACTCAATCTCTCCAGGCACTTTCAATTTGCTGGCAAGGAAACATGACCGAATAGTCAATGGTACCATACTCAGTAAAGAACAACGATAGCATGATAAGGGGTGGCCGGCAAAGGGTCAGCATTTAAGTATGATTAGTCGAATCATTCATAGTGTCAGCTTGCAAGAGCACATACACAACAAATCACACGAACGTACTAAATGCTGTTATAAATAGGTGGGTTTTTAATGTTTCTCCTAATTTGGCCAAGTCAATAAATGTCATGATACAAGCCGGAAGTGAATGGTTGGCTTTGCAAGCCTAAGAACGAAATGCCCGGTCTCCGAAAGATTTGATTTTGATTTTTTTACGACGTATATTACACAATTGGACTAAGAACAGCTTGTAGTACTGTGCTTAGACTTGTGGGGCAGTAGATCTGATAATTGGGCTGCGGCCTAAATATGAAGGAACCTAAAAGCTAGTGACAAAACCTTGAAGTTAATGCATTGCTTTACTGGAAGCCACTGCAGGTAAGTGAAAAGTGGTGTGAAGTGGCAACAGGAAGCTCACGACAGAAAAGCTTAGCAGCCGAGTTGAGCACCAGCTGGAAGCCCTTCATTGCACCGGCCGATAGACCAGTAAGCAGTGAGTAGCAAAAGTCAAGACGGGAGGTCGCAAATGAGTTGACCAACTTAAATCTGGCTTCCATGTCTAAAGGAGCCCGAGTTTTAGCATTTATACGAAGCTGAAAGTAGGCTTGCTTGATTATTTAGCTGAGGTGGTCGTAAAAAAGGTCACTTTTGAACACAACACCTAGATTTTTCATGCAGATTCAATGGGAGCTAAATAAGTATTAAAATATTTAACGGTCTCTTTTAAAAAATGCCAGCAGAGCTTTTACAGCTACCACCACCGCTTTCAGTGGCTATATAGAATTGCTCGAAGAAGGAGTCGAACCCATGACCTCAACAGTCTTACCTAGCACAGCCAATTTTGAGCATTAGCCTTTCCAGTATCTGAATCACGCTGGGTAATAGATTAGCTATTCTATTTCTCCTCTTAACAGCTGGTGATAACAGGAGCTTTTGCTATGCATGTATGAAACTGTGGAAGTTAGTTCGACGCTTCTCATGCAATGACAACTACAATTTTGGTGATCAAATATCTCTAATTTCTACGCAATTTAAGCTACTTCAGAGCTAGCTACACAACCTAGGGATCTTATCCCTCAAGGTATATATCGCTGTGAAAAATAAAACTATACCTAGAGGATTAACGTCTAATAAACTCCAGTCAATAGTAGATACGTGACCAAACGATTCTAACGTTTACTCAATGGTTGTATATGCACTGAAGTTCGTAGTAGCAAAGCTGTCTCCTTTACTGATAGCTTGACAGCTTTGATTTCCAGCGACGAGGTGATTAAAGACGAAGCGACACTGCAGTTCAGTGGGTTTGGGAAAACTCAGTGAGCAATTCGCAGCTCTACACCAAATACAGGTAAACTGTGTGAGTGTATCTTGACCACTCGACGGAACTATGCAATCGCCAGGTGTCGTAGGTTCGCCATTATACACAGTGGAAATCTTTTCCACCTCTTGTATGACCTTTTTACCATCACCAACTGTAGCAATGCACGTTAACATTGCTGTTCCATCGACAGGAATGTAAAATGTCCGGGAGTTACGAATCACTTGTACAACTAAGCCACCCGCAATTCACACAGGCTTTATCGAATAACCAAAAATGAATGGAAGGTGACATCGACTCTCACAGATTCTACAGACAGTTGCACGTGTCGATAGTGTCACAGAAGAGCGTTTTTTAAATTAAAAATTAGCTGTTAAGTGGCAAACTTTTAAAGCCACTCTGAATCAATCCCGCGTCCTCGAATGAGCTCTGTAGGGAAGATCATGTCTCCTTTAGGAACCAGTTACTTTAAGAGGCAGCATGAAGGATCCATCAATTTAATGAATAATATTTTATTTCACTGCAATCTTGCCACATAAGTTTTCTTAAGGAAACCAGGTTAGCTCCTTACCTGATGATCCTTAAGATGATCTAGCCGATCGCTTCTCTCGATTCTTTGTGCAGAAGATAGACAAGATCAGGGAATCCATCCCTGCGATTACAACCATCCCACTAGAATGCTGTTCCTCGGTTCCTGGCTGCACCTCAATGTCTGCATTTAAGCAGGTCACTAGTGATCTAGTCCTAAAGTTCGTATCTCAATCAAAGAAGACAACAAGTCCACTGGACCCTATTCCCACTGTTCTGCTCCTACGTTGCATTAATCTGCTGCTGCCATGCATAGCTAGCATCATTAATATGTCATTAGCCTCAGGTCAGGTCCCAGCACCTTTCAAAAAAGCTGTAGTCAGGCCACTTCTCAAGAAAGCTACACTAGACCAAGAGAACTTAAGCAACTACTGCCCAGTCTCCCTTCTACCATTCCTATCAAAGACACTGGAACGGGTCGTGGCAGACCAGCTGAACTCCTATATCGAAACCTCACACCTTGCTAGTAAGTTCCAGTCTGGCTTTAGAGCTAATCGCGCCACAGAGTCAGCATTGCTTCGGGTATAGAACGACCTGCTTAGGAATGCAGACACGGGTAGAGTGCCTCTTCTTGTTTTGCTCGATCTTTCGGGAGCTTTTGATACCATCGATCACAAAGTACTTCTAGAGCGCCTCTCATCTCGCCTGGGCATCACTGGCACTGCTCTGCAGTGGTTCAGGTCCTATCTCAGTGGGAGACTCCAGAGTATTGACGTGAATGAACAAAGATCATCTGAAGTACCTCTGAAATATGGAGTACCTCAGGGCTCAATGCTAGGTCCGGTTCTTTTGATGGTTTATACTCTGCCTCTTGCTGATGTGATTGCCAAGCACAATCTAGGCTTTCTCCTCTATGCGGATGACACTCAGTTGTACCTTTGCTTTGATCGCTCCCAGCCTTTGAGCACCTCAAATTCTCTCAATTCACTTGCTGCATGCATCGATGACATCCGCACATGGCTGGCAGCATATTTTCTAAAACTAAACGATGATAAAACTAACTTACTAGTTATGGGCAAACCCAGTGTGATTCAGAAATTGGAATGGCTGACTTTCAAAATTGGCTCTACCAGCATATCTCCAGTTGAATCAGCTCAAAATCTAGGTGTCATATTCCAAAGCGACCTCTCGTTTGATGACCATATCAGCTCCACTGTCAAATATACCTATTTTCAGCTTCATAGTACTACTAAAACTCTGGCTTGTTTAGATAAGGGCATCACATCGAAGTTGGTATTAGCATTCGTGACATCCCGTCTCAACTTCTGCAACTCACTGCTTACTGGCCTACCAGCATGTGCGATCAGGCGATTGCAGCTGGTGCAAAACTCTGCAGCTAGGCTTGTCTGTCGTGAGCGTCGCAGTTGCCACATTACTCCACTTCTCGCCGACCTGAACTGGCTACCAGCTAGGCAACGGATTGACTTCAAGGTTTTGTCGCTCACTTTAAGGTCTCTTCATTCTATGGCTCCAGCCTATCTTTCAGATATACTACCCCATCAGGCCAAGCATCGTACCACTCGCTTTTCGGAATCCAACAGTCTGGAAATACCTCGTACAAACCTTAAATCTATTGGAGACCATGCATTTAGCTCGTATGCTCCCAAAGCCTGGAACTCCCTCCCGACCTGCGTCAGAACATCCCCTGACCTGACCACATTTAAAAGAAACCTCAAAACACACCTATTTAGGACATCATTTAGTGGGTCCCTGTGTTTCGTCCTTGATGTGCTTATGCGTGCTGACACTGTGCATGCTGCCACTAACCACATTTGCATGCTGACCCTGTGCATGTCACCCCTAACCATATTATTCATGTTGATTGTTTTTTAAGCATGCTTTTACTTACTATTCTATTGCATATCACTTTGCAGCAAACGTAAAGCGCCTAGAAAGAGATTAAATTATCTGAGGGCGCTTTATCAAGTGCAATATTATTATTATTATTATTATTAAGCAATCACATTTATCGTGTGTGTATATTTCAAGAAACGTTTCAAATTCACTAAAAATGAATTGAAGCCCTAAGTAAATCTTCCAAAGAGCACACTATTAATCAGTCCTTGTCTTATGAGATAGTGCTAGAGACTTCCAGATGCAATGCTTCCATCTCAATGGGCGTATAAATCTAAAAAATCTCTGCATTATTTTTTGATCTTCTCAATTCATAACCAGCAGACTCTCAGTGTAAATCAATTATGAAATAGATACCGGTAATTACACGAAAAAAGACACTTCATCGACCAATTTGAAAGAGTGGCTCACTACATTAACATCTTAACACGTTCGCTTAAAACTGGGTCATTCAGGCTATGATCTGCATTTAGATTTAAAACACCTAGACTTGATAGTCTTACTTTAATTATATCTTGTCACAAAGGTATAACAAGAATTTTCTCAACATCATACAAGCTTCAGTTTGATAAACATCGGAGCTGATCTTCGATGAAAAATGGTATTAATAATTTGTCACTAAATTCGTAATTATCACTTTTTAAATCATTCGTCGAATTCTACTTTTTTCTTAGCGACGGGAAACGAGTACACAAACTTTCCTTTCACTCGGCAGTATAGCTACTGTCAAATTCCATGACCTTGCATCACGTTCTGCTGGTTCCCTATCAAGTATAGTATACATTACACCTTTAGTTGGGCATCTTTTGTTTCGCACAATGCGTCATGAAAAAATTATGGTGTGCTACTGTGTAATTTTTTCATAGAAACTCGAGTTTCTGTGATGACTAAAAGACAAATCAAAAGAGTCGCTTATATATTAGAAAATGAGCGTTGTCAGACTCTTTCCTTAATATCTACATTAACGTAGGATTGTTTTCTAAATGGTCACCTTAACTAATCAAAATTGCCGTCGAGAAAGCTTACCTAAACTAATCATGGCTTATTTGTGTTGAACGCTGTAATAGTGCCATTTCTTGTTGTAATTTTTCATTGCATCGCTTTGCACACTGCTTATACGGTTAATTGGAAATTGAAAGGAATATGCCTTTGCAGCATATTTAAAGTGCCTAGAAAGAGTTCTCTGAGGACGCTTTATCAAGTACATTATTACTATTGCTATTCATATTTCCTTAATCCATAAAAAAGATTTGTAATTGATATTATTGCTAGTTGCAGCTTATATAGAAGAAAAATCGACACTGACCAGATAGGTAACGATAAGCCAGTAACAGTGGCAAAAATGATTTTCATGCTTATAAACAAAGTTATCATTTTTAAAATAGTAATTTTCTTCATTTTCACATTTATTTGCTTCTATAATTTCAATCTCTTTCAAGAACTTCCTTGTCGATAATCTAAAATTATCTCTTATTTTTAGATTTTCTTCTGTAATTAACTAATACATTTGCAATCAATGGTGCATGTAGAATGCAATTTTTTTGCTGCTTATGACCAGTTGCATAGGTAGTAATTGTATGCTTTTAAAAAGGCAGTGTAAAGTTATTTTTATGATAGTTAATTGCTAGCAAACCTAGATATTCTTTTTAAAACTCAGATATATTTTTACATGCGTACGTTGCCATTACATAGAAAAGATATGAGAAAATATAATTCATTAGCACAGTGCACCGAGGAAACTTAATCTCTATTAAGATACTTCGAATGTGCCTCTATGCTGGAGCCCACGACCTCAGCTAGACCTTTGGTCTGGGCAAGCAGTTTAATCTGTGGGTCAAGCTAGGTTGGTAGATAGATACTCATTCTAATACAAAAGAAAATACTGGTTCCAAATTGCCGTTACTTTTAATTTGCTTCGCTTTATTTTATGACATGTTCTAGCTAGAACACTTCTCGTTATGGCCGACAAAGGAAAAATCTTTAGAGCCTATCAGATTCATGTAAATTGCCGCTTCATTCGTGCAGTTTGGCCCGATAAAAACTCGTATTAGTTAGTAAACCCGGACCGAGAGTATTGCAATCAAAAAGTTAACACGCCAGTTGAGGGAAGTCTTAAATGAAGACGGTAGCAGGCAATGAAACAATACTGCAAAATGCATAAAATAGCCCGTCCATCTCACTATACACTATGAACTTCCCGATTGTACTCAACTTCGCCAAACTGACGTCATTTAAACAGAAAAAAGAAGCAAAAAACAAAGCTTCTACAAATTCAATTTGCAGACGTTTTTTAAGACAACTGCGTATTTAGAAAAACATCAATGCAATTATGATGCATTGAACTATCGTGAAGAGGATATCTTGCAACTTGATATTTGCTGTTTTCTTCCAATAATGTATTGTGCTTTTGAATTAATGATAATTTTAGGGAATGTAATAACAAAACTATCTTTGAAGAGCGTACATCTTACCTAATGCAAAAGGACAGACGCGTAAATGGCTGTCAAGTGTTGAATGATAGGAAAAGAGGACTGGCAAAAGCAAAGGATGTAAAAGCCGAGATTATTTAACTCTGTGACTTCGGCCAAACAGACATCCAGCATTACTAGGACGAACAAAGTGGCAGTATCTATTCCCGATTTACCTGTAAACAACTGCTACTGAGTCGACCAAATGCCGTTTAAATTCGCATCTGTCAGGCTAAAGTAAAACGTAAGGGGTAACTCAGTTGCCAGTAATATCTGGGTACGTGAAAAGACAATACATTAGCAAAGGGAAGTAATGGGGGTCGAATTATGCCTCAAGAATAATGGAAGGCCTCAAGAATACCGTGATCGACATTGGTCATTGTAAGGTCGAACCAAAAGCTTAAAATTAAGGGAGTTGCAAAGTAGCTAATCATCTAAAAAGGTAGCAATACAGTTATGAAGTCTTTAAAACAGAAAAATTATCTATTTCAGCGAATGTGCCTTAATACTTAGCTATCCTGCAGAAGCTGCCGAAGACTCAGCTCCGACTACAACTGCTCTAATTCGTCCTTACATTCTCGTTAAAATGACCAGGGAGTCACATATTTGCACAGCCATGCTACAATCAATTCCAAAATAACGATCAAGTAGCTGCAGTTAAAGTTATTAAATTGCAATTTTAGTGTTCCCAGATTGAATAATTTTTCCTTCACCTAATAAAAACAGTATTAATTTACTTGATAAAGTACCGTCTGAGAAAACAGTCTCTTTCTAGGTGTTTTACATTTGCTGCAAAGAGAAACGCTATTGAATGGTGATTAATATCATGTTTGATAAATACCATCAATAACATGGTTAGGGGTGACGTGCACAGGGTCAGCTTGCAAGTGTAGTTAGTGGCAGAATGCAGTGTCAGCGCACATAAGCACCTGAAGGACGAATAACAGGGAACCACTAAATGCTGTCCTATATAGGTGTGCTTTAAGTTCCTATTAAATGTATTCAAGTTCGGGGATGAACTGACACAATTTGGGAGTGAGTTCCAGGCTTAGCGAGCATACGAACTAAATGCACGTTCTATAAAATGCACGTTCTAGCAATGATATGCATCTGGAAAAAGGCAGACTTGATTGTTGACCTAACTCGGTCGTCTCACAAGAGATCACTTTGGAACATGAAACCTTGCTTTTGAGCTGATTCAGCAAGAGAGATGCTGTCATAGCCAATGTTGAGCGTTGGCTTTTCCAATTTCTAAATCACACTTAATTTGCCTAGAACTAATAAGGAAGTTTGATGAACATTTAGTTTGAGAAAATTTGCTACCATCCATGTGCGGATGTCATCGATACATGCAGCAAGAGAGGTGAAAGAATAAGATTTGTTCGACGTCTGGGAAGGATCAAGGAAAAGGTACAACTGAGTGTCATCCACTTAGAATTGAACGCCTTGATTGTGCTTGGCAATCACATCAGCAGGAGAAAGAGTATAAACGGTGAAAAGAGTGGACCTAGCACGGAGCCCTGAGGTACCCCATATTTCAGATGTACCTCGGACAAACTTTCTCCATTCATGTCAACATTCTGGAATCTCCCAATGAGATAAGACCTGAACGATTGCAGAGCAGTGACATTTATGGCCAGGGGAGATAAAAGGCGCTTTATTAAACCTTGGTGATTTATAGTATCAAAAGCTGCCAAAAGATTGAGCAAAACAAGCAGAGATACTATACCCTTGCTAAATTCCTTAGTAGGTCATCCCACACTCTAAGCAATGCTGATTGTTTTTAGTGATCAGGTCTAAACTAAGACCGGAACTTATTAGCAAGGTTGGAAATTGCAATATATGAGTTCAGCTGGTCCGCCACGACCCTTTCCAGTGTCTTTGATAGCAACGATCGGAAGGAGACTGGGCGGTAGTTGCTCAAGTTCTCTTCGTCAAGTGTCGCTTTCGTGAGAAGTGGCCAGACTACAACTTTTTTAAAGGTGCTGGTGCCTGGGGATAATGATATTAAAGTTTTTAGTTATGCATGGCAGCAGCAGACCAATGTAACGTAATAGCAACACAGTGGAAATAGGATCCAATGAACTTTCTGTCTTCTTTTATTTGGATATGAACTCCATGACGAGATTACCAGTTACCAGTTTAAATGTAGACACTGAGGTGCAGCCAGGAATCGGGGGACAGTGATTATGGGTGATGTAGTCACAGCTGGGATTGGCTCCCTTAATTTTTTCTATCCGGAATAAAGAATCGAGAGAAGTCATAGGCTTGAGTCTCGCAAGGATCGCCAGGTAAGAAGCTAATCTGGGAGCAATTGAGGAGATGGATTATCGCCGACATCAGCATTTTTAGATTGTGCATCTCTGATTTTCCACGGCTTCTCACAAGAGACTGGTTTCTGTCTAATAGAACTTTTCTCCGCCGTTTACTTGCTACACTAGCGAGTGCTCTCTTTAATATAATTATTTATTCATAAATTCCTGAACTCAGTTAATATATCTAAATATGATACAAGTACTCAGGTTTCGGCATCTGGGAGCCTTCGAATAAAAAATACTCAGTTGTCAACTTGCACAGTACCCTACTTGAACGTAATCTTGTTTAATGAACTTTACATTGGCTGCAAAGCAAGTCTGATTAGAGGTAGCATGGTCGATGGTAACGAGCAATAAATTGCTAGATACTGATATGGACAGGCTCAGCATGCAGATATCTTTAGGGAAAGCCATTACAATATCACCAAACGCAAGTGCATACTGAAGAGTCAAACGAAGCACTGCTGAGATCTAAGGATGCGTTTTTACCTTCTTTTTATGTCTCAGAAAGTCTGGTTAATTCATTATGACACTCGCGAGTCAGTTTTATTTTGGAAGCAAGAAAACTAAAATAATTGTCTCTAAAGCGTTTTAATTTTATACGAGGTGTAGCTGAAGTTAAGACTCGGAAGCATTGTACTTTACGTTTCGCAGCCTGGTAGGGGAGTATATCTGATAGGTAGGTTCGAGCCAAAGATGGAAGAGACATAAAAATAGGTGGCAGAACCTTGAAGTCGATGATTGACTAGGATTCAGTGCAAGATTGCCAGTAGTGGTGTGCTGTGGCCACTTCTAAGCCAAAGATGAACGAGAATAGCAGCAGAGCTTTGCAGTAACTTAAAGTGCTTGATCTCGCTGGCCGGTTAAGCAGCAAGTAGTGGGTTACATAAGTAAAGACGGGAACTCATAAATGCATGGAGAAATGTAGATTGAGATTCCTGTGAAAGCAAATCGGAATCTTTGCAGTTTTATGCAGCTTACAGTAGGCTGGATCTACTAGGGAACTTGTGTGGCTATATCATAAAAGGTTAATTAGGAAAGGGGCGTGATGAATGAATTGATTAAAGTAAGATGTATATTGGTAGCGCCGATGTTGAGGGATAGCTTTTTTTACTTTCCGAATCCAGCATGACTGCCTATAAATAGTCAGTATTTTTTATTGTTGTTCATTTTGAGAGAGGTTCCTGTCATCTATTTACAGATGTAAACAATATGAACAGAAAGGAGTCAAGATTATGTAGTATTCAGCGATAATGATAAAAATTTTGCACACGATAAAGCGCTCTCGCAGAACTCAATCTCTCTCTACGCGCTTTATATTTGCCGCAAAGGGAAATGCAATTGAGTGGTGAGTAAAATCATGCTTAACAAACAAAAAAAATGAGTAACATGGTTAGAGGTGACATGCACAGGGTCAGCATGCAAATGTGGTTAGTGGCAGCATGCACAGTGTCAGCACGCATAAGCACGTGAAGGACGAATCACAGGGACCCACTAAATGCTGTCCTAAATAGGTGTGTTTTTAGGTTTCTTTTAAATGTGGTCAGGTCAGGGTATGTTTTGACGCAGGTCGGGAGGGATTTGATATCAAAAGCTGCCGAAAGATCGAGCAAAACAAGCAGAGACACTCTACCCATGTCTGCATTCCTAAGTAGGTCGTTGTATACCCTAAGCAATGCTGACTCTGTGGAGTGATTAGCTCTAAAGCCAGGCTGGAACTTACTAGCAAGGTGTGAGGTTTCGATATATGAGTTTAGCTGGTCTGCCAGGCTGGAAGGAATAAAACCAAATGCACTGCACTGAAGTGAAAGTCTATATGGTGCCTGGAAACCACATCCACAACGAGGAGAGTAAATACCGTGTAAAATACTGGGCATTTGTACGACCTTATTGGTCAACTGTACTTCAATATTACCATTGCACTTGAACATGTTCTGAATAAATCACCACAGCGAAGTATTTTACGTGGATATGGCTTATACCATTGTTTCAGTCAAAGCTTTGTTTCAGACAGGTGAGTTTCGTTAGAGAAAGCCATATGCTTGATAACACCAAAAGCTTCTGAAATATGGAGAAAAACTAGGACTTGGAGAGTTTACCTACTTCCCAACTCTTCATACGTCATAATGGATCCTGAGGCCACTCTTACTCTGTGGAGTGATTGCTTTTACAAGTAGCCTAGAATTTTCTGGCTAGGCGTGAAGCTTTAATGCATGAGCTCAGCTGGTCCCTATCGACTCTATCCAGTGTTTTGGGTGGGAACGGCAGAAGTGAGACTGAATTTATATTGCTAAAGTCTTCGTTTTCTAGAGCTGCTATTTTAAGTAGCAGCCTCTTTTTAGGTTTTATGACACGATCTAAAACTAAGCACTTATTTATGATTTTGCATATGCACTGCAGCAGACCTACGCATTGCATAAGCAGTTAATGGTTAATAGAGTCTAAAGGACTTGCTGACTTCTTTGAATGGAATGCTAACTTCGTGGTAATGTAACCCGCCTTTGGCTTTAATGAGAATATTGTGGTGCTACACAAAATTCAGGAAGATATCTCAAAGAGGATTCTACAATGTACGTATGGATTTTTTTATCTTATCTAATTAATTAACAAATAAATCTGCTAAATGACCACAAAGGTCCCCAAGTACGAAGCGAGCATGGGAGCGTTCCTGGAAATGGCTAAAGGCTGACATGATTAGTTTAATAGTTTTCCAGAGATTCAACAATTTATCTAGGAACGCTAGACTGTCCGTTGATAGGATCGATTGAAAAGATCCGCCGTAGTTCGTATACACCTGAAATGGGGAATCAGTTCCAATCTGGTTTATACTCGTTCAAGCTTGAGCACAGAAGACCTAGCTAGCCTAATGTCTGCCTTCAATCACAGAACGTCTGAGCGAGGCGCATTGTGAAGTCGGTGAGAGATGGCTGCTCGTTGAGGATGCCAGCGAGTACCGTGTTGTTGTACTCCTCTCATAATGACAATTTGAAGGCCACGGAGATGCATGGATGAAACGGATATTCTGGCGAGGACAGCGTATATGTCAGAGTTCTAGAGTTTTTGCGATTCAAATTTGACTTATGGTGCAGAAAATATCCCATACTATCGACTAAACGAGATTTAAATGCGATCAGAAAAGCATAATTGGATAACGATATCTGACCATAATTTGCATTTTAAGAAACAAATACGGTCCAGGGTGTGGCTCTTGAGTTGAAAAGGGCATTGAAGATGAACCTAGAAACAGTTTTGATCGGTCATTGTACGAAATTCGGTGCCGCTGGCGTAAGGTAAGTTAATGCGAACGGTAGGTTAGCTAAATAAATGTTTAAGTTGTCCAGAATGAGGAATGACTGAATAATTACAGAGAACATTAATTTGAGAGGAAGGACTAGAGGGCACTTTTTTGAGAACACAACACATACGACCAACCGGTATTGAAAACTTTAATTCTCCACTGACATAATATATATGTGTCACATACTTTTTATCTTTATCTCCCAAAAGCGAGATATGAATTAATTTTACTATCATGCATTTGGACTTTGCAGACAATTGGTTTTTTAGAGGATAGAGACATAAATCTATTTATTCTGGATAAAGTTAAAAAGTGTGTAGCTATCTTTAATGAAACTTTCTGTACAATTCCCAAAGTAGTAGTTTTTACACTGCAGGTTATCGCATAATCCTACAGGTTACTAAAAATAGCAACATTGTTTTAATGAATTAGTAGATATGCCGAACTTGAAAACAGCATAATATGATATCTAAAAATCTTTAATTTTGCGTACTCATAACCAAATAAGGAGAAGTGGCTGCTGCTACACAGAACTAGTATGGTGAAAAATCGCAGCGTAACACAATATCTAGGAGAGGCAAGAATAAAGATGGAAAATCCATGAAGATTGTTACAGCTCTTAGGTACGATCATCACGTCGATCAGCATAACCAGTAAGTAGGTATAATGCCTTCAAAACGGATAACATTATTCCAGCGACACGCCAATGAAGTCCGTGTACGTATAATTGCCGTCCCCTGTGTATCGGGATTCATCAGTTTCTCCCTTTAAGTACATATCAAGCATACCTTATTAAACACGGGTGCATTTTTTGCACCTAAGAGCCAATACGAGTTCGAAAAACACATTATAGCTGGCGGCAGTCCGTTATTAATGCATTGATGATTTACTAACTAACCAAGTCAGCACGAGCTAGCACTGCAGGCATCTTTAAGCGATCAAAAGCAGGCGACTATTTAGGCAGTCTGAGATTCAAATAGCTAGCAACTCATGCTCTTGCTTGGCTGAGTTTTCTGTACGTTGCACTCGAAATATTTAATTGCAAGATAAAAATAAATAAGACCTCTCATAACTGATAAAGAAACTGTTTAATGTTCCTATTAAGAAAAATATAGCTTCGCTATTATTACATTGGGAGCTTATTAGACTACGTAAGCAGCTCTTCTACATTAACTGCAAATGAGCACAAAGTAAAGGGGTTCTAAAAATATGGATTCGCGGAAATTAGGTTACTTTGTAAAGGGCGAAGCGCCAAATGCAAATACGCCAATAAAATGGGAAATAAGAAAGTTCAATACTCGAGACGAACTGTGTACATGGTTTTATCATTTATTACGAGCTCATAATCAGCATTAAATATTGCAAAAATATATATTTATCTTCATGATAGTACGAGGCAAACTAGCCAAGATGATAGGATGGTAATTGTGACAGTCTCATAGCCTAAAATGTCAGATAACTGGAGAGAATTAGAAAAATTCTTATTTTCTAAAAGTGCATATATCATTACAGATAATTCAGCTTTATTTCATTTCTGACTGACGTTAGCTGCAAAAATATTACTGTGACCGAGAATGTTATCATCACCTACCGAGGAAATGCTGAGCAGAAGCTAACTGTCTATAATAATAAAATATACCACTTTAGTGTGAAATGCAATAATAAATATACCGGTTCATTATTAATTAAACCTTCATTGGAAAGTTTTCATATGAACTTATTTAAGATGATAATCTAGTTAATACGCCAGCATACATATTTTCGTTCGCTGAAGACAGCTCAGAAATACCATAAACAAGGCAGCTTCAATCATTTCCAGATACCTGTCCACTATGGTGGTTAGAGTGTACTGCGTTGCTTATTTAGCCAAGCTACTACCATAATTGTAGGTTCAATTTTAACTTCAGGACATAGACCTATACTGTGTAGGCCTGCAGCAGTAGGCAACGTCACAATTCTAAACAAATATGGAGCAGCTTAAACATGTGCTTCACACTTTTCTGATGTGTCCTAAGTACTACCTGAGTTCAGACGTCCTCAGTTAAAATTCAATGAAAGTTGTATGTAATCTCATATATAATTACTGGCTTAAACATTCACAATAACGTTTAAGCTTTCTTTGGTTCTAGTAATTACCTTTACCTATGTTACAATAGTATGGCCAGTAACATTCAACAGGCTTGGCTTACTTTAATTGAAATCCTATTCCCACTGACTGCTTCTTAAATTTTACGTATGGTTAATATTTAAATCCTCATTTTCAGCCTAAGACAAATCTTTAATGTTCAAAATGATCATATGAAACCTGTGGTATATCGCTTCGTTTAGCAGATGAGCTAACTCATACTCGACACTTTAAGATTACTACTTGAAACGAATATGAAAGCAGTATAAAATATAGATACTTACAAACCCTGTAGTGAATGACTGAGTTGGCAACCATAATAATTACCACGAGCAATCTCATTTCAAATTGATGTGTTGTCAGGACTACAAAATGTCCTTTACTGTGTGGGGTACTGCACTAGTAAAGGGGCGATTGATCAAGGAAGTGAACCCCATTGGTCTGCACTATCTTTTATTTCTCCTCCAGAATTTGATTCAGTAACCAAAGGAGAGGACCACTTGGTGGCTATCCCATAGCATTCTGAAAACCAAATAAATGATTAATGATAAATTTGTTGATTCAGATTGATAGTAGCTGGATGGTCATGACTTCAAGATAATCAGAATGCCCAATCACATTAAAGGCTTTGGGGATGCAACCAAACTTTATACCGATAAATCATTGCCTTTTTTCCAGTGAGCTAAGCCCAATCACAATTATGTTTATCTATACAGTTTAAAGAAAATGTACATGCAATTTAAAGATAATTGGCAGATTGGACGTTGTAGACTTCTCAGGTTGACCATAGAGTCACTCAAAAGTAGAACAGAAAGCCGATTCTAATGTGCTCTATGCGATCTTTTCGTACAACTAGTTGACTTAAACATAGTGTGGTTTTATCCCAAACAATTGGGGATCCCCTTGTCATAAGATATAAATGCATCGTAAAGACCCATTCGAAAATTAACTAATTTGAAAATCAATCAACCAGATTTCAACAATCCCTTGCCATACAAAACCCTGTAGTAAGGGCCACGACTCAAATATTCAACACTGGATCGAGAGAACTTATGCAACTTCCGCCCAGTCTCCCTTCTACTATTCGTATCAAAGGCACTGGAGGGAATCACGGCAGACCAGCTGAATTCATATGTTGAAACTTGAAACGTTGCTAGTAAGTTTCAGTCTGGCTTTAGAGCTAATCTTTTGAAAGATTAGGCTTCGCTTGGGTTTTACAACGGCTTACTTATGAATGCATTCGTAGTTACAGTATACCTGCTTGTTTTGCTCAATCTTTCTGCAGCTTTTGATACTATTGATCCATAAGTCCTTCTTGAGCACCTCTCATCTCGCCTGGGTATCAAAGCCGCTGCTCTGCAATGGTTGAATGCCTATCTCACTGGAAGATTCAATGGGTTGATGCGTATGGACAAGGATCATCAGAGGCACCTCTAAAATATGGCACATCATAGAGCTTCGTCCTTGGTGTGGTGCTTTGCACGGTTAATAGCCTCCCTCTTGCCGATGTGATTGCCATGGACAATCTAGTTATTTACTTATAGGAGGATGGCACTAACTCGTACAGTTGCTTTTATCTCTTCCAGCCTCCGAGCATATAGAAACTTCTTTTAACTGCCTTTCTGCATTTAGTAATAGCATTCGCACGATAATTGCAGTAAATCTTCCTAAGTTGAATTATGATAAAACCAACTTACTAGTGGAAAGGAGTGAAAGTATATTAGGGTGATGCTGCCATCGAAGGGATTGACTCCCTGATCTTGTCTATCTTCTAGATAAGGATGCCAGAGAAGGGATCATTTAGATTACCACGGTGATCACTCGGTGAAGATGCCTTCACAAAACTTGAAATATATTTCTGAGCTTTTCACATATGCTCTGTAGATCTTTCTGTAACTTCACAAAGCTGCAGATACTATGCGTGTTCTACACTGAGAGTTTTTTCTCGTGAACTCACAGCCTGAGCTGCTTTCGGTATGTAGTGGGTAGCCAACATATTTTTTTCTAGCACAACTTTGAGAAAGTGGTAAGCATATCAGAGTTAGGAGAGCAATTGAGGTAATGGGTAGCATGAAAGAAGCAGCTCAGGAAAGCAGGAAAGTATGAGCCATAGTCGCCAGCAGGAGAGTAATTTTTGTTGCATAAGAATCGTGGAAGCGAGTTGCACATTCTAGGAGCTGCAGAGCTAAAGCCTCTGTAGCCGGTCTCTAAGCAGAGGAATGAAACAGCTTTTTTATTGACCATACAGGACATTAATGAACAAGGAGATTGAAACTGGTGCAGCATTTAAGCTAGGCATGAGGAGCCAAGCCGGGACGGGCCTTGCAGGTCAGCCTAAGTACTTTTCTCTGTATCGCTTGGTGAACCAGCTGCCACCCTAGCTCTTTTAGCAAAGGAGACATGTGGTCTAACCTCTATGTCTTGAAAACTATCCATTCAGCCGTATTCATAGCTATTTGCTGTGGATAGTTGCTTTTTTGGGGGAGACCAGCAAAAATGAATTACAATAGTTAACCATGGACAGAACAAAACGTTAGTTAAATTGTTTGCAAGCCACCTTAAAAGATAGCTCCTTATCTTAGGAATTGGACGTGACGGCTAGCTGTAGTAGCAGTCTCTCAATGAAAAGTTTAAAATTTCTGCAGCTGTCGAAAACGACACCAACATTTCAAGAACTTGGCGATGGTCACACAAGAGCATCACCTATTAGAAGAGCAAAGCCTTCTAATCCAGCCATATGCTTAGGGGGTCGCAGGAGCAGCAGTTCAGTTTTAGCTGGCCTATTTATCACTAAGTAAGAGCCACTCGCACTAACACATGAAGGAGAACGACCGGAGTGGTAAAAGATTACGCTAGGAATATTAAACGAGCCAGTGCTCATTTTGCTGCTCTCATCACATGAGCCACATCTCAGGTCAGAGACCCTCCCCCAAGGCGGCTTCTTTTACATTTTATTTTGTTAATGCGTAAGGCAAGGGTTATGGAAGCAGCAATAATATCTAAAAAAGTGTTGAAAATACGAAAACAAAGCGATAACTGGTTGGCACGATCATAACTAATGTGCAGATTTACTACCCACCTTACTAATCTAATGCCTCCAAATGTTGGCAGATGCTGTGATAGTCGTTTAGGGGCTCAAAGGTCTTTAATTTCTTAGGTGCTTCAGTCAAACAACAAACAGATAAGCTTTAAATACATTTAGCATACTTCAAATTGCTTGCTGATAAACTCATTGATCCAACATCACCCGATCGATCCATCATTGTTGTTATTCTCATCGAGGCTCTGGAAATCCTTTTCTCAGTTAGCGATAGTTATTATACTAAAAAGTAAAATCATTGAGAAACTGAAATTACAGATGGTGAAAAGAAAAATTCCGTAACTGGCTGCCAGCTTTGGTCGTACCTGGCATCGAACTTGCAAAGTTTAGAGAGTAGATCTGATATTTAGGCTGGAGCCAAACAAATGAAGGGACCTCTAAGTGAAGTATAAAACCTCGAAGTTGATGCGTTGCTTGACTATGAGCGAGTACTTGTCGGCCAGAATTCATGCAATGTGGCAACTGAAGCTCTTCCAACTGAAAAGCCTAGCCGCAGAGTTTTGCACAATCAGCAATAACTTCATTAAATATGTTAGTGGACGAGCAAGAGGAGAGTTAGACCACTCCTGATGAGATGTAAAACGCATGAACCAATTTCAGCGTGTTACCCCAGTCTAAAAAGTTCTGATTTTAGCTATGTCATGTTGCTGAAAGCAGGCAGACCGTAGAGGTGATGTGGTCGTCTACTGAAATGTCACTTTGACACCCGAAACCTAGATTTCGTGAAGATTCAAAAGAACCAATGCTGGTGGAACAGATATTCAGTTTGAACATTTCCAATTTACAAATCACACTTACCACAAAGCTGGTAAGTTTGTTTTATCATCTTATTTAGAAAGTAAACTGCCCTACATGTTCGGATGTAATTAATGCATGCAGCAAGAGAGTTGAGATAATTTGACGTACTGGAGAGAAGGGAATGGTATAAGCGAATATATGACTGAGGGTCGTCTGCATAGAAAAGAAAGCATGTACAGCTGAGTGTCGTCTGCCTAAAAATGAAATCCTAAAATGCACCCAGCGATAATATTGGCGAGAGAAAGAGTATATAAAATCTATCTAACTATACCAATACTGCTCATTTATGATAGGCTGGTGTTTGCTACGAATAAAAAGTTTTCCTGGCGTACTTCACCTATCAAAATGAGTAGTGCATTTTTTTGAATGTGTCTTGAAAGCATATTTAGTTTGATTCACTCAAAAACTAAATGAAGAGGTGAGCCACATATATTACGAATGAGATATGACATGCTTGCTGACACTGTTGCTTGCTGCAACTTATCACACGTGCTGATACTGTATTAATCATCCCTAACTATGTTGTTCTTGTCGTCTTTTAAGCATGCTACCACGAATCATTCAGTCGTGCTTCCTTTGCTGCAATTTTAAAGCACCTAGAAATACATTCAATTCTCTGAAGACTCTTGTAGGTAGGCGGTCATATTCATTACTGTTAATACTATTAAATGATTACAATTGTTGTCATCAAGTTCATATGTGCCAAGGGATTCTTATGGTCACGTTAAAATCCGATCTTGTTCCAGTGGACCGACTGTGTCTGGGATCAGCTGTGTATGTGCCGGGGAATATAAACACTACCATTTTTTCCAAAAAGATCTGGAGGGCACAAAGTAGATAACACATATGCAACTACTCATTACTGTGAGGCCTATTCATGACTTTCCTATCTGCTATTGAATCGTTATATATATATATATATATATATATATATATATATATATATATATATATATATATATATATATATATATATGTGTATATATATATGTGTATATATATATATATATATGTATGTATGTGTGTGTGTGTGTGTGTGTGAGAGAGAGAGCGAGTGTGAGTGTGTGAGAGCGAGTGTGTGTGTGTGTATGAGAGAGAAAGAGAGCGAGTGTGAGTGTGTGAGAGCGAGTGTGTGTGTGTGTGTGCATGTGTGTGTGTGTGTGTATCTATGTATGTATATGTATATATCCATTGGTCCAAATTAGAGTACACGACCTACTTAGGAATGCAGACATGGGTAGGGTATCTCTGCTTATTTCGCTTGATCTTGCTACGGCTTTTTATACGAACGATTACTAAGTTGTTCTACAGTGCCTCTCATCTCGCCTGGGCATCTCTGCCACTGCTTTGCAACGGTTCAGGTCCTATTTCAGTGGGAGACACCACAGTATTGACGCGAATGGGCTAAGGTCATTCGAGGTACCTGTGCCATATGGTGTACCTCAGGGCTCCATTCTAGGTCCGGTTCTTTACTTAAGGGTATTATGAAAATGTCGGAGTCAGGTTTTGAAATGTTTTAGGTTAGAGATAAGAGTGTACCAAGCAAATGTATTGCCAAGCCAAAGCCACCTGGATCGTAAATGTCCCATAAACAAACGATTCATCAATAATCAAACATGACCCAATTAAAAGGGCAATCTATTTGGCTGTCCACGATTACGGATGGTAGAAACGTAAAGTGGCTGATGCGAGTATGTTAGGTTTACCGGTTGAATTCAACTTTAAATCTAGCAAGGCCCTGAAAAATTCACTATGAGTTAAATGCAGGGGCGAGGGATCAGGAGTTTGGAAAGAGTCTTGCAAAAGATAAATAACACCCGCAACACCTTAATCTGAAGTGATTCAAAAAATATCGTTTGAAAAAATTAACTTTGGTTGCGTCTGAAGAAAACTTCAGGCCAAGATAAAAACAGAAAATGACCGAAATATCCAAAGAAAATTATTGAAGGACTGAAATGACACCATTTGATGGCACCCGATTGTGTTGGTATGCTACACATTCCTTAGGATTTACAGATGTTTACTGCTGCCATTCATGTGGATTTTATTTTATCAGGATTTGAGACGAGTTTTAATTGTGTAGACTGTTAGAAGAAATGAGTGGACCTGACTGTTAAATATTCGACACTGATAACTATACATGTAAATGACGAGTGTGAAAGCCTTTGGAACATTTATTGATACTAGATTTAAACCGTACTGTGTAGGACAAATGAAGGTTTAGTAACCAAATGTCATTAGAGCCATAGCAGAAGCCATACCAGGCTGTTGGTTAGACAGCTGGGTCAACAACACAATTAACACTGGTTTGTGGTGTCAGATATCCGAGCATGGTTCTAGCAATTTTTCAGTGACCAGATAGGTAGCTAACGAGTGATTCTAAACAATGGAGTAATTATTCAAGTAGTCCCTGGTTCTCAGTGAATAAACCTTTTAAGTGCTATCTATTCGGCTGTCCACGGTTAAGGATAGCCGAAATTAAAAGTGGCTGATGCGAGTATGTTAGGTTTACCGGTCGAATTCAACTGTACATCTAGGAAGGCTCTGAAAAATTCACTGCTCATTAGCCGTACCGGTAGCATTATGTGTAATATAAACAGATTGCTAAGCAGCATGTAACCGAACCGGAAATCAGGGTGCAGACAATTTTGAGGTAGACGTTAAAGACAATGGGCGATCTACTTTTTAAAGCAGGCTTAGTCTCAGCTAGAAACCTATCGTCCGAACCAGGCATAGAAATAGCAGTAAAATAGCAGCTCCTACATCTTCCGGACGTGTGGTTGATAAGGTGAAACAAGGAAAAACAGTTATTCCAATTTTACGCCTCACCGACCAGCCGGTATTTATTTTGTTACTTTTGATATGAATTATAATTAAATCCAAATACCCATTTATTTATTCCAGTAGTTAGTGGTTCCTTGCAATTTATCCTTTATGTGCTTATGTATGCTGCCACTTTGCCTGCAGATACTAACCATATTCGCATGCTGAACCTGTGCATATAACCCCTAACCATGTTTTTTATTGAGCATCCTTTCACAAAATAATTTTCGATCGTTTTCCATTGGCAGCAAATTTAAAATGTCTTGATTGAGATTAATTTCTAGAGGAGCTATTTCAAATCTAGTTTTTGTATTACTGTTATTGACCGAAAGCATGTTGGTTTTTGAGATGCATATACAGGAAAATATCATGCTTACACCAAAAATGTACTTTCGGAATTCCTAAGGTATTATCAAAATGTCGGAATCGGGTTTTTAAGTGTTTTAGCTTAGAGATTATAGTGTACCAAGCAAATGTATTGCTAAACCAAAGCCACCTGGATCGTAACGGTCCCATGAACAAACGATTCGTCAAAAATTATAAAGAATCGTTACTTATTAACGCTGAATTGCAAGATGGCTAAGGCAAGAATACCGAGTACAGCATGAAATTGTATTTCAACTCGATGTAAAGCCACACATGAAAGACACCCTCTGCGGGAGGACTAGGCTGTCACTACCGGCTCAGCTGATGTGGGGATGTGACTGTCATAGGTCCGCCCTTGCTACACAATCTCGTCTAGACAGTGGCTTGCTAAGCGGAGCTGAGAGCCAATAGCCTGCTATCTAACTAGCAACTACAGATAAAAAAACATAAAACGATAATTACGTTTGCTTAGTACTACCACACACGCCAGGCTGCTAAAGCTGTAAAGATATGCAAGACTAGCTAATATGGTAAAGAGAGAAGTTTCGCTTATCTGCCTTATTAGTTTGAACTTGAATCTCTCTTTAATTAAGTGATGACATTTCAACAGCTTATTAGCTCTACTCCCAGTTCAAACTTCAAAAAAGAAATGCTTCCAGTTTTTTTAATTAATAGTGGACATGGAGCCGTGGGATTGAAGCGGCTGGTTTACCCTACGAGTATTAGGAGAAAGCTTCCGGGCCCTGTGTTACTTCTATTGTCCCGTCTCCAACTTTGCACATATTCAATAGTATGTGAAATTCATGCAAAAAGGTATCATTCATCGCGCTGAAAGATATATTAGCTTGCTGTGTACAGTTTATAAAAGGCGTAATCTCAAATAACTAGGCATAAAATGGAGGCCAAGCTGTGACTAGTGTAAATTCATTAACTTGAAAAAGTGACAACTGCATTTTAAGACTCTCGAATATAATGGGTAAATGTTGTCAATGAGAGTAAAGGTTTCACTTTCCTAGATTTGTGGAAGTAATTTCCACGATATAGGTCAAACGAGACAAGCCTACCTATCCCACTAGCTAGTTAGAATAAAAATAGCCCAGCCAAATAACTTTCCATTAGACGCCAGGATGCAGGTGGTATCGAAAATAGGTTGTAATTGCAATCGCTAGATCTTTTTCTATTGATAGCTCACTGAATTTCGAATGGGTTAATTTCCCACCATTTTTCATCTCCCCGACTCCCTAGCTGGTGCAGCTTTTGTACTTGACGTTCAGTCGGCAAAGCTATGGCAAGTTTTCTGTCAATAGCTCTTGCACCACTGTAACATTTAATGTTGTAAACTGCTTGCAATAGGCAATACATGATCAATTGTCGCTGCATTTAATCCCACAACCTCTGAGATAATGTGGGATGACCCCTCTTGCAGTGCTATTACTGCTAAGTGACCCTGATGGAAAGCTAGCGCTCTGCAATTTCCACCCAATATGGTGTATACTCTTTTCTACATTCTGCTAACGCCTGCAATATTTTTACTAAGATTTTCAGACAAAATCTTTATTTCGAAGCTTCTTAATAGTTGGCTTTGGCTCTGATTTATATACGTAATACTACGTTTTCAAAGTCTGGAATTCAATTTGGCCCCTGGCTGTGAAATTAGCCAACCATCGTTACAAAACCCTACAGTATACTTCAGATTGGTTGCAGAGTTGAAGCTACGACAAGTATCAACTAAACAGACGGCAAAACATGATCATTTTATAATTCATTTATATAGTGCCCCAAGAGAACTTACTCATAATTCAGGCGCTTTACGTATACCTCAGGGCTTAAGCCCACGACCTCAGTCATACCTTGGTCGAGGCGAGCACCTTAACCGCTAGACCAAACCAGCTCGGCATCATCAAAACGATTTAATACCTTAGTGGTTCAGCCACTCCTATTTCAAGAGAATGCTCGCAAGGGGTGTTTTGAAGTCACTAAACTACGCCTCGGCTTCAGAAAGAGCATATAAACACTGCCACAAACAAGGTTTTGCCGTAAGTATTTCTCTTAGAGGAATTTTTAGTCACGTACCACGACGTATCCACGGTGGTCATATAGACTTTGAAGGCAAGGTACATCTGCTTGTAAGTTTCTACTAAGTTCTTACCCACATGGACGACTATGGCCAAAACGCACTGCCAGGTTTGTTAACAAGCCTTTTTTAGCCTCAGTTTTGTGATTTTTTTATGTAGCTATTAAAACGCACAGCGGCACACATTTGAAATCAGTTAAATTGACTAGCATCTAAGTAGCCAGCTAAATTGCACCACATCTTCTCATCCAGAGGCAGACGGCTGAGTTGAACGATTCTAGTGGTCGTTAAAGCTGGCGTCCTAGCTATGCATTTTCATTCACAATATAATCCAAAGCCCCTGTGTTGCCGTCGGTTGGAAAAATACCGTTAAAGAATACATTGGCTTAATCACTAAATATGTGTGTATGGCAACAGCTGGTATTTATAGGCAGAATCTGCACTCCGATTTCTATTTCTGGTGCAGATTACCAGGCCACCTGTAAAGACCACTAATGTTTGATGATCTACGTTCAATGGACCATGATGGTCCATTAAAATATAGGTGCAATGCCAATACCGAGTGTGTACTAAACTCGGAACCATACGTTTCTTGTCAAAAATGCAAATATAATGCCACCACAGTCAGCCAACTTCAGCCTACCGACTGTGTCTCCAAGCGTCCCACTTGGACTCTTCGCCTGAGCGATGGGCTTTCGGGATTTAATATGGCCATTATTTGAAATTGACTACATCTCTAACCCCACTCCAAACTACATTAAACCTCAGTACAAATATGCTTATTTAGATCCTAGCATGCATTGCCTTTTCCATCGAGAACCGGCGAACAACAGAGTGCTTCGAAAGTGGTATACAGTAATGATTTTAATGTGGCAACTTGGGATCCATTGTAGGAATATAGCCTTGATAGCCTTTCACTACTCCCAGCTAATCACAGCTCTAATTCTGAGAAGACATGTATGTATACATCTATGTGTATCTCCGTCAGTAACTTAATAAAGCCACAAAGATTGGCTGTGTGCTAAGCTAGAGAGTTTTGTATCGTCCTGTCACAGAATAATTGGCTTTCGGTGGGCATTCGGAAGCCACCAGACCTCATCTCACGCATCTCAGAGAAACAGTGATTCAAGGCATAATCGGGAGAGCTGTTGAGGTATTGTGTAGCCTGGAAATAGCAGCTCAGGTCTGCTAAAACGAATGTTCAATAGTCGGCAGCTGGAGGATAGTCGATACGTAATAATTTTGGCTGCGACTTCCACAGCATAGGACCTGCGGAGCTAAAGCTTCGGTCCCTAACTGTTTTTAAGCTGAGTAATGGAACAACCAATTCATTGTCCATACAATACCTGATGGTGCGAGGAGGCTGGAGCTGGTACATGAGTTCAGCTAGGGAAGGAGGAGCACTGACATGGTGGACCTTGTGGGTAACCCTACAAACATTACTCTGTATCCATTGATCTACAGGCAGCTTTCCTAGATCTGTTATGAAACGTAACACGTCGTCCAACCATTGGGATTTGCAAATTTGCCTTGCAGCCATATTCATGACCATCTTCATCGCGTAGTTGCTTTTTTTGATAGCCTAGATAAAAGAGAATTACAGTAATGAAGCCATGAATAAACTAAGGAGCAGATAACTTTGTCCGCAAAGCACCATGCTCCTAATCTCAGGTGAGGATCGCAAGTGATGGCCAGCTCTAGAACCACTCTTGTAAATGAACATTTCGAAATGTATTCAGTTGTCGAAAACGGCACATGAATTTTGACCATGCAGTGATGGCCACACAGCACCATCAGCCGTTAAAAGATGTCACATTCTAGGGAGTCCTATGAGCAGCAGTTTAGTTTTATCGTCATATAGCTTCAATAAATGCTTAAGCATCCGAGATGGTTTGGTTTAGCGGTTAAGGTGCTCGCCCCGACCAAGGTCTGATGAAGGTCTTGGGCTCGAGCCCCGAGGCATATGTGAAGCACCTGAATAGTGATTAAGTTCTCTTGGGGCGCTATATAAATGAATTATATTTTATATTTAATCCTTCATCGAACGTTGGTTAAGCAAGCAGTCAGTTTACATTTGCTGCAGCTAATTCCGACGGTCTTAATGACAAATACATCTGATCATCGTCAGCATAAAATTAATGTCATATTCCAAGGGCCTTATAAACTTTTTGTAGATGTTTATTATAAATGTAGAACTGCAGGGACCTGGAGCATACCCTAGAGAGACTCCACGGGTGAATGGTCTGGTTATGAAACCTGACACCGATACGACAGAGGTCGAACACCATTCAAAAAAGGCGATTGTACCACGTCAGTGCTTCGTCTCACAGATCAATATTTTTTCTAAATCGTTCAACTAGGAAGTCGTGATCAACGGTGTCGAAGGATCTGATAAATCCAGCTGCAATGAGGCAGTGACATTCCAGCCACCGTCCTTGTATATGACGTCAGTGGTAACGCAGAGGCCAGTATTTTCAATAAGTGCTGCAGCTTGAATTATAGTTGAAGTTTCTCTGCCATTTCGTTATTATCAATGTGTACTACCACCTGCAGCGCTAAAATTCTTTAAGAAATCACTGACAAAAAGGAAAGAAATGATACTGAGCGATAGTTTGCATGGATCTCTCTATCTACTCCAAGCTTTTTATGTATCGGCCTAACAGTAGCCAATTTAAAGGACTTCGGTGCAAACCCTTTTTACAGAGAACCATTACAAATATTAGTTATTCCTTGGTTACATTGGTCTGCTAGTGAAAACCGCAGAGATGATGGTATTGCATCGTAAGGAGACCAGCTCTTTTTACTCGTCATCATTATATAGCCACAACGCATAAAGAGGCCTGGGACCATCTTTTAAATAAGGTCACAAGAGTAGTTTCTTTTTATCGTTCCAAACATTGTAATTTCAAAGGAATGTGGATTTGCAGCACAAACTACAGCAATGTTCGGCCTGGCGCTATCCTCGTCTACGAAAATGCTTTCTCACTGCTTGACAGCATTATTCTCCGGAAACCTGACAATTTGCCAGAAATTATTTCTGCATTGTCATAGAGTAGCCAATTAGGTTAGCCTACCTTGTGTCATTTAATGCTATGTCGGCGCTCGGCTTCGGTACGATGGCTTGCACTTGATGCAACGAAGCCCACCCATGGTAGGTGATGAAGCACCCTCAGAGAAATCAATCTCTCCCTAGGCACTTTACATTTGCTGCAAAGGGAAATGCAAATGAATGGTGAGTAATATCATGCTCGATAAACAAACAAAGTGAATAGCATGGTTAGGGGTGACATGCACAGGGTCAGCATGCAAATGTGGTTAGTGGCAGCAGGCACAGTGTCAGCACGCATAAGCACATCAAGGACGAATCACAGGAATCAACTGAAGGCTGTCCTAAATAGGTGTGTTTGTAGGTTCCTTTTAAATGTGGTCAGGTCAGGGGATGTTCTGACGCAGGTCGGGAGGGAGTTCCAAGCTTTGGGAGCATACGAACTAGCAGCTAGAACACCGATGGAGTTATCAACTAATTATTGTTTACATAATGTCGTAACCAATACGTTACTAGATGTTGTTTCTGTAGCAATGGTGTGTGAGTTATGCATCGACAGAGCCCCACAGCCGTCTCAGGGACTGCGAGCTGAGAACAATTTCGTTAGTTGGGGCTTCAAAGTTTGGAACCGTTTGTTAAGCAGGGGTCACTATATGAGAACCTGCTTGTTTAGCATTCCTAGCATTTTCTCCAACAAACAGCTCGTTTTCCTTCAAGATTAACAGTGAATATCTCTCATCTAAAAGATGTAATGTGTCTCTGCCTATAACTCCGCTAAGCCACAAAGACTAAGTACGTGTTAGGCTGGAGGGTTTACTATAGAGCAATCACAGCCTAAGCGGCTTGCGGTTCGCATTCCGTAGCCAACAGACTTCATCTCATGCAACAAAGAGGTAGTGAGAAGCATAGCAGAGTCAGCAGAGCGGTTGAGGTAGTGAGTAGCATGGACGTAGCAGCTCAGAATCTCTGAAAAGGATGAGCCATACTTTGCAGCAGGAGAGTAGTTTTGATTTCGTAAGAGTTGTGGAGTCGATTTCCACAGTCTAGGACCTGCAGAGCTAAAGATTTTGTCGCCAATGCTCTGTAAGCGGAGGAATTGAACACCGTATTTATTGTCCACATAGGACCTGAGGGCATGAAGAGACTGAAACTGGTGCAGCAGTTCAGCTAGATACGAAGGAGCCGAGCCGTGGAGGGCCTTGTAGGTCAGCTTAAGAACTTTGCTCGGCATCCCTTGCTCTACCGTCATCCATCCTAGCCCTTTTAGCAAAGGAGACAGGTGCTCAAACCTCTGTGAGTTAAAGACTAGCCTTGCAGCCATATTTACAGTCAGCTGCGGCGGCCTAGTTGCTTTGTTTGGTAGCCCAGCTAAAAGGGAATTACAATAATCAAGCCGAGTCAGAACTATGGAGCTAGTTAAATTTTCTTTGGATATCAGACATGCTATAACTGTGGCTTCCCAACTTAATGTTTTTTGGAGAACCCTTACCTGATGTGCAATAATCTTCTATAATTAATTGTAATGATGCGATAAACTCTTATTTCCGAGGCGCACCAAGCACTGCTTACTTTTTGTGGATTTCGGAATCCATTCGATACTCAAAATTGTACGATAACTGTTAACGGAAATCGATGCAGCTAATCCAATTGGCTGTAACTAAAAAATAAATACTGCTAGTTTGCTTTGCCATGTTACGTTTTCCATTGAACCACGTAAGTTGCATGAAGCTCTGCAGTCATTACTTAAGACAATGATGAGGAACCGCCCTTCCATCGTGAATAACCAATATGCTTAATGCAATAAGGTATTGTCTTGTTCTTCAATGAGACAATTATTGCAGTGGAAATAGGAGGCAAACGTATGATAAGCATAACATAAGCTACCTAGCAGGGGACCCACACGCTCGTTTTTCTTTGTAGTTACTTGAAAAACCGCAGGAAAACCCGACTAAACAGCACAAAAGATGTGTATGGCTGAGCGGATTGCTTAAAACAAACAATTCCATTAACAAGCAAGATGTTTAATGGATAGTTTTACCTCAAGAAGACTACCAACCAGTGGGACTGTGTAATATTAGAATCCTCAGATTGGCTTAAAATTTACCGCGGCTATATTTAGAGAGATTAGTGCAATGCTGCACGGTGTGACTATTCAGGTTTCGAAAATACTTTGGATTTATTTTGGAAAAACTTAAAATTATGGTTGGTTAGTATACCTTATTTTGTAAAGCTACTAATTAAATTACCAACTTACCAGTCACGTTGAAGTTTTCTTGGAGCGTTGCCGATCTTTGCCTAAAATAATCAAGCATATTATGGCCAGACAAACATATCAACTCTTACTTCTGTTAACAATGCTATGGGCAAATTGAACCACTAAAGCACCTTTCGCTAAAGATATTCTCGTTCAGCTGCAGTTTTTTCTTTCATTAAGGATTGCACGAGGGGCATACTTACCAAAAATTAGATTTTGCTTACAATTTGCGAGCTACTTACAACGTCTTTGGAAGATCTGGGGGATAGTCCTAAAACATTCTAGTTGATAATAACCATTAATAGCTTTAAATGCAATGTTCACCTATCCTTCTGCAGTACGCGCACATGCAGTCGGTATGATATGTTTCAAATGGAACCTAGCTCAACTACAAGAGTTGACGGGTAAAGACAGCGGCAGGAACCATTTGCCAAAAAGAATTATAAGATAAGCGAACTAACAATAATATTAATTCACTTGATAAAGCGCCCTCAGAGAACTTAATCTCTCTCTAGGCGCTTTACATTTGCTGTTGACATAGCATACATTAGTAAACCGCATTACTACCTAGTACGGGGATGTGTTCGAATGCCGAAGTAGCGAAACGCTGCCAAAGTGTAGACAACACGTGGTTTATTCGAATTATCTTATTCCCATAAATTTATTGTATACCTCTCTTTTCTTCTAACTAACGAGTATAGCTGCTGTTATATAACTTAACATGTTTCAGGTGCAAACGCAATTTATCGTTCGTTTAATTGCAAATGCTTTGAACTGGATGGTGGTGATTCCGTCAGTATCATGAGTCACACATAATTGCAAGATTTGAATTTAATAAATAGTACAGTTTGTGCTATAAGGTCTCTTGAGATTACGAATTCCGTTGTAGCACTCACTTATTGCTTGCGGTAATCCCTACGCAGTAGCTTTCCCTAAATGCCCATTAAAAGACTATTGACACTCTAATTATTAACAGTACAGTCAACCAATTTCCGCTTACACTGCAAATAGAGCTTGAGAAGCATTGCCTAGCCTGAAACGGAGGTCAGCATCATAGAGACAGAATCGCTGCAAGGTGAAGAATATGAGCGATAGTAGCCAATAATATAAAATAAATAAATATTGTCTTAGTAGCGGTAAAAAATTGTTTGACACTTCCAACCAGCCAAGCTATAGTTTCTGCATGCACCAAAACGAAAGAGGAAGCATTAAAAGCTAAATTTTAGTTACAAGCTTACCGAGAAGGTGAGGAGGCTGAAGCGGGTAAAGCAGTGCAACTAGATTGTCATGCATCTCAAAAAATGGTTAGTATATCTTTACTAGAAGATTTCCGTTTTCCACTATGTAATGTTCAGGATATTTATTGATACTTCTTCAGATTTGGAAATACGAGTTTTAACTTTTGTGTACATGATTGAAACTTCAGCAATATTAACTACCAACTCCGGCAGCCAAATAAAAACAGCTTGTAGTAGGCAAGCATAGACAAAACCAGCTTACCAAATTTGTTTCCGCAAACCATGGCAGATAAAACCGAGATGTAACGTATAGATCCGATAAAACCCTTGCTATGAAAACTGGGGAACGAGTATGGCTTATAAATGCTATTTTGAACGGCGATATCAAAATTTTGAATACTTTAAATTTCTTTCACAGCTTTATCAATGATTACCGGAGCAGATTGTCGTAATAGAATCGTAAAATTGAAATCCCTTACGAGTAGTGATTGTTCTTGTAATGGAATATAAAAAGGGTATTATCCAAATGTCAGTAAACAACGACTCCAAAATCTATGAAAATATAAAACCACTGCTGAGTATATCCATAAGAGAATTTCAACGCTCTAGCGTTCATCTTACCTACTTTTAAACAGGTTTGGTAGACATACGGAACTGCAAATGAACCACGAGTGATACTCGTGAAGCCCAAATAGTAAATAGTCAGCCGGATTTTACGAGACTCCCAGGGGACTTAATCGAAACGGTAAGACACTTATGAATCAAATTAGCTGAATAATTAAACTGAATAATTAAATGTATAGTGATGATGCTTAAGCAGAGCTTCATTACTCATTCTAATTTAGTGCAAAAGCTCGGGGATGAGATCTAATGCTGGGAAGTGAAGGGGGTCATCAGATTGTAAGTATAAACAATATGTAGATGGGCGAAAGCGAATAAGTTAACCATTAGGCATTATTTTGTATCTATGCCTAACGCAGAAATTAGCTTTATGGATAAATTTGACCTTACAAGGAAGACTGATCTTAACCACACCAGTGCACTAACCTAAAATTTACCATTTCTCGAAAATCAAAAACACAAGAATATTGAACCTGGCATAGCATTTCATTTGCATCAGCACTCCATACAGCACCTGAAAGTCTACATTCAATATTCTGCATAACCTTAATGTTTATATTCGTAATTGCTACTGATCTCGTCCTAAATCTCAAGCAATAATAATATTATTAACAATAATACATTTGATAAATTGCCTTGAGAGGACTCAATCTCTTTCTAGGCGCTTTACAGTTGCGGCAAAGGGCAAAGCGATTGAAAGGTGAGTGGTATCATACTTGATAAACAACATGAATAGCATGGTTAAAGGTGACATGCACACGGTCATATTCCAATCAAAGAACTCAACCAGTATTCTTCACTCTGTTATCTCTCTTTCTGGCTTCTAAGATGTATTAACCTACTGCGGCTGCCATGCATAACTAACATAATTAAAAGGAATTGGAAAATAAATTTCTCCTTAGCCTCAGGTCATGTTGCATCACCTTTCGAAAGGGCTGCAGTCGGGCCACTGCTCGGTAAAGCAACACTAGCCTCAGAGAATTTGAGAAACATCCACATAGTCTTCCTTCTTACCTCAGACATTGGAACTGGTAGTGGCATAGTGCCGCACAGGCCTTGGCTTATTTTTATCGTGAACGAGAACTATTCGGCTGGCTAAAACTCTTTTGCCCTGGAGCAGTGAGCCAGTGAGGACCGCTAGTGTGGTTAGAGAGCAAGAGCTTAAGAGCAAGACAGTAAGCTCTGTAACCAGCGCGAGCGATTCGGCGTTTAGACCTGGTCTGCTACCCACGGGAGCGGCTGATTGACGTTTGCTCACCTTTCAACCTCCGCTATAACTCTATCCAAAAAGAATCATCTAGAACCTTGTTAGAATTGAAACTGAACTGCATGGTCCATCCGGTGGCCCAGTGACGGTATTAATTCCTTACCACGAAGGTCTACGGTGATGGGTCCAATACCGCTAAGCTCTTCCCCCATGGTATCAGCTATTCAAGCGTCGAGCGACGCTCTCTCCGGGTCGTCTTTTTTTTGGCTCCTGCTCTCTCTCTCTCTCTCTCTCTCTCTCTCTCTCTCTCCCAGGCTTCGCTTGGACGCTGTCGGGCTCACTTCTCTGAAAGCGAGAGAGGAGGGTGGGCTGTTCACCGGCGATGGACGTGACATGTCGAGACAGCTCTAGGAAGATTCAGTGGACGCCACCGAATACGGTCGTATCGCGCCCGAGCTCGCATTGTGTGTTTCTTTTGTGTTGTGTGTGTGCGCACTCGCACGTGGTTTCGGCATAAAAATTTGCTGGAGCGAACTAGAAATTGTTGGTGAGGAATGTGAGATATGCCGTTGTTTGGTTCCACCATCTATTTTGGTCGTTGCCCCTAGAGACGCAGGTAGCCTAAGTGTGAAGGCGTGTTTCCGTCACAAGAATGCTTCAGGCAGTGTGTGAGGTATTCCTGCCGTTAAGGCGGAAGTGGAGCCTTAGTTCTCCAGTCAGATTCTAGGCTACGGTTCGGGCTCCGTCTATTTGGGTCATTCACCACTATCGACGGAGGTAGCCTAAGTGCGGGGACGTAATCCCTCCACAAGAGTGCTGGTACTGTTGAGAGCTTGTGATTAGTGCGGAGATAAAACTGTGCTAGACGCCAGCGACTTTGTGCAATTGCGAATTAGGCTCAGTAAAATCTCCAATTTGTATGTCTCGCTTTCCAATTCACACCGTGGACTCAAGACCCTCTTCAGTAACGATAAGTAGATCACTGCCAGAAACACTCGTTTTCTGTCAGCCTGCTTATTTTTGCAAAGACGACCTGCGAACTGCCTTCGGCCGTCGGCTATGCTGCTAGCTAAGCGGCAGGTTAAGCTCACTCCGTCTAGCCTTCGGCGTTACAGTGGTATAACATAGCTTACTCAGCCTTCCGGCTGCCCGAGAGTGGTTGTAGGATTTTCCGCCACGTTTCCCCCCCCCCCGGACAATGCCCTCCTGGTTTACCCTAGGACGTTCCCCATTGACATTTCTACACCGGGATATTAGGCTTTCCCTATTTGGATGAATGTACAGATGTAATGTATTTATATAATATATATATATATATATATATATATATATATATATATATATGTGTGTGTGTGTGTGTATATATATATATATATGTGTGTGTGTGTAGATATATATATATATGCACATTTATATATATATATATATATATATATATATATATATATATGATCTAATGAAGTATTATTATACGTAGCCATAAACACAGTTTTGAATTATGTGTGCAGCCTCTTACGGTCTTCAGAAAGGCAAATACGAAAAAAAGATTGCAGGGATATAGGCTATATCACTATTAATAGGGAGAATCCAAACAAGAAATGGGAGATTGTATTTTTTATTTTTTGCTGGTAGCGAGCTAATAGGCTTTTTCACAAAGCTACTTTACTACGCTCAAGATATTCAGCCACCTAATGAAAGTGGCTTCTATATTTAGTAAGTAAATCCTAGAACATACGATAGAATGTTAACAAGCTTGAGTCAGATTTATAAGCCTCAGCAGCAGTTTCAGATAGTTTTAATGAGCTTCAAAATAGCTGAGTATCTCCAGCATACAAGTGATGCATATTATTGTAACCCGATTTCGATTTACCAGAGCTTCCGTAAACTGAAGTCGGCAATAAGAGTGCTTGGATTCTCAGTCTGGAACCCTTCGACGAAAAAGAATTAAATGCAAGCAAAGAAGTAGGATTTCTCAAATACCTGTGCCCCGTCGGCGATACTGAATGCATTCCTAAATATTTTAAGAAGATTATGCTGCATTAAAAATGCATCCGGCACACCAAGAAAAAAGCAGATTTGTGACATTCTCTTCATCATTGTTGATTATGATTTTGCTGGCTCAAAAGAGTAGAGCATTTCCATTGCAGTAGTGTTGTTTTTACCTAACCAGAAACGTACGCCATCCTTCAGATCAATGTGTGCTGAATTCGGTGTTTCTCCATCAGTAACTCTAGAAATCAATACAGGCTATGTGGGTGTTAAGTAAGAGAGTTTGTGTATAACATACTCAGAGCCTCAACTGCTTGGGTACGCATTCGGTAGCCATCAGACGACATCTCTTACAACACAGAGAAAGTTGGAAACATAGCTGAGTCAGGAGAGCAGTCAATAATAACAATAATAATAATAATAATGCACTTGATAAAGCGCCCTCAGAGAACTTAATCTCTCTCTAGACGCTTTACATCTGCTGCAAATGGAAATGTAATTGAATGGTGAGTAAAATCTTGCTTGATAAACAAACAAAATGAATAACATAGTTAGGCGTGACATGCACAGGGTCAGCTTGCAAATGTGGTTAGTGGCAGCATGCACCGTGTCAGCACGCATAAGCAGTTAAGGAAGTGACTAGCCTAGAAGTAGCAACTCAGGACAGCTGAAAAAGATGTTCCACAGTGGGCGGTAGGAGAATAGCAGTCTTAGGAATACTGGAAGCGAGTTCCACAGTCTGGGATCTGCAGAGCTTAAGTTTTTGCAGCCAAAGGTATTAAAACGGAAGAATGAAACAGCTAATGTATAGTCCGTACAATACCTGAGGGCACGAAGAGGCTGAACTGGTGAAGCAGTTCAGCTAGGTATGGAGGAGATAAGCCATGGCAGGCTTAATAGGTCAGTCAGAATTTGCCCAGTATCACTTGATTAACTAGTAGCCCTCTTACCTCTTTTAGCAAAAGGAATACGTGGTAAAACCTCTGGAACTTGAAATATACCCTTGCTGCCATATTCATAGCCAGCTGCAGTGGTTTAGCTGCTTTCTTTCGTAGCACTGCCAAAATTAATGACAATAATCATACCAAGACAGTTTGATTTAGGATTTACAATTTCTGTTTATTCGTAGATATTCTATAAACAGTTGCATGTGACGATGCTGTGACAACAAAGTATGAGTAAGACTTCACATGACAGTTTACATGCGAACATGTAAAGCCCTGATGAACTAATCATTCCAGTAATGATCAGGCAAAAAAGGCTTTTAACTTTTTCAAAAACACCTTTGATTTAAAAAGGTTATCGTAAGTTCCCATATAATCTCATAGGCTAGTATTGATGAAAGGTCTGATCCGAAATAATTTTTCGAAATCTGTAATTTCAAAACACGCATGTTAACCCTGTAATTTTATTTTCTTTATTTCAAGAGATTCGTCATTATTCCTAAAGATTCTTTGAATCCCACGCTTGAAAACATTGCATCATAAATTAGCTTTCCTCTAGTTATAAAAATAGTAAATATTTACCATATAATTACCTAATCTGACTCAGCATATAAATCTCAAGAATTTAAGCCTCTTTCCAGAACGTATTTTGAAACTATCGCCTCTCGTAAACAGCAAACTTTCATCGAACTCGAGAGCGAAGGAGCTATATTTAATTTTCACGTATATAATGCACAACCCAGTCAGTAAAAGGTTTCGCTGGATAATCATGAAAATACTTTCACTAGAATCAATATGTGTAGAACTACGAAGTACATTTAAATTCATGAATACTCTGACTTATTAATCACATTCCATGTTAACCTGGTAGCAAAGTTACTTCAAGGCTTTTTTCTATGTCATTATTAGTTTTAGTTTGACCTCAGTCACGGCTAATGTTTTATGGTACGAGTTAATGACTCGTTACTAAGCTTTTTCTTACTTTTCTATTTTTTAGTCGAATGCTTTTTGGGTCTCTAGCAGAGAGAAACCAACCCACCGGTTTCCTTCCAAGTAAGCAATATAGCAAGCTTGTAATTGGATAACGTTTCTGAAATTTCTTTAGTTGACCACCAAGCTTGGTACTCATTTTGCACCTAGTCGGGCAACGTTTGTGTTCTAAAATTAAATTCTGAAGTCCGATGACGGAATGTTTTAAGGTAAATCGAGGTCGCCTGTTGATTGAAAGATATCTCAGAATAGCTGCTTACCGTTGAGATAATGGGCATTCTTCAGCAACTTTCCCGAAGGTTTACTTTCATCTGCGTCCGCTGTCTAAATTCTCACCTTCACTAATTAAAATTGCCATTAAGAAACATTGGTTTCACGAAGTATGAATCCGTCTTTTAGAGCGTGGTGATGGTGGAATGTGTAGTCGCACGTTATATCTTCCTCCCCGCGCTAAAGAGCGGCCTCGGGGACACTCCTAGCGTGGTGCGGACCTTTACTTGATTTCTCCGTAATACCTTCGGGTAATCCGCTGCTATCTTTGCGGTGACTATTTATGAGCTGTCCTCGGATATACTACACAAAACAGGACCTGCTTAGCATAAGATGCGATGTCGCCATTAGTCGATACCTACCGGCGGGCCTTCTCCGGCGGTTCAGTGAGAACCTACCTGCATCCTGCGTTCGCCCCATCAACAGCTCGGCTATCAAACCTACGACTCGTAAGTTTAAAGCGCTAAATAGTACTTGTTGCAGTAGTAGCCCACCCGCTGTAGCCCAGCACGTTGTGAAACGTCGTCCCACGGCCGTTACCAAGGTCCAATTCAAATTCGAAGAGCCAGCGTCCGCCGGGCCGGACGCAAACGGTAGAGAATACGAGCCACTTCATCGCCGTCGCCCAGTAGTTGGACAGCCTCTTAAATTCCGCCAACTAAATGTCCGCTCGTTAAAAACCAAGGGGTTACTTATCCGCGATCAGGTGGTCCAGGAGAAGCTAGATGCATTTCTGCTTACCAAAACCTGGATGACGCCTTGTTCCAGTAGCTGTATTTCCGAGACCACCCCACCCGGGTTCTCATTCTATCAGTCCATGCGTTCTGACAAGGTTGGTGGCGGGGTTGCAATTGTAGTTCGCGAATCGTTTGGCTATAAAATGTGCAGTTTCTCGCATGGGTCATCGTTTGAATCGGTTGCTATTAGGTCTTCATCAAAGACAATGCCTCTCACCGTTGTGATATACCGGCCTCCTGGCAGTCTAAACTTGCTTATAGAGGAGTTTTCAGAGTTCCTTGCTAAAATATTTGTGTGTGCCAGGCCGTTACTGATTGTAGGAGACTTCAATATTCACGTTGACAACCCTAGCAACAGCCAGGTCAGCTCATTTCTTGAATTTCTGGAGAATCTTGGTTTGGCCCAACACGTTAATCATAGCACCCACGTCGGTGGCCACATTCTAGATCACGTGATCACTAAGGATGTCCTCCCCACTGACTTTGTGGTGTGCCCACTGACCCTCTCAGATCATTGTTCGGTCTCGTTTACTGTTCCTGCTCCCTCGTACGTGCAGGGCAATGTCGAATTTGCCAAACGACGTAACTTACAAAGCATTGACATGGACAAGTTTTGAAAATCTGTTTGTGATGCAGGCCTTCTTGATCTGCATTCAGACTCGACCGGCAGCCTCGATACCCTCACAGATGCGATGAACATGACACTCAGGAGTGCTCTTGACAAGCATGCTCGCGTTCGCTCTATCTGTGTTCAAAGTCGTCGAGATTGCTTTCAATTTACAAAAAACTCCTTAAGATGCACCGTGTTAAGCGCAGGCTGGAACGTCGCTTCAAGAAATTGGGGTCTGAGGCAGACCTAGTCAATTTTAAAGACTTCCTTTGAGTTTACACACGAAAGCTTAAAAAAGCCAGGGCTTTTTTTTTCATTAGAAAAATGAATTCCTGCCAGTCGGACACTAAACAAATTTATAAGACCGTAAACCATTTACTGGCCAATGCTGTCAGGTCTGACTCCCCAGATATTAAGGGCTCAGCCGAAAAGTTTTCAGCCTTCTTTACTGAAAAAATTGTGCACATTCGTGCCTCCATTAAGCCCCCTCCGACCAAAGCAATCGCCGTTCCTCAACCTGTGACCTTTCTTAAAAGGTTCTCTGCTGTTTCTGCCTGTAATGTGGCTATCTTAATAAGGTCTGGCAAAAAGAGCTCGTCTCCTGAACACCCTATACCTTTATCTCTGTGATCTTCACTTGCAGACCAACTTAGCCCTACCATAACCAAGATTTTTAATGCTTCTTTGGGAAAAGGGGTCATCCCCAAGTCCTTCGAATCGGCAATCGTTAGACCTATTCTTAAAAAGCCTGGATTAGACACAGAGGTCCTAGCAAACTATCGTCCAGTTTCCCTTCTTCCGTTCTTATCAAAGATTCTTGAAAAAATTGTTGCTAAGCAGCTAGTTGAACGTATTGAAAATAATGGAATGTCAGAAACATTTCAATCAGGGTTCAAGAGGCAGCACTCTACTGAAACTGCTCTCCTCCGTGTTAACAATGACATTCTACGTGGTAACGACGACGGGAATGTCACTGCCTTAGCTCTGCTAGATCTATCTGCTTCCTTCGACACCATTGATCACGAAGTTCTGCTTGAACGATTGAGGACAACTATTGGTCTGACAGACGAAGCTCTAGCGTGGTTTAAATCATACTTGACTTGTCTGATCGTGTTCAATCCGTGTCGTGTGGGGGTCAGGTCTCAGGCATGAGAATAGTCACCTGTGGAGTCCCTCAAGGGTCTGTACTCGGTCCCTTGCTGTTCTCCATTTATACACAACCTCTGGGAAAAGCGATTAAGGCCCATGGAATAGGATATCACTTCTATGCAGACGATACTCAGTTGTATTTGCCATTTAAACCGTCAGAATCTGCTGCAGCAACTGAGAAACTGAATGCTTGCCTTGCCGATATTCGATCCTGGATGTCGGAAAACCTTCTGAAATTAAATGACGATAAAACCGTACTGCTGCTCATAGGACACCCTAAGCGTGTGGCTGGATTAAAAGGCTTTGCTGTTCTAATAGGTGATGCTATTATGCGACCTTCACCACGTGCTCGTAATCTAGGTGTCGTGTTCGACAGCTGCCTCAATTTCAAAAGCTTCATTCAGAAGACTGCCTCTACAGCTAGCCATCGCATCCGATCCTTATCCAAGATTAGAAGCTATCTCCCACAGTGGCTTGTAAAAAATTTAACTAGCTCTTTAGTTCTGTCTTGGCTTGATTATTGTAATTCCCTTTTGGCTGGGCTACCAAAGAAAGCTATTATGCCACTACAGCGGACTATGAATATGGCCGCAAGTCTTGTCTTCAAGTCCCAGCGGTTTGACACGTGTCACCTCTGCTGAAAGAGCTAGGATGGTTGCCGGTTAAGCAAAGGATACAGAGCAAAGTTCTTATACTGACCCACAAGGCCCGCCACGGTTTGGCTCCTTCGTACCTAGCTGAACTGCTGCATCAGTTTCAGCCTGTTCGCGCCCTCGGGTCCTGTGTGGACAATAAATTAGCTGTCCCATTCCTCCGTTTAAAGACAGTTGGCGACAGAAGCTTTAGCTCTGTAGGTCCTAGACTGTGGAACTCGCTTCCACAATTCTTATGCAACGACATCTACTCTCCAACTGCCGACTATGGCACATCTTTTTCAGTGGTCCTGAACTGCTACTTCTATGCTACTCACTGCCTCAACTGCTCTCCTAACTCTACTATGCTTCCCACTTTCTCTTTGTTGCGTGAGACGAAGTCTGTTGCTACCGAATGCGTACCGAAAGCCGCTTAGGCTGTGAGTGCGCTATACAAAACTCTCCTGCGTAACATCCACATGGTCTTTATGACTTTGTGCAGTTACTGACGGAGATACATAACATAACATTCATCACGTCATCCCTGACTTGACCACATTGAAAAAGAACTCAGAAACGTATCTATTCAGGACAGCATTTAGTGGGTCCTATGATTGGTCCTTTATGCTCTTATGTGTGCTGTCACTAACCAGACTTGTATGCTGACCCCGTGCACGGCACCCCTAACCATATTATTCGTGATTTTTATCGAGTATGATGTTTCTCCCCACTCGATTTATTTCCCTTGCAGCAAATGTATATCATCTATAAAGAGATTAAGTTCTCTGAGGGCACGTTATAAAGTATATAAATATTAATATTATTTTGATAATTGGTATTACTTAGGATTAGCATCTCTAATATTTATATAGCTTAGTAATACTTAGAGTCTACATTCGCCCAATTAGATGGAAGATATAACGCAAATAACATGAGTTCAATAAAGAATGCATATGGTACAATAAACAAACTGGTGAGTCTTGAATGTATTCATCGTAACCATGATCTGTAATACCCACTCCTTCTGCTAATTTGATAAAAAATTGATCTTCAACGGAACTTCCTATTGTGCGGGTCGGATCAATCTTCAATCGTTAATCATAACTTTAATTGTTTCAAGACTTCCCTGAGCAGGTCTGGCAATAGATGAAAATCTCGACTGAGTATTCGCACCTCCAATGCCTCTATTTTTTTTATCAGGAACAGTAAGGTATCCGACCATTCTTCTCTCTGGCATGGCTCTATGGAAAGGTACTGTAGACTCTTGAGATACAGCACTTGGTGGAATTTATAATAGTGTTTTACTTAGTAGATTTCGTTGCAAGTATCCTATGATTGCTACATGTTTATTAACGTCATATACGTTAGATACTTTGCTTTAAAGTTCTATAGAGAGTAAGACTGCAAGTAGTATGCCTAGATTTCCTAGTTACAAGTTTCCTTGGCTTTGCAATTTTTAATTGATTTAAAATACTAATGCTCCATCATTTACATTAAGTTTTGCTGATACATACCTCGCCTTAAAAGCCTATTGATCGCCTATTATAACATATGAATCTTTTCTAAGGAAATTTGAATCCGCAGTACATTTATTCATTGCATCACCGGAATCAATAGCTTCACCAACACCTTTGATTTTTTTTACCACCATTATCTAATGTTCCAAGCATTACTGGATCATTGGACATTATTGGTACATGAAAGGTATATATAAAGGTTTAAAATGTTCCATTTTAAGGAAGATAGGCCATAGTCGATAAGGCTAATTGTTGGTCTCAATCTTAACATGTGAATGTAACCCCTAACCAGGTTATTTTTTTTGTTTATTCAGCATGCTGCCACTAACCGTTCAATCATGCTTCCGTTGCAGCAAATTTAAAGTGCATTGGAAGAGATTGAGTTCTCTGAAGGCACAATATCCAATGTATTTTTATTATTATATTTAATGCACAGTTTCAGCACCAGCATTTTTTGAGTGCAGCAGATAAATTAAGCAGTGTCAGAAATGTATTTTCATCAGCCTATTCTCAGGTCAGGATTTATTTCTTGACACAGAAAAAGCGATGCTGGTGATTTTTGTTTGGACTACATCGTGAATGAACCTTTTTCTAGAATTTTTTTTTAAATAAGAAGATTTTCACGGTCTCACATTGGATTCGCTGCTTTCAGCATATTACCTATTTAATCTTCATTACATATGGGTGTCCTTTAAAAGAGCAACATTTCGTTAGGTGACCAAGTCACAGCCACACTTAAGGCATCCTACTTTCAACTACATTGTATTGCTTCAATTTCGGCTCCTGCACGCGGGGATACCTATCTGCATTGATCCATGCATTTTTTTACATCTAATCTTACCATTTCAACGTACTGCTAGATCTTCTATTGGCCTGAGGGATCACACACTTACAGTTGATTCGAAAGTTGCAGCTTGCCTTATTTTTCGTCAGCATAGAATTTGCTACGTCATTGAACTTCTAGCCTACCTGTGCTGTCTCCTTTTCATGGAAAGAATTGACTTCAAGGCTTTCTCGCTTAGTTTCAGGTATATCAATTCCTTCTATGCCGCCTACCCATCGTACGTACTAATCCACTATGTTAACAATTGTACCACCAGGCTTACCGAATGAAATCTGTTAACAACGTCTGGTACGAATCTCAAACTCTTTGGTAACCGCTCATTTAGATCGCAAGCTCCCAAGGTCTGGAGCTCACTTCTTTCGACTGGCCTCTGTACGTCCTAAGATTTGACGACGTTTAAAATGAAACCAAAAGTTGACTTACTTATCACAGCATTAAGTGGTGAAATGTGGTTCTTCCTTTGTCTGCCTGTAAACCAGACATCGTTTGAGGACATTCACCTTAAACCATAGACGCATGCTGACCCTTTGCATTTCATCTTTAACCCCGGTTTTGTTGTTTTCATTGAGCATGCCACCACTAACAATTCGACTATGATCTATTTGTATTAATTGTAAATTTCCTAGAAGGAGATTAATTTCACTGATGGAGTTTTATAAAAATACAATTGTTATTATAATTAACAGCTACCATCTTTTCTCATATTTGTCGCTCACTTTTAGGTCTCTTCATTCTATGGCTCCAGCCTATCTTTCAGAGATACTACCCCATCAGGCAAAGCATCGTACCACTCGCTTTTTGGAATCCAACAGTCTAGAAATACCTCGTACAAACCTTAAATCCTTTGGAGACCGTGCATTTAGCTCGTATGCTCCCACAGCCTGGAACTCCCTCCCGACCTGCATCAGAACATCCCCTGACATGACCACATTTAAAAGAAACTTAAAAACATACCTATTTAGGACAGCATTCAGTGGGTCCCTGTGATTCGTCCTCGATGTGCTTATGCGTGCTGACACTGTGCATGCTGCCACTAACCACATTTGCATGCTGACCCAGTGCATGTAACCCCTAACCATGTTATTCATTTTGTTTGTTTTTCAAGCATGATTTTACTTACTATTCTATTGCGTATCACTTTGCAGCAAATGTAAAGCGCCTAGAAAGAGATTAAGTTCTCTGAGGGTGCTTTATCAAGTGCAATATTATTATTATTATTATATATTAAAAGCATGAGGGAAAAACTAAGATAATCCCAATATCAATGATTAAAATTTACATTTTAATTCTATCCGTGTATAAAGTCGTGAATATTCCTTTCAATTTACAAAAAACGTCCTAGAGATTGGCTGGGTTAAGCGTAGGCTTGAACGTCGTTTCAAGAAATCGGGGTCTGATGCAGATCTACTCAATTTCAAAGGATTCTTTCAAGTTCAAACCCGGAAGCTTTAAAAAGCCTTCTTTTTTCATCCGAAAGCTGAATTCCTGCCAGTCGGACCCTACACAGATTTATAAGACAGTAAACCATCTACTGGCCAATGCTGAGAGGTCTAACTCCCCAGACATTAACGGCTCAGCTGAAACGTTTTCAGCCTTCTTTACTGAAGAAACTATGCACATTCTTACCTCCATAGAGCCCCCTCCGACTAAAGCAATCGCGGTTCCACAACCTGTGACCTTCCTTAAAAGGTTCTCCGAGGTTTGTGCATGTGATATGGCTATCTTAATAAGGTATAGCAAAAATAGCTCTCTCCTGAAGACCCTATACCATCATCTCTGTGGTCTTCACTGGCAGAACAACTTAGTCCTGCCATAGCCAAGATTTGTAATGCTTCTTTGGGAAAAGGGGTCGTCCCCAAGTCCTTCAAATCGGCAATCGTTAGACCTATTCTTAAAAAGCCTGGATTAGATACAGAGGTCCTTGCAAACTATCGCCCTGGTTCCCTTCTTGCTTTCTTGTCAAAGATTCTAAAAAAGTATTGCTAAGCAGCCGGTTGAACATATTGAAAAGAATTAAATGTCAGCAACATTTTAATCAAGGTCCAAGAGGCAGCACTCCACTGAAACTGCTCTCATCGTGTTAACAATGACATTCTACGTGGCAGTGACGACGGGAATGTTACTGCCCTAGCTCTGCTAGATCTGTCTGCTGCCTTCGACACCATTGATCACGATGTTCTGCTTGAACGATTTAGAACAGTCATCAGTCTGGCAGACGAGCACTGGTGTGGTTTGAATCGTACTTGTCCTCTGGCGTTCAATCCGTGTCGTTTGGGGGTCAGGTCTCACCCACGAGAAGGGTCACCTGTGGAGTTCCTCAAGGGTCTGTACTTGGTCCCTTGTTGTTCTCTATTTATACTCTACCTCTGGGAAAAGTGATTAAGGCCCATGGCAAAGGATATCACTTCCATTCTGATAATACTCAGCTGTATGTGTCATTCCAACCGTCGGAATCTGCTGCAGCAGCTGAGAAACTGAATGCTTGCCTAGGCGACATTCATTCTTGGATGTTGGAAAACTTCTCGAAATTGAATGACGATAAAACCGAACTGCTGCTCATAGGACACCCTGAGCGTGTCGCTGGATTAAAAGGCAATGCTCTTCTAATAGGTGATGCTATTGTGTGAACATCACGTGCTCGAAATGCATGTGTCTTTTTCGACAGTTGCCTCAATTTTAAAAGCTTCATTTAAAAGACAGCTTCTACAGCTAGCCATCACGTCCGATCCTTATCCAAGATTAGGAGCTGTCTTCCACCATGGCTTTTAAAAAACGTAACTAGCTCCTTATTTTTGTCTCGGCTTGATTAGTGTAAATCCCTTTTGGATGGGCTATCAAAGAAAGCAAGTAGGCCACTGCAGCTGACTGTGAATATGGCTGCAAGGCTAGTCTTGAAGTCCCAGATGTTTGAGTACGTGTCTCCTTTGCTAAAAGAGCTAGGATGGATGCAGGTTGAGCAAAGGATACAGAGCAAAGTTCTATGGCTGAACCACAAGGCCCGTCTCGGCTTGGCTCCTTCGTACTTAGCTGAACTGCTACACCAGTTTCAGCCTATTCGCACCCTCAGGTCATGTGTGGATATTAAGAGCTGCTAATAAAAGAGTACTGTTATGTTATGGATAATACATGTAAATTTGGTATTGTGCCCATGGGGAAGTAAATCTCTTTCGAGGCACTTTCAATTAACTACGAAGGAAACAACATTGAATAGTTATTGGCAGTATCCTCAATAAACGGCAACAATAAAATGGTTAGGGGTGACATGCACGGGTCAGCATGTAAGTTTGCTTAGTGGCAGCATGCACAGTGTCAGCAAGCATTAGCACATAAAGTACGAATCACATGGACCCACTAAATGCTTTATAAATAAGTGTGTTTCTTTTAATTTTACTTTTAAATGTGGTCACGTCAGGGATGTTGTTTCTAGCCTTCAGACATAGAACGCTCTCATGAACGTTCACGTTCGTTGCAACATTCTTCAAAAAAACGAAGTTCTTGCGAACTTCGTATACGTATACCATGTGGTTTGTGTTTCTCGGCATGGTGCGTATCGCTGGGCTCGCCGGCACACTGCTAGTGCCGGTAGGCTGGTAGTACCCTAAACCACCCCAGGGTCTAACAGCTGGTGGCTCTGGCTAGGGACGAGCTGGTGCGGAGCTGCGGTCTGACGGCTGTGGCCTGGGGACCAGCCGGCTTTGTCCTCCCACCAACTCAGAGGATGAGTGATAGGGGGGAGTCAAGTGAGAGACGGGGCCGAAAGGAGCCGTTCGCCCTTAGGCTCAGTGCGTTGTATTAAACTGTTAGTGGTGGTCATCGGCTGGCTCTCTGCTGTGCGAATCAAAACTACATGCGATACAGCTAAGACCTGTTTGAAGGTATGCTGGTTTTTATTTGACCATAGCTCATAAGAAATTACGTGCTTATGGATATCTAAACGCTTATCGCTTCGGGCTGCTTGGTCTCCCACGAAGACAATCAGAAAAGTACGTATTAAACCATGGCAGTGCCTTGTCTGGCATTGTTTTATATCGGGGTTCTAAATCCTTCAAGTAGGAGATCTCGATGACTAACCCATTAGTAGTGCCTAATGTTTGAACTTCATGTATGAAGAAACTACTAACGTTAAAAGTTGTGAATATGCTCATTGTTCTGTCATATGTCGGTTGGATCATCAAAAGTAGTGCGTATTCTTTGACTGCTGTAATTCTTTTCTCCACAATAGTTAATGCACCTACGGTAATATATCGACAGGCAGGCCGGCTTAGTGTTTATAAGTATTTCAACGTAGCCTATTGATTGTGGTATCTTATTCGTTGCCGTACCATATAAAGAATTACTTTAAGCTTTTACTTGCATAATGTTACTTGTCTTTGAATAATAATCTTATAAACTGCTAGCAAATAGCTGCGAAAGTTGTATTGCATTCCGTTGGGGAGGTAAGTCGGTTTCATTAGAGCTGGAGCCTACTTAAATTTTTTATTAACAAACCAAAGCAGCTAGGATTAGTTTGGCTTTGCAACAGCAAACCCCTTTTCAGTTATGACTTTTCTAAACACTTTTTTAATTCGGACAATAATTATTACCGGTAGAATGTCTTTATGTGTTACGCATCACGATATAAAATTTAGGTTTATACCATTCATAGGTTTTGAGCACTATGTGAGATATTAAGCCCTGACTGGTTCCCTTTGAGATTGAATGTTAATATTGATGATGCCTTTACAATTAATTAACCGCAACAACTGTTCTAGCTATTTTTATATAACAGGTCTAATTCATCACATTGAATCTTAACAGGCTCTGTAATTTGCCTAAAGCGATCTTCTTATAGCATAAGGACTGTGGATAAAACCCCTTAGGGTTTAAAGATGCTCCATTTATTGGGTCGCATCGACATCCCCATTTAATTTGCGTGGCCATATAAAATACTTTGTACAATTAGGTCAGGAGATTTACTCGTTAGGCTGTATCGGTCGTATCGCCAACGAAACGCCTAGAGCTAGCATAAGGAAGTTCTGCTTAGACACTAGCATCCGGTCAGATTTGATTGTTGCTACAGTTGCCTCGGAAGAGGACATTCTCGATCTCAGCCATCTGATACCCTAGGTAGCTTAAAAAATAGCTTTAATTTTCTGAAATTGAGGCAAGGTACATTAGGTAAACCTTTGACAATCTGCAAATTGTATGCAGCTTTAAGTTTATGATCTCAGAGCGAAACTGGTGGACTATATCCGTTAATCGCCTAACCTTATCAAACCTGCTTGGTTGGCGATTCAATATACATCTTACAACTATTTACATCGGCTGTGCATTCACTTGATCTATACACACTGATCTGGAGCTTTTGTGGCAATCTTACCACTCCGATTACTTTTCGTGGATGGTTAACTTCGCGTCGTGCGGCCATCGGATGGTGTTACTATATGATCTTAATTTCAACTATGATTTCCGATTTGGATGATATCGAATTTATTATTATTATAATTATTATTAATTGCAATACACTGCCGCCTAATATTTGAGACAATTGTAGTTAAATTAAATTGTGTGATAACACAATAACCAACGATGAGTGCAACATGCAATCACTATTACAGCTTAAAATATACGTATTCTGCTCGTTTTGCTGCTGGTTGGGTTGTGGTGAATTGACGTACTAGTCTGGGCAGTTGCAGTCGATTGCAGTGCATTGCTGCAGAATGGTCGAGGCAATTACAGTGAAGTTATGCGATTATGCAATAATCAAAGAGTAGAGCAGTGTGAAATCACTGTTAGAGCTTCTGGAGTACGTACTCAGGTCGCGGTGTGGCTAATTGCAGCGGATTTCGGTGGATTGACGTGTATTGCTGGGTATGGGACCGGGCCGCTGTAGTCAGTGGCAGTGCATTGCAAAAGAACGCCTTGGCAAAATGGAGCAAGATTGTGGGTGCACTTCGAACTGAGTGTAGTCCTATATTTAATGTCAATTAGAGCTTTATGATGGAGAACTGAAAATGATTTTCAGTTGAATATAGTGGACTACTGTCGTTTCCCAAGTCATTTCTGGCGATTACGGCCTGTTGCCACAGTGGGAGGATGCACGATTTCTTTTATTGTACATGGTTGTGCACACACCAGGTGCACTTTAATATGCAATAATACTGGAGCTCGGTGAAATGTATTTCATTTTGTGTGATGGATTCGATGGATTAAAGTGGATTGCAGTATCTGCCCATGCTACTGCATTCGATCGCATGCATTGCAAGAGAACGGCAATACCAATGCAAGTGAAAACATCTAAGTGCAAAATGCAATCAAAAAATGAGCTTTTCCAACAGGATTTTTTTAGTTGAACCGTGGAATGCAGTGGATTGTGGTTGATTGCCATGGATTGTGGTGTGGCGACTCGAGGCAAGAACGAGTGTTCCATCTCGTCGGGGTCGGTTGACACCACCAGGACGCTCAAGCCTGCCCATGTGATGCCGCAGTAAAGTCTCTTTAGACATCGTCCTACCGCCGGCACCGAACAAGGGCAAACCCTGTTTACAGGGTCGAAGGCATCTGTGCTAAGTTATTGTGAGCGAACATCGTCTAACGTACAAGGCCCGCCACTGCTTCCCTCCCACCTTCGTACCTAGCTGAACTGCTGCACTGGTTGCAGCCTTTTTGAGCCCTCAGGTCGCGTATGGACAAAAGATTAGCAGTTTCATTCCTCCCCTTAAAGGCCGTTGGCAATAGGAGCTTTAGCTTTGACGGTCCTAGGCTGTGGAACACGCTTCCACAATTCGTATGCAACGACAACTTCTCGCCAGCTGCGGACTATGCCTTATCCTTTTCAGCGATCCTGTGCTGCTACTCCCATGCTACTCACAACCTCAACTGCTCTCTTGAAAGTCATCTGAAGTACCTCTAAAATATGGAGTACCTCAGGGCTCTGTGCTAGGTCCGGTCCTTTTCACCGTTTATACTCTCCCTCTCGCTGATGTGATTGCCAAGCACAATCTAGGCTTTCACTTCTATGCGGATGACACTCAGTTGTACCTTTGCTTTGATCCCTCCCAGCCTTCGAGCACCTCAAATTCTCTCAACTCACTTGCTGCATGCATTGATGACATCCGATCATGGACGGCAGCAAATTTTCTAAAACTAAACGATGATAAAACTAACTTACTAGTTATGGGCAAACCTAGTGTTATTCAGAAATTGGAAAGGCTGACTTTCAAAATTGGCTCTACCAGCATATCTCCAGTTGCATCAGCTCGAAATCTAGGTGTCATATTCCAAAGCGACCTCTCGTTAGACGACCACATCAGCTCCACAGTCAAATCAGCCTATTTTCAGCTTCATAACATTGCTAAAATTAGGGCTTGTTTAGATAAGGATACCACGTCCAAGTTGGTCCATGCATTCGTGACATCTCGCCTCGACTTCTGCAACTCACTGCTTACTGGTCTACCAGCATGTGCGATCAGGCGATTGCAGCTGGTGCAAAACTCTGCAGCTAGGCTTGTCTGTCGTGAGCGTCGCAGTTGCCACATTACTCCACTTCTCGCCGACCTGCACTGGTTACCAGTCAAGCAACGGATTGACTTCAAGGTTTTGTCGCTCACTTTTAGGTCTCTTCATTCTATGGCTCCAGCCTATCTTTCAGAGATACTACCCCATCAGGCAAAGCATCGTACCACTCGCTTTTCGGAATCCAACAGTCTAGAAATACCTCGTACAAACCTTAAATCCTTTGGAGACCGTGCATTTAGCTCGTATGCTCCCACAGCCTGGAACTCCCTCCCGACCTGCATCAGAACATCCCCTGACCTGACCACATTTAAAAGAAACTTAAAAACATACCTATTTAGGACAGCATTTAGTGGGTCCTTGTGATTCGTCCTCGATGTGCTTATGCGTGCTGACACTGTTCATGCTGCCACTAACCACATTTGCATGCTGACCCAGTGCATGTAACCCCTAACCATGTTATTCATTTTGTTTGTTTTTCAAGCATGATTTTACTTACTATTCTATTGCGTATCACTTTGCAGCAAATGTAAAGCGCCTAGAAAGAGATTAAGTTCTCTGAGGGCGCTTTATCAAGTGCAATATTATTATTATTATTATTATTGAATCTGCTATGCTTCCCACTTTCTCTTTGTTTCGGGAAACGAAGTCTGTTGTCTACCGACTGCGTACCGAAAGGCGCTTAGGCTATGGGTGTGCTATGCAAAACTCTCCTGCATAACACCTATACCGTCTTTATTGCTTTGAGCAGTTGCAGAGACACATTACATCACATTACATAGGCACGTCGCCCACGCGATGTTAGGCCCGGGATAGGCTGTGAGTTGCCAGAGGGCGCTCACATGCGTCAGGGGAGTACAGCATGCCTCAGGAGTAAGCCAGTCGCAGGACCGCCGAGTTGGCCGGGAAGCTTACGGGAACTCCGGCTAAGCACTGCGTGCACAGGAAGTGCGTCGAGCTGAGCTGTAGCGAAACGCTCATAGAATGGCTGAGCTCCACAAGAGTTTTCTCGGACGGCAGCAGGGCGTCGTAACAGGCCCCAGCCGCGCCCTACAGCCTGGTACCTGTAATCGTGCCGTGGCAGTAGAAAACTCGCAAGGCATCGAGCTATATATATATATATATATATATATATATATATATATATATATATATATATATATATATATATATATATATATATATATATATATATATATATATATATATGTATGTGTGTGTGTGTGTGTGTGTGTGTGTGTGTGTGTGTGTGTGTGTGTGTGTATTTGTGCGTGTGTATTTGTGTGTGTGTATTTGTGCGTGTGTATTTGTGCGTGTGCGTGTGTGTGTGTGTGTGTGTGTGTGTGTGTGTGTGTGTGTGTGTGTGTGTGTGTGTGTGTGTGCAATAATAACCGTATAATTGAGAGAATTTAGGATACCGTTAATTACTTGCGCATATTTTTCCATAATAGAAGAATGAAGCACTAGTAAAATTGCTCTTTAAATTAGTCTCTTTACTGCCCGTGCCCCTATTGATAGCCTGGAAGCTCTCTATAGCTTCAACTCATAAATGTATGTTCAGTTTACAGATGAGATTTATTGAACAAATATTGCATTGTTAGTCTTCATTAATTCTGATCAGACGACCAACTTATGTAGCTCCCCAGCAGCTCCTCTGTAGCTACAACTATTTACCAACAATATGCCGTAGCAGTCTGTCACACTATTGCCGCTCTGCTAGGTCTGTTCGCAACATTTTCGGCATGAATATGCTTCGATTTCCCTAAAATGAAATGAACATGAAGTTTATTTTTATTTGAACGTGAATAACCATGAATTTTAAGCTGCCAGCAATTCTTACTACGTTAGCAAATACAAATTGTTTACTAATATAAGAAAACTCTTTTTGAGACATTTCTTACTTGGAATCTTTAAAATCAAAAGCTTAAATTGTGCATTTTTTTAATTTAGTAACTTGAGTAGCATCCGTGCGTCATTTCATAAATATAGTATCTAATAGGAAGAAATTTAATATTTATGTAATATCATTTATTTTAAATTTAGGTGGTATCGAAAGCCGACGTCAAACTAAGCATGTCTAAAATGTATTATATTCTATAATACCGGCATGTGCAATCAGGCACTTACAGCCGGTGCAAAACTTTGCAGCTAGGCTGGTCTGTCGTGAGCTTCACAGTTGCCACATCACACCAGTTCTGGCCAACCTGTAGTGGTTTCCAGTCAGAAAAGGAATTAACTTCAAGATTTGGTAGCTCACTTTTAAGTCCCTTCACTATTTGGCTCCACCCTACCTATCAGAGCTGCTGTGTTAACAGGCAAAGCATCGTACCAGCCACTTTTCGGAAACCAATTGTTTACTTAAACCTAGTACAAACCTCTTTTTTTTAAACCGTCCGTTTAGTTCGTGTGCTCCAAAAATCTGGAACTCACTTCCGACTTGCACTACGTCATCCCCTGATTTGAGCGCATTTAAAAAGAAATTAAAAACGCAATTATTTAGTTCAGCATGTCGTGCATCACTGATCGGTCTTTAATAGTAATAATAATGTACTTGATAAAGCGCCCTCAGTTAACTTAATCTCTTTCTAGGCTCTTTACATTTGCTGAAAAAGGAAATGCAGTTGAATTGTAAGTAAAATCATGCTTGAAAAACAAACAAGATGAATAACATGGTTAGGGGTGACATGCACAGGGCCGGCATGCAAATGTGGTTAGTGGCAGCATGCACAGTTTCAGCACGCATAAGCACATGAAGGGCGAATCACAGGGACCCACTAAATGCTGTCCTAAATAGGTGTGTTGTTAATCTTTTATGTGCTTATATGGGCTGACACTGTAGGTGCTGCCACTTACTACACTTGCATGCTGACCTTGTGCATATCACCCTAACCATGTTATTTATGTTGTTTATCAAGCATGATACCACTCACCATTCAATCGCGTTTCCTTGTGCAGCCCATGTAAAACGCCTAGAAAGAGTTAGTCTATACTCTGAATAGGTCATGAAATTTATTTTAGTCTATTTTACTGCAAGACTTCTTAAACTAGCATTCGAGTTTGCATAGCACATCATTTTGAATTCGTTGGTAAATTGAAATGAATCACCTAAACACTGCAACAGGACTACTATTAGCACGAATGTGTACACAGTGAGATATATGGGTATTTTGCTCGTGGAATGGGCTCCTAACTTGTCAATTAACTTCCAGCCTATGCGCGACCGGACTGTCAGCAAAGTTTGGGTGCAGATCAAAAAGATCTGCTTTTGATATTGAAAATTCTCTCTGAGATTCGTCACCAGACTACCATTATTCATATCTGCACAAGAGGAGAGGTAGACGATATTGGGTAATAATCCATAAAGATCAGCAGCATACAGCCATAGCAGTGCGGCAGATCATTGGTGATCACCAGATCCGAAACATAGTCACTTTTATGACTGTTAAGATTTAACTTGTAGAACCCAGCCAAAATTCTAGACAGTTAAATTAAAGTAAAGTAAAGACAGTTAAAGTAAAGACAGTAAAGTTAAGAAAATACGCTACCTAATTGTTGTTACTGTCGTCAATTTGCTTTTAAATATTTCTGGAAATCCGCAAAGGTCAGACACAATCAGCTATTCTATTAGTAATGCAAAACATGTTCCTACAATCAAGGGTAAACAGCCGAATAATATTGATTGATCATTACTAGAAAGAAGCCTGGTCGCAGATTTGGATCTTGAAGGAGCTGCTTAAAGCAAAAGCCTGTGAATTTTGTTTACACTCAAGCCTCTCAGAAACACCAGCAACCGAGCTTTCAACTTTTCTATTTCATTCGATCTCAAATTACGACATAATAAATGAACAATCGACCATTAAAAAACTGAATTTAGCTCTTACTGAAGCCATTCCAAAACCGCTACAGTAATATTAAAACTAGTGAATATTAAAACGTGATTGAATATGCAGCTTGCATTTAAATATTTATTCGTTAGAGTTTGCTGTGATAGTGCATTTTTGTTTCAAATTAGCACCTCCAGTGATAAAAGCACAGAGCTTAAGATCACATGAGCACACTCAAAACAATTCCCACCGAAGGAGAAAAACTTGAAAGGTAAAGTGGGATTATACAACTTCTCCCTATAATATAATTAAATTGCAGTAGGTAAAATAAAACTAACTTACTAGTTATGAGCAAACCCAATGTCATTCAGAAATTGGAAAGGCTGACGGTCAAAATCGGCTCTGCCAGCAAATCTCCCGTTGAATCAGCTCGAAATCTAGGTGTTATGCTCCAAAGTGACCTCTCGTTAGATAACCACATCAGCTCCACAGTCAATTCTGCCTACTTTCAGCTACATAAAACATTGTTAAAATTTGGGAATTTTTAGATGAGGATACCACATCAAAGTTGGTCTATGCATTGTGACATCCCGTCTTGACCTCTGTAACTCACTGCTTGCTGGCCTGTGCAATCAGGCGATTACAGATGGCTCAAAGCTCCGCAGCTAGGCTTGTCTGTCGTGAGTGTCGTAGTTGCCACATCACACCCCTTCTTGCCGAACTGCAGTAGCTACCAGTCAAGCAACGGATTGACTTCAAGGCCTTGTCTCTCACTTTTAGGTCCCTTCATTTTGTGGCTCCAGCCTATCTCTCAGATCTAATCCCCCACCAGGCCAAGCATTATACACCTGCTTTTTGGAATCCAATAGTTTACCAATACCTCGTACAAACATAAAATCCTTTGGGGACCGTGAATTTTTTTCGCATGCTCCTAAATTCTAGGACTCCCTTCTGAATTGCGTCAGAGCATCCCCTTACTCGACCACATTTAAAAAGAACTTAAAAACACACCCATTAAGGACAGCATTTAGTGGGTCCCTGTAATTTGTCGTTCAAATGCTTATGCGTGCTGACACTGTGCATGCTGCCACTAACCACATTTGCATGCTGACCCTGTCCATGTCACCCCTTACCATGGTATTCATGTTGTTTATCAAGCAAGTTTATCAATGCACTCACGATTCAATCGCGTTTCCCTTTGAAGCAAATGTAGAGTGTGCCTATGAAGAGATTGAGTTCTCTGATGGAGCTTTATTAAGTGCATTGTTATTAGTATTTCAATTATTATTAAAATGAGATTTGTGCAATTGAGTTTTTTAGATTATATCGGCAACTCAGCAGCAAATTGGTATAGTTATTTCTTAACAAGAGCTTAAGCATCGCAATCACTTAAACGTTTTACAATAGGAGCGCTAGTGGACATTAGGAATAAAGCAGTAGATTTAGGTGTGGCATTCTAGTATGGTTCCACGTTTGTACATTTGAAGGGCAATTAGATTGAAACAGTTTAAACCTTGATTATAAGAATCGATTACTTAAGTCGAGTAAGCAAGGTTGGAGAAGAATTCATAATTTATTTCAAATTTTTTTACGTGCAAGCTGCATTTATTGAAACCATTAACCTAAATTAAGGTTGCATACATCATAACAAAATAGTTTTAGGCAACACGACGAGAAAATGGCAGACTGATTGTTTAGTGTGTGTGAGAATTTTAAATTACAGTCAAACTTTGCTTCTTACCTAGTCTTCTTAGTCTGCCTTTTCAAAATAACAAGCTTCCTCGACTTGTCAGCTATCCAATAATCACTGCTTACTATATGTCTTATTTCTCGTCTGCAGACTGGACATTTCCTGGTAGTAAAAACGATTCAAGTTTCCTAAATTTAATCGCAGGTTATATCCGTGATTTTACAATGAACCAATGCTAAATCTTGAATAGAGCATATGCCAGCCACTTTTTATTCCAAGTTGAGTCTCATAATAGGTAAGCAGCGATTTACTAGATAGCTTGTGGTGTTTAGAGCAGCTGCTCTCGTATAAGATGTTTTGAATAGCTTCGCACAAGAAGCACAACCAAATGCTATGATGCTGGGATTGCTATTTTCCTGCTAGTTTAAAGATAAAACGTGTAAATAACTTTTTTGAAATTCTTGTTAGTTTTAGACAATTGTAATATTCATTAGGTCAAATCGCGTGTTTTTAGAAAAAAATAGTTACTAATAATCGTACAATAATTTTTCTTATGCAGATTAAAAAGATACTCTTTGGATAAAATAAAACTTGTTCTTTCAAAGCTCTTTCTTATTCTCTATTTTAGTTTAAAAGTTAGGCAACAGATTAAAACTACAGTTACATTGATATTACTAGTTTTTCAATAGTTATCGTCACTAAGCCATTGTATTCTATAGAAATGTTCTGTTGGTGAACTAGCAGCTGTACTTAACGGTTACGTGACCAATTGAGAACGGTACGGCCACGATTTGGAATGCCGCATAGATGTCCAAAATAGATGTGTTTTTTATGTGAATTAAATAGCTGAGCAAGGATATTGCACTACCTGTGGAAGGGATGGACTCGGAGAAACCTTTTAACACATGGAGAAAAGAATATCCACAGCCTAGCTCTGATTAAGGCTTCGAAAAAACTCGCTACCACCCCTTCACGTCAAACGTGTTTTGATTAAGAACTTTGAGAAAACCATGGACCAGCCTTCGCCAGCTTTCATAAACATGTGTGCACAATTGCCTCGGCTCAGCAAAGCAAATATTAAATAAGGATTTTGTGTGGGTCCTCAGATTCAAGAGCTATTCAAAGATGGCGGGTTCGGCAATTTCTGTGTGGCGATGCAAGACTATGATGAAATGCTTTTCACCTATTGGTTACAAGCTTTCTTGGAAAAGTACAAGCAACTAGTTGAAGACATGTAAATGAAGGATCAGGAATTTGGCTTACATATGTCAGTAAAGATCCACTACCTTCATTCCAATTCAGATTTCTTCCCCGACTACTCTGGTAAGGTGAGTGATGAATATGGCTAATGTAGTCATAAAGATGTCTTAAAGATTGAACAAATATACCAGGGAAAATGGTCCACTACAATGATGGCTGACTACTGCTGGACACTTCCCATAGATGCTCCCAAACAGCAGTACGAGAGACATGCTAAGAAATCCAAGAATTAGTGTCCGACTTTATTTCTATAGGTAATAACCGTAGGCCTATTAATATTTGTTTGCATGTCATGACGTAAATATTGAAGATTACACAAAATTAGACCAATTTTTTTCATTTGACAGTCATATTTCTATTTTGAGCATCAAATTGATACGAGATGGCATTTCAGTTACATTTCATTTTCATTCATCATTCATTTTAATTGTATTTCAGTTACATGGCTTTTGCAAAACTTTGTTAACCAGTCTTATTGGCATGGCATTCGTGTGCCTATTGAGGTTTATTGCTCATGGTTTAGATTTAAGGTATGGGTATAAGCGCTTAATTACATGTATGGTTGTTCTATGACTTGAAAGCGCTTTAGCAGCTTTGAGGTTTTATATTATTGCAGATCAGCAGTTATTCTTGTGAATAGCCTATATTTATTGCAGAATAATGTAATGATTCCTGATAAAAGTCGATTCAGAAGCCCATGGCTTGGTTATAATCCACTGATGCTGCGGCGGCTGCTGCTGCTGCGTGGGCTGAGCATCCACTATAAGTTTGATTACTCCCTTTAGATTCATCCCTTCTCTTGCTCCTGTCTACCTCTCCGAAATTCTGCCTATCATGCTCAGCTCGCCAGGAAGGAAGGTGCACTACCTAACCTTGTTTAATAAATGTATTCTCTAATAAAATATATCTCAGCCCGCCAGTACACCTAATGGTGGGCATGGTAAGAGACTAGATGATAGCTCAATTTATTTACGGAGGCTTAGCCCTAGTATCATGAGATTGCGTAGAGTTTTCTATTTGATTATGGTCCAGACAGACCGATGAACCTGACTCAGAAAAAGGCGGAGTGTCTGAATGCAACTAAGTACCCCAGCAGCCATGGATGAGCCACAAGGGTTCACGAATCTTTAGTGAAGATAAACAGCAAGTCGGCCAGCCTCCGACCCACCGGGTTAAGTCCATCTGTTATCAATAAATAATATTTCTGCTGTGGCTTCGTCTTGACGTCTAGGCGGAACTAAATTACACGGCTTCATGCAAAAGATTTTGACAACGTTCAGGTTCCGTCTCGACTAGATCATAAAAATTTTCTTTTGGCTTCGCTAAGGAAACAGGTTAATTGATTTCTGCAGCTGGTGATGAATATTATAAATCCTAGAGATTTGACCAAGTGCCTCCTTTGCTGAAAGAGTTTTTATATAGCTGCCGGTTAATCGACGGATATAGAGAAAGTTTCTTACCCTGAACACGATGTATGCCAAGGCTTTGCTCTTTCTTGTCTAGATGAACTGTTGCATAAGTTTCAAACTCCTCTTCCGAAGGTCCTGTGCGGACGCTAAATTAGCCTTTCAATTCCTCCCCTTGAAGACCGTTGGCGACAGAAGCTTTCGCTTTGCAGCTCCTAGACTGTGGAGCTGGCTTCCACATTTCTGACGCAACTACATATACTCTATTGCTCCAGATTATGGCACATTCCTTACCGAATACAGATTTGGCTTTCCGTACGCTATGTAAAACTCCTCCACCTGACACCCACATAGTCTTTTTGAATTGTAGAGTTATATATATATATATATATATATATATATGTATATATATATATATATTATACATTACGTTAAAACTCAAAAGCTACTATAAATAATTTCAAACGTTGTGATGAATTTAATAAAGTCGGGAAATACTTGAACTTAGTTTATCTTCTCTTCATTCCCAAATTCGTTCGTAAATGAGGTCTTTTATTCAAATTTTTATTTTAATACTTGTTTCAATTCATTAAAGCCTTGTATACCTTTTTCCTGTTAATCATTAGTGACAGCCCAGGTGCATTTTTTTTAAATTAGTAATACATTGCCGTCATGCTGTAATTTTAGTTTTGAAACCGACGAACATCTTTTGAAAAATATCTGCCCTGGATAGCGTTACCTCTGGGCACCCAACCTTTCTAATGACACTTCATCTCTGCAGATGCAGTGGTGGCATCAAGCGTCCACCCAAGCACCGTAATGCCAAGTGGCCTAAAGCTCTAGCAAGAAACTGAGTGCTAGCCTAGTCGCACACAATCGCTATGCTGTCTATCCTGTAGCATGTAGACGAGATCCTCAAGCTTGCACTTTCTGCTCAGATAAGCTGAAGGTGAAAGAGCAGTGAGGCCTCGGTTTTTTCACATCACTTTGAGGATATTGCCATACTGGAGCAGAGGAGATACATTCAGATCACTGATAGTTACCAGCTCGGTTGCACGGGTGTGTTTTTAACTGCAATTCGGTGTAGTTCTACAACCGCAATCTCATAAATTTGAAAAATAACCAGAAATTTCAGTTTCAGCAATCGAAAAAGTATAACATTGATTGAATAAGAAAGGGTCAAAAATTTCAATAAATTAAAGCAAGAAAGTCGCCTTTCCGTCCGTAGTGCTGCAAGATAGCTCACTTCCGTCAAGAAGCAAAATGGTACAGCATGATCGGCCGTGGCGGAACTACAATAACTCTGCAAAGCCAGTCCACAGCCAGTGAGCTCTTGTACTTTCAATTATCTCTAACTTAGTTTAGACAATTGAGTTACTTTAAGGATGCGGTTTCGGTGTCACAAGCTAACTTCTTCAAACTACATCTGAGCATACCCTTTACAAACCACATCTTGGCAGAATGTTAATGGCTTTACTTGTGCATTGTCTTTGGCAGAGAATATACGTACTTGTACCCACCACAACTAATTTTCGTATTTACTGCTTAGCAGTGATGCAAGTTTGCCAGCAACGTGTTTAATCAAAGCCTCGTTGGCCGCAGTGGTATCAGGTCCGCCTAAACCACATATATAAAAGTATATAACAATTGACACAGCTACAGGCAAAAACCGGATCTAATATATTTGTGCTGTACCATCTAAAAAGTCATAGATTACCGCTCTCTACCGCACTAGTCTTCAATAGTACTATGGCACTTATAATAATAAATCTTTTTATTGATTTCATTATATTACATTAGCATTATTATATTAGTATTCTATTTTATTATATTATATCAAGCTACACGATACTTCATTGGTTGTATAAGACTTTTAGCTCACTGCCTATAAATTCGCTTCACTGAGCCATATTAGTATTACACGTCTTTTACTAGTCACTCCCAGCAGTATAAGTCGCCATTTTTCACGCGACGGACTTTCTTGCCTGAATTAATAGAAATTGGGATAACTGCTTGGTCTGTTGGTACATTTCACAGGTTATTATACTAGGGAAAAAGCTTAATAATAAAGCAATGAATTAGCGTAATGACGCACCTACTGATGCCACTTGAAGGCGGTAATAAAAACTTCAATCGAAGAAGTGTGTGTGATGCTATTTAGAGTATATTAATGCAATTTATTGTTTTTAACAGCACCTTCAGAGAACCTAATCTCTTTCTAGGCTCTTTAAACATGCTTTAATGGCGGCATAACCGTATCATGCAGAGTGTCAAAATGCATAAGATAGTTTTAGAAAAAATGCAGAATTTAGAAACCATGCATAGATGCAAATAATGGTTCATGATAATTTGCACAGTATCTGAATTTGTAAGCACGGAAGGACAAAAAACTTTTCGTCTTATTACGAGAGAAAAGTGTGCAATTTTAGCTTTGTCTTGAATGATATCCTACCACAGTTATCGTGACGTTAGTCAAGAATTATTTCCATACTTTGTCAGAATGTTAAGCAAAGGCATGCTATCTCATAGATTCAAGGTTTTTTGAATGCATAGCAAGACTATTTGAGTCAATAAAGAGGAAGATACAATGTCTATGCGCGACCATAGCTTCAAGGTTTTTTGAATGCAAAGCAAGACTATTCGAGTCAATAAAGAGGAAGATACAATTTTATGCTGGTGGGGGACTTGTTCAGATAGGCTAAAGAGAGAGAGAATGAAGGGACATAAGTTTTGAGTTAAAAAAACTGAGGCTAAAATTTTATGCGATTGAGAGCTAGTGCAGGTCGATGAGAAGTGGTTTAATTTAATAATAATAATAATAATAATTCACTTGATAAAGCGCCCTCAGAGAACTTAATCTCTCTCTAGGCGCTTTACATTTGCTGCAAAAATGTATCAACTTGGAGGCTCACGATAGAAAAATATAGCTACATAGATTTTCACTAACTGCCAGTGCCTAATTGCGTATAAAGGTCTACCAGCCAGTATTAGCTCGTTAAAAGTCAGTAATCATTTGAATGTGACGCTTCTGTATTCTAAATTCTGTTCGCACTAGCGCGGGAAGGCATTTATACGTAAATAATAGACAAATAAACTCTCCATGTGGGCTTACCTCTCGGTATAAATTTTAACATTCCGAGATCCTAGAAGTGTATAATTTGAATTTCCACTACACCATGTTAAAATGCACGACAAACAGAAGCAGTGGTTGCAGTCTGATAAGAGGCCAAATAATGACTCATCCACCAAAGGGTTATCCAGAACATTATCAAAACATATCGAGCACTGCTTATCTTGGCTATCCACTAGTCCCTTACTTCGTTCTTCAATTACTTGTTTGCACTCCTAAGAATTTTGAAGCAAAATAAACTCGCTAGGGGTAGAAATACACTATATACGAGTTCTTGCATACAATTACTGCAATCCAATACCTGTTCATGATTAGCTTTAGCTGTTTTGTCGTTGAAGTGTAATGTACATGCCAAGCATTTCTCACAGATGAATGAGTCCATAACTTTGAGTTCATCTTCATTATTACTGAACCAGTTTTCTAGGTAGCCAGCAAGACATATTGGGGGTCCGTTTATCAATGGATGACCACTATGACTATAACAGTAGTAATCTAAAATGAGAGATTGATCTGCAATTTTTTCTACGTTGTTAGCACGCCCCTCAGTTTTTTTTTAGTATATACAATTATCTTCAAATTCGCATATTGAACATGATTTATTCAACTTGCAATGCAATATAGACCGTGAATTACAATTTAAGCTTGTTATCTGCACTATTATTGCCACAGATTTATGGCCATAGTGTCTCTAAAATAGCATGGGCCAAAATTGCTGGGGAAAGTTTCAAAGCTCTGGGCTCACAATGACTAAAAGCTCAACCATTGGTTTCTCTTAATCTTATAACTTAAAGCTCATTTCAATTGGAGGATGTTAATATTGACTCTCTCTCTCATTCTTTTTCTTTTTAATTTTAATTTCAAGTAGCCTTCAGTCTCTTGAAGCAGTATTTTTTAATTTCTTGTTCATATTACCTGAGAGCCGTATGTTTAAGCTAATAAATCTTCCTCCCGGTATGTTTATATAAATGTATTTCATTTGTATAGCGCCCTAGGAGAACTTGCTTTAGGCGATTCACATAACCTACGATCTCGGCCAGACCTTGGTCGAGGCGAGCACATAAACCACTGGGTCAAACCAATACAGTTTAATAGTCCCATTTCAGTTCTGTACTGTAGAATAAATCTCTTGATTGCATTGGGGGATTTGTAATACAAATTTTGACTTCCCCACTTTGGTCTTACGTAGGAATATTCTCGAACGGCCCAGCACACTCTCCCTTAGGAGCTGCTATCACTCTATCTAACTTAGTGGTCATCGGGACCGCTAAAACCCTTGTGCCATTGCAATTAATTGCCTTTTGAATTCTCGCTCAATAAGCACTTTACTACTAACAATAAATGACGCGATTACCGACAACGGCTTCGACCTGCTTGGCATGCCGGAAACCAGGCTGAAATAGTCTGACGACCCGAACGTAACCACCTGAACACCGCCCAGATTGTATTGATTTTCATACACCTAGATTTATAAAAACTCGTGTATTCGCCATTTTTGTAGATTCATTATTTAATTTCAACCCACCATAACTTTCTCAGAAGCAGTCTATCGAATCTCTTTAGACTTCATCCAACAATAACCTGCAGATAGAGACAGTTTTTTCAGCACCCCCTTTGGTTTTAAGTCTTTTTTATCTGGAATTTCCCTTATCTCATTCAATTCTGTCAGCAATAAAGCCATCTTTCCTGGTTATAATTGATTTTAACATTACTTTTAATAACTTACCTGATGTCTTCAGCATCGAATTGTGTGCGCTGACTGACACAGCTCGCTTTGAGCAACCCACACAGGACCGATTATAGTCTGCTACAACCACATGCTTTCATCACATATAATGCCAAATTCTGCTTATCCGACCGCATGCAAATCTTATTCAGTCTGCACTGTGTGACCTGCTCCTAATCGGAAGTCACCTGTGAATCTCGAAACCTCAAACCCTTGACATCGAAGCTGACAGCGTTAAGCGTTTCTTGTTCTCCCTTGCTGCTCACTCGCTCTTCAGATTTCGTATCATTGGTAAAATGCTACAACCCGACGTTAACTGACATTTTCGACGTGTTTGCCCTACTGACTAAGCGGACTTCCAGCCCTCGCCATACAGCCTATGGTTAAACTAGGTCAGGTAAGTCCATGTTTGAAAAACAAATAAAAGATCGGGACTGACGGTCACGTCCTTCGACAGGTATAAGAGGACTGCTGTAGATCGTAACCATCGATCCTAAAAAAGGCCGTCTAGCTTCTATAAAAACATCATTCAATCACAGACACACAGTCTAAAAAAGCAGATGTCTACGATCAATCATCTCTTTAACCACTTCCTGGTTAGCTCCTTACCTATTAAGGCTTGTGATGATCTATCTGATCGCTGCTGTCGATTCTCAGTCAGCAAGATAGACAAGATCAAAGAGTCCATTCCTACGTTAGCAGCGTCCCCCTAGAATCGTGTCCCTCAGTTCTATGCAGCTCCTCTATGTCTACACTCGAGGAAGCTCATCCAGAAACACGTATCCGAATGAAAGAAGACTAATAGTTCTTTAGATCTACTCTCCTGCTTCTACGATGCATAGACATACTGCTGCAATGCAAAAAGTAACAATGTCAATATGACGTTAGAAGCAGTTCTTGTCACTGCACCTTTCTTTAAATGCCACCATCCTACCATTGTTTGGTAAAGCAATTGGCTTACTCGAATATGCATTAGCAACAACCGAACTCAGATCGATGGACCAGGTGCGTGGAAACATTTGAAGAGCAGTGGAGCTAGGATAGTCATCACACCATCACAGCAGCCCTATGTTAGAGCAACTACTAGGTGTGACCAGAAATGAACAACAGGAAAGGTCCCGAGACTGCCCTTATGGGTATCCTCTAGGTCTAGATAACAAAGGTAACTTTTCACCGAGTCTACCTTCTCGCATTCTTATTTAAGACACTCTGGAAATAATTGTTGCAGATCTACTGAACTCATATGGTAAAAATGTAAACCAAGATACTAAGCTCCAGTCTGGTGTGAGTGTTAGTCATTCCGAAGTGTCAGTATTGCTTAGGCTGAATAACGACTGCCTTAGAATGCAGTTTCTATGCTTGTTTTTCTCGATCTTTCAGCAGCTTTTAATACTATCAATCACCTGCTGGAGCGCTTGTCATCTCTCCTGGGCATCACTGGCACTGCACTGCAATGGTTTAGTTCCTATTTCTGTGGGAGACTTCACAAAGTATATGAACGAAGATCATCCGAGAAACCACTGAAGCATGTACTACCTCAGGGTTCAGTGATTCACCCATGTCTTTTCAAGATTTATATTATTCCTCTTACCGATGCAATTACAAGGCACAATCTAGGCTTTCACTTATATGCAGATGACACTAAGTTGTACCATTGCTTTGATATTTCCCAGATATCCAGGATATCGAATAGTCTGTGTTTTAGGTGACATCTCAACAGTCTAAACTCCTTTGCTGAATGCATGGATTAAAACCAAACATGGATGGCAGCTAACTGTTTTAAATTGAATGGCGATAAAACTAAATAACCAGCTTTGGAAAATTAAGTGTGACTCATAAATTACGCAACTACAAGCTAAACATCTGCTTGTATAGTTTAGCAAGCATTTCATCAGTTGCATCTTCGCATAGTATAGATGTCTTTTAAAAAAAGTAACCTTTTATTTGAGTTTCTTTTAATATCCACGAGGGGCTAAAGCCCAATTTTAGGTTAGCAAATATGGCTCTTCTTATTTACGCAAATCAGAAAACCTGGATTTGGCAACTTAGAGTAAGCAAAATTAAAACCATGGTTCATTAAGCACATTGGGTAATGCAAAATGAAAATTAGCTGCTATTAATCATCCTAAGGCAGCTAAAGACGATAACTTCAAATATGGTTAACATTGCTTGGCACAAGGCGGTCATCTTGCTTGGTCCACACTAACCTAAAAGTGGGTTTATTTTTAATGTCCAACTGTTCAAGGTTTCCACAGTTCAAGATAACCGCAAATGCTTAGTTTGAGACAATACATTTGACCCGTAAAATAGCTGAAAAGCAATGACTTGTTGCCAAACATTTTCATATAACTTATTTACTCATTTTCACGTTAACCACTACCACGTCCGGTGTTCGTATAGTCACTTTCAACGTTAATCGAACTGCATGAATGACCAGGTGTTAATCGTGGCTACGAGTACTGCCTACTTGTTGTGCTTTACAACGGGTTTGCCCTACCGATTTCTTTGCCAAGCTTTATTACTCTCTCTCTCTCTCTCTCTCTCTCTCTCTCTCTCTCTCTCTCTCTCTCTCTCTCTCTCTCTCTCTCTCTCTCTCTCTCTCTTACACAAGGCTAGGGGCTTGTGCCAAAGCCACATAATGTAGAATAACTACAACCTAGCTGCATGGTCTTCTAGTATGCTAGCTCCATACTGGTTAAACATCAAGTGGTAGCTGTCGAAAAACTGAGGCCTGGTGAGTTTTGTTCAGAAAGTCGGCAGTGGGGTCTATTAGTTCCTAGTGACAATCTTTAGGGTCGAGCCTAACACTGCTTTATTTCTTTTCCCTGGGATTGTTTTGGAAAGCTATGTGAAAGTCTCTGAGCTGACTTTATAGGTTCCATTATTTTTCATTAAGATTAAATAATAATCATCAATGAAAATCAAAAGATTTATATAATTGTTTGTGATGCCAATTAGTACGGACTTGATCAATGTGATGACTACCTCAGCATATAATGCTGAGCTTGTTGCCATGCTAATGTGACAAATTTTGTAAAACGACTTATTTACTTTTACTTCCGATGAGAATTTTAATTGCAAACTATTTCATATTATTTATAAATACATTATTGGCTATGGAAGATTCGATCGATTAAACAAGCACTACGTAGGATGCAGGCATCTTTTATCACAAAAATTAGTCTTCCAGCACATCTCTTGTTAAATCTGCACAAAATGTAGGTGTCATGTTCCAAAGTGAACTTTCATTTGACCACCACTTCAGCTCCACTGTTAAGTCTGCCTACATTCATCTACATCGCATTGCTCAAATTCGGGCTTGTTTAGACACCGACACCACATCTAAATTTATCCATGAATTTTTGACATCCCTTCATGACTTCTGTAACTCATGGCTTTGTAGTCTATCGGCCTGTGCAAGCAGGAGCGTACAGCCAGTGCAAAACTCTGCAGCTAGGCTTCTCTGTCGTGAGCGTCGTAGTTGCCACATCTCGCCGACCTGCACTGGCTTCTAGTCAAGCAACGGATCGACTTCAAGGTTTTGTCGCTCACTTTTAGGTCCCTTCATTCCTTGGCTACAGCCTACCTATCAGATCTTCTCCACCAGGTATAGAACACCTCGCTCTTTGGAATGTAATTGCTTACCTATACCTCTTAGAAACCTCAAATAATTTTTTTAACATGCTTATAGTTCGTATTCTCCCAAAGCCTGTATCTCACTTCCGACTTGTGTCACGACTTCTCCTGACTTGACCATATTTAAAAAAGAAACTAAAAAAGCACCTATTTAGGAGAGCATTTAGTGGGTCTATGTGGTCCGGCATTAACGTGCATATGGGTGCTGACACTGTGCATGCGGCCACCAACCATACTTGCATGCTGACCCTGTGCATGACACTCCAAGAATAACATGGTTATGGGTGACATGCACAGGGTCAGCATGCAAGTATGGTTCGAGGATTTTAGTTAGATGGTTAGTGGAAGAATACTCGATAAACACCAAGAATAACACGGGTAGGTGTTTATCGAGTATTCTTCCACTAACCACCCGATCGTGTTTCCTTTGCAGCAAATTTTAAGCACGTAGAAACAGTTATCTGAGGGTTCGTTATCAGGTGTATTGTTAACATTATTATTATTGGCTTAATAAATAAAGCTATTTCACTGTATGGTAATACAACTACTCTGAAGTACCTCTGAAATATGAAGTACCTCATGGCTCAGTGCTAGGTCCGGTTCTTTTCACTGTTTATACTCTGCCTGTTGCTGATGTGATTGCCAATCTACACAATCTAGCACAATCTAGGCTTTCACTTCTATGCGGATGACACTCAGTTGTAATTTTGCTTTGATCCCTCCCGGCCTTCGAGCACCTCAAATTCTCTCAACTCACTCGCTGCATGCATTGATGACATCCGCGCATGGATGGCAGCAAATTTTCTAAAACTAAACGATGATAAAACTAACTTACTAGTTATGGGCAAACCCAGTGTGATTCAGAGATTGGAAAGGCTGACTCTCAAAATTGGCTCTGCCAGCATATCTCCAGTTGCATCAGCTCGAAATCTAGGTGTCATATTCCAAAGCGACCTCTCGTTAGACAACCATATCAGCTCCACAGTCAAATCCGCCTATTTTCAGCTTCATAACATTGCTTAAATTCGGGCTTGTTTAAATAAAGATACCACATCTAAGTTGGTCCATGCATTCGTGACATCCCGTCTCGACTTCTGCAGCTCGCCTCTTACTAGCCTACCAGCATGTGCGATCAGGCGATTGCAGCTGGTGCAAAACTCTGCAGCTACACTTGTCTGTCGTGAGCGTCGCAGTTGCCACATTACTCCACTTCTCGCCGACCTGCACTGGTTACCAGTCAAGCAACGAATTGACTTCATGTTTTTGTCGCTCACTTTTAGGTCCCTTCATTCTATGGCTCCAGCCTATCTTTCAGATGTACTACCCCATCAGGCCAAGCATCATACCACCCACTTTTCGGAATCCAAAAGTCTAGAAATACCTTGTACAAACCTTAAATCCTTTGGAGACCGTGCATTTAGTTCGTATGCTCCCACAGCCTGGAACTCCCTACCGACCTGCGTCAGAACATCCCAACCCCCCCCCCGACCTGACCACATTTAAAAGGAACCTAAAAACACACCTATTTAGGACAGCATTTAGCGGGTCCCTGTGATTCGTCCTTGATGTGCTTATGCGTGCTGACACTGTGCATGCTGCCACTAACCACAATTGCATGCTGACCCTGTGCATGTCACCACTAACCATATTATTCATTTTGTTTGTTTTTCAAGCATGATTTTACTTGCCATTCAATTGCATTTCACTTTGCAGCAAATATAAAGCACCTAGAGAGAGATTAAGTTCTCTGAGGGCGCTTTATCAAATGAATTATTATTATTATTATTATACGTTAACTTTAGCTTCATCTGTAGTTATGTATGCTTGCCTTGCCGATATTTGATCCTGGATGTCGGAAAACTTCCTGAAATTAAATGACGATAAAGCCGAACTGCTTCTCATAGGACACCCTAAGCGTGTGGCTGGATTAAAAGGCTCTGCTGTTCTAATTGGTGATGCTATTATGTGACCTTCACCACGTGCTCGTAATCTAGGTGTCGTGTTCGACAGCTGCCTCAATTTCAAAAGCTTCATTCAGAAGACTGCCTCTACAGCTAGCCATCACATCCGATCCCTATCCAAGATTAGAGCTGTCTCCCACAGTGGCTTGTAAAAAATGTAACTAGCTCTTTAGTTCTGTCTCGGCTTGATTATTGTTATTTCCTTTTGGCTGGACTGCCAAAGAAAGCTATTATGCCACTACAGCGGACTTTGAATATGGCTGCAAAGCTGGTCTTCAAGTCCCAGCGGTTTGAGCACGTGTCTCCTTTGCTGAAAGAGCTAGAATGGTTGCCAGTTGAGCAAAGAATACAGAGCAAAGTTCTTGTGCTGACCCACAAGGCCCGCCACGGCTTGGCTCCTTCATACCTAGCTGAACTGCTGCATCAGTTTCAGCCTGTTCGCGCCCTCAGGTCCTGTGTGGACAATAAATTAGCTGTCCGATTCCTCCGCTTAAAGACAGTTGGCGACAGAAGCTTTAGCTCTACAGGTCCTAGGCTGTGGAACTCGCTTCGACAATTCTTATGCAACGACATCTACTCTCCTGATGCCGACTATGGCACATCTTTTTCAGCGGTCCTGAACTGCTACTTCTATGCTACTCACTGCCTCAACTGCTCTCCTAACTCTGCTATGCTTCCCACTTTCTCTTTGTTGCGTGAGACGAAGTCTGTTGGCTACCGAATGCGTACCGAAAGCCGCTTAGGCTGTGAGTGAGCTATACAAAACTCTCCTGTGTAACACCCACATGGTCTTTATGACTTTGTGGAGTTACTGACGGAGATACATTACATTACATTACTACATTACATGTGTGTGTGTAAATATTATGTATAGATTTATATCTGTAACTGTGCATGCATGCATGTATCTCCGTCTGCAACTCCACATAAATACTGTATGGGTATTATGCAGGAGAGTTTTGTATAACCCACTTAAGCCTTAGGGTCTGTCGGTATGCCTTCAGTCACCAACAGACTTCACCTCACGTCGAAAATCAAAATGGGAGAAGCATTGCTCAGTCGGAATACCCGTTGTGGTAGGGCATACCAGGAAAATAGCAGTTTCGGAAGGACGGAAAGAATGCACCGTAGACAGCAGCAGAAGAGTATTTGTCGTTACGACAGAGCTATTTAAGCGAGTTCTTCAGTCTGGGACTTACTCTGGGCAAAAGCTGCTGTTGTCAACGTTCTACAACTGAAGTAACGGAACAGCAGACTTCTTAACCATAAGGACCTGGGGCACGATGAGGCTGAAAATGTTGCAGCAGCTCGGCTAGGTATTAAGGAGCCAAGCCATTGCGGTCCTTGTCGGTCAGTCTATAAACTTTGCTCTGTATCTGTTTAACGGCCGAAAGCCATCCAAGCTTTCTTAACAAAGAATACATATGGTCCAACCTCTGAGACTTGAAAACTAGCCTTGCAGCCATATTCATTATTAGCTGCAATTTCTTAGTGATTTTTTGGTAGCCTAATAAAAATGGAATTAAAATAATCTAGCCGAGACGCAACTATGGATCTAGTTAAATTTTTTCAAGCAACCGTTAAAGACTGTTCATAATCTGTAATTGATATCGGAAATGACGGATAGATATGGAAGCAGTCTTCTTGACAGAGCTTTCAAAATATAGCCAGCTTTCAAAGACGACACCTCAATTCAGAGCACGTAGTATTTGCCGCATATCAGCATAATCTGTTAGAAGTTTCCAGTCACACGCTTATTGTGTTCTATGGTAGCACCTCCTTTTTATAATAATAAGTTTAAGAAAATATTTTCCGAGATCCAGGATCAAATATTTGCAAGGGAACCGTATAGTTTTACAGCTGCTGCATTATTATGCCATCGATCGTATGTAACTGATATTGGAACAAATTCTGGAATTTTTGTGGATGCCTACTTAAGTAACACTTGGCAGCTCTCTAGTGCTACTAAGTCTATTATGCTTTATTATGTTTTCTCCCCACCCAGGTTTCTTCTTAAAATCTCTTAGCTCTGTGCGAACCATGCTCTGTAGCTGTGCACTTGCAGTAAGAATGAAGCTAAAGCTTTGCAATATTCAATCAAACCCCCTTAAGCTGCCGCTTAATAAATAATAGCTGCTAGTTTAAAGTGGTGTGCAGATGCTGGCATGTTTTTTTTGCACGTGTTAGGAGAGAAATTGTTAACCTATTTATTTCCAATTATTTCAATAGTCATGCTAATGGATAGCATTTTTTGCATCAGGTTCCCGTCAATTTTAGCATCGCATCTTTTAGTATCTTGCCCGAATACCGGGAGCAGAAAAGCATTTTAAAATGGCCAATAAGGTAGACTATGACAGGAATTTCATATCGACTGATCTCATTCGAAGCAATTAACTACGTATTTTGTCATTGCCTATTGAGACACCACATCGGCGGCATGGCATCTTGATGGTATTTTACCTGCTTTTCCTCGCTGAAACCTTGCAAGGGGATTTTTGGTTTGAGTCGTGTCATCCAGGTCAACGATTTTGGAGTCACTCGACTTCCGGTGTCTAAACAAGAGAATGAAAAATTGTATTACCAAGGAAACCATGAGTATTATTATTAAGAAAAAATCATAAAATTACTCCGATTATTTTAAATGTAGGCCTTAATTATAACCTCTTCAAGGCTTTCATTGCATCGACTACTGATAAATTATAGTGGTAATAATCATTGCCGAGCTGGATTGTTTCAGCGATTAAGGTTCTTGCCCCGAGAAAGGTCTGGCTGAAGTCGTTGGCTCAAGCTCTAAGGAATATGTAAAGCGTCTTCATAAAGATTAAGATATCTCTGGGCGCTATAGAAATGAATTAATTATATATATATATATATATATATATATATATATATTGCTATGAAAGAGACTCTCAGGGTGCTTTATCGAGCGTATTTATATATATATATATATATATATATAATGCGCTCTATAATATAATACGCTATATATTATATATATATATAATATATATATATATATATATATTATAAAATGCGCTCGATAAAGCGCCCTGAGAGAACTTATTCTCTTTCTAGGCGCTTTACATTAGTTGCGAAGGAAACACGATCGAATGTTGAGTGGTATCATGCTTGGTAAACGACATGAATAGCATGCTTTGGGTGATCTGCAAAGGGCCAGCATGCGAGTATGGTTATTGTCAGCATGCAGTAGTGTCATTACGCATAAGCACATAAAGGACAAATCGCAGGAAATTAGTTAATGCAGTCATAAATAATGCCCTTTTAATTTATTTATTTTTAATGTGGTCAAGTAATTGGATGTCGTGATGCAAGTCGGGAGTGACTTCCAGGCTTCGGGAGCATACGAACTAAATGCACGATCTGCAAACGATTTGAGGTTTGTATGATAGATTGGTAAACGGTTAGTTTCAGAAAGCGGGGGTTCGAGGCTTGGCCTAGTGGGAAAGTCTATCTGATAGATAAGCTGGAGTCAAAGAAGGAAGGGACCTAAAAATGAGCGACAGAACCTTGAATTCGATGCATTGCTTGACTGGTAGCCAGTGTAAGTCGAAGAGCGGTGGTATAATGTGGCAACTGTGACGCTCACGACTGACAAGCCTTGCTGCAGAGTTTTGCACCAGCTGTCAGTGCCTAATTGCACATGCCGGTAGTGGTGAATGCGAGCTACCTTGTTTTTTGAGCTGTGGAGTGAAACCAGAGGAAAGAGTTCAGGCATTATCATTCAGCGGGTATACCTTCGGAATAAATTACTCTCTGCCTTAATTTCCTCTCTGGAATTATCACTAGTTAGTTTCTCCTAAGGCTGCATTATTGATTATTTTGAAATTAACAGTTTAAGACGCAGCCTTTTTAGACGCGAACATTTTAGTCCATTTCTTAGAAATAGAGATTTGTCTGAAGACTAATTATAATTATAATACGTATAAATAGGGCCCTCGTCAAACTTAATTGCTTTTCAGGCACTTTTATATATGCTGTAAAAGGAGCGTGATAAAATGTTTAATGTCAGTATGTACTACGTCCACAAGCGTAGAATGGCTTTGATAACATGCCCGTTGTCAATATGGGCACGTGTTTACTGACGAAATGCACAAAGCCGCCATAGGTAAGCACACCGAGGAAACTGACGAGGATCCTATTATCGCTCGGCTGGACATGTTCCTAACTTCTACTTATTTTATGTCAGTCCAAGGAATGAGCAATGTCAGTCGGAAGTGAGTTCGAGACTTTGATATTATACAAAGTAAAGGCACAGTCAGCTAAGTATTCGAGGTTTGTCCGATATGTAATACAACTGGTTCAATCAGAACAATGGGTGGTAGAAATAACCTTGTGTGGAAGCGGTTCTGATAGACAGGCTGGGGTCAGAAAATGAAGGGACACGAAGTTGAATGACAGAACCCTGAAGCCGGTGTGCTGCTTGATTCAGAGTCAGTGCAGGTCGGAAAAGAGGGGTGTGCTGCGATTATCATGACAGGTAAGTCTGGCCGCAGAGTTCTGCACCAAACTGAAAGCAACTGTCTGTAGAGGTCGTGTGACAGCCTAGCAGCGAGTTGCAACAGTCGAGACTAGATTTCACTAAAGCATCGACCAATTAGGACGTAGTACCCTGTCTAAGCAAGCCCGAATTTCAGCAATACTGCACTTAAAGACGATAACTTCTGAATGTGGAGGTGATATGGTCATTGACTTAAATGTCACATTGGAACAAGACACTTTAGTATTGTGGGGACGCTACTGGACATATGCAGAGCTGATTTCTGAGTAACATCTTATAACTTTCTGTCCCTATTGAGCTGTTTTTCATTCATCTAATTTGTGATGATTTGTCCAAATCTATGTGTAGATGTTAACGATACATGCAGCAAAGGAGTTATGGAAGTTTGGCGTATAGATGTGCTGGATGAGATATAAGCATCGCCACAGTGGTTATCAGAATGGATTTGAAATCCCATACTGGCTTGTCGATCGCTTAAGCAAAAAGTACAGTACAGATATGAAAAGAAGCTCACTAGTCACAGAGCCATGAGATACCTTGTACATAAGTGTTTCATTGGAAATCTTTGCCTGTTTACACATATACTCATGACTCTCTCGTTAAGATATGATCTTTGCCGTTACATTACCATTCCAAACACGCCCAGGCAAGGCGAGCGGCACTTGAGAAAGAACTTTGATCCCAAATATCCAATGCAGCCATAATATCGAGGAAAACCAGCAGAAATAGCTTGCCTAAGTCAGATACATGCGGCTTTTATACACCAGAAGCCATGCTGCCTCTGAGGAGTGCTTGCTGAAAAAGTAGCCCGAAGAGCAACCGCCTATAACACTGCAAGGATTATGAGGTAAAGAGCAAAGATGATGCGACTATGCACACGGCTATTGGTTGAAAAAGTGGTTCATTGATTGCACAAATGTGATTCAGCAATATTTTTTATTGAAGCTCAACTTGTAAGAGAAAACGTCCAAAATATATGTTCATTAAATATCGCTAGACGACCACTATTTATCAGCTTAAGGCAAGGATCATTAAAACTAGGACTTTATTTTCCTAGAACTATCTTGAGTTTGATCTCGTTATGACAGTATTTTTTCTGTTCGAGATTTTATAGTCAGGTTTTTTTTATCCCACCCATCTTGCTTTGTCTTACTTGTGATAACAATTTGTAAATAAAAACTAGTATGTCATTCCAGTTTCACTTGACAGCCCAAAATCTTTAAGAGGAATATTTTACATTGTTATACAATTTAATTCAAAATCTTCAAAATAATAATTTTATCTTACTCGTGCGAAGTATGCATGCGTCTTATTTGAGCTGCTATAAGTAAAGTTGCAAACTAAATCGGTACCTTTAGTTATCTCTCTCGATTTAGTTGTATCTAATTACACAAAGCATATTTTACATTTATGTGAGTCTAAATTTTCGCTTTATCAAGTTTAAATGAAATATCCCATGAAATGACATTTTAATTATCTATGACAAAGGCCAATCAAATGCCAAACACTTCCCTTTTTAATTACAGCAAATCGGTAGTGGCATAATCATTGTTGAATCACTACCCATTATTGGCGATTGCACTTGCAGTCAGAGATAGTCATAAAAACTGATAGGTTTAGTCATCAAAATTACTGAACATGTCCTAATCCTTCGCGTATATCGTCGTTTTAACTTCAACTATTTTAGAAGGCTAACAATACGCAGGCATTCCGTCTATGTGTTCATGTATTTATAGTAATACTGAATTTGTATTGTACCCTCGGAGACCTTAATATTCATGTAGGCCTTCATAGATGCTGTAAATAAAGCATGACCCAAGGATTAGTAACAACTTTTGCAATGTTAACAAACATGACATTGTTAGATGTACATGCACAGGTTATGCATTATAGTATGATTAATAACAGTAGATACGGTGTCATCACGCATAGGTATACAAAGCATAAATCACAAAGACCAACTCAACTTTGTAAAACAAAGATTTCTTTAAGCTTATTTTTGAATGGCGTCGTGTTAAGCGATGTCATGATATCCGTTAGGACTGACTACCAGGCTTTGGAAGCATAGGATCTACAGCCACTGTCTCCAAAGGATTCGCGGTTTGTATGAGGTTATAGCTTAACCATTAAAGGCAGAACAAGCTGGTGCTACGATATCTGTAGCAAGCTGCACAATAATGAATATTTTAGCGTTTAATTACAGAATCTGAAAAATTATTTAAAATGCTTCCCGATACATCCAACTTCTAATGCTCATATGCATTACTCAAACGACATCTACTCTCCAAGTGCCGACTATGGCACATCTTTTTCAGCGGTCCTGAACTGCTGCTTCTATGCTACTCACTACCTCAACTGCTCTCCTAACTCTGCTATGCTTCCCACTTTCTCTTTTTTGCGTGAGACGAAGTCTGTTAGGTACCGAATGCGTACCAAAAGCCGCTTAGGCTGTGAGTGCGCTATACAAAACTCTCCTGCGTAACACCCACATGGTCTTTATGACTTTGTGGAGTTACTGACGGAGATACATTACATTACATTCATTGTAGTGGAGTAAAACCATTTTTCTAATTCCTTATCATCATGAAACGTCTGTACAGCTATGGAATTTTTAGCATCGTTATCTTCAATAAACACGGATAGAAGAGATTTAATACTGTTTTATACCTCAAAAAGCATAGTTTTTAGAGCGTGCGAGGATTGGTTCTCATTCTGGGTTGTCTTTCTTTGGATAACTAGGAAACGAGCTATTGTATAGGTCACAATACGCCTAACTTCATTGTGAATTCATGCAACACGGGCGATACATTCTTGACTGACACGCTTTTTGACGTGACTGCTCTTAACGTTTATCCGTGTCAACAATTGAGCAACTGTAATTATTTTCACGTCAGAAGCAATATCAAAGTAGAAACAATGCGAACTGAAGGCAAGATCCATAGGGGCGTTTTTCAGGCAGTCTATCAAATTAGTCTCGACCGTAAATTGAATCAAGAAAAGTAGGCATTAGGAGACAAACCATTGCTTTGCTCGTTCCAGAATAAATATTGGTCAAGAAATGTTATCGCCATTACTTTGCACCAAATATGGAACAAACTTTTGATGTGAAAATTAAGAAGAGTCCAGACCTAAATTACTAGTACAAAACTAACTTTTTTGAGATTGTATTTTAATTTTGTAAGCACTTCTATTGCCAAGCATTACAGGCAAAGCAATAGCGACTTTTTAAATTATTCATTCACATAGAATGCATTTTGCTATTCTGGAACCGAGTCTGCTCCGTAACATTTTTTGTGACATAATCTTTCATTCTCGCTTCATGGGGACCCTCTTTTAAATGTATACTAATTTCCTAAAATATATGTCAAGTCACAAGTATCTAATAGATCAAAGCTCCTTTCCAAAATTTGTTAACGTCTTTTTGAACTCGAGTTGCTTGACAAAGCGAGTTTGGCCTGGTTATTTTCTCAGCCTTTATTTTATCGACGATTTTTTGTGAAAGAATCGCGCAATTTTTTAACCCATTTCGAACAATACATCGATGTCATTAAAAGTAACAACGTACTTACTTTTTTTTAGTCTTTTTGTGCGATTTGATACAACAAATTGTGTTACCCATTAGGAAACCGCAGCTTCGGTACGAAGGACTGGATTAATTACACGGGGTAACCTCTGCTTAATAAAAATGTTGAGTGACTAGAAGCCTGTAATGTAAACGTATGTCTTTTAGCGGTATACAAATATATACATTTTAAAGGAATGATGGTTAATTGCTTTCTAGGGTGTATGTAATAAGCTTACCTACTCAGACACTTCATAGAATGATGTGACTAGCAATTTACCACAATGAATAGCACTAAGATCAATGACGATACACCATTATTACGTTACCTCAATGATGCCGAAACCTTCATAGTGCCAATTACGCAACTGATAAAGAAGATAATGGAAGACAAAGTAGGCTGCGTCACTAGGTTTTCGGCGAGTCCTAAAGTTACACAAGTAAGACGAGGAGGAAACCTAAGAGCTGTTTAAGCACGATTTGAAGTTCATTTTAAAGACGTTCTTGCTGTTTTCTCATTGACGCAGGATCAGTGACAGAGCCTGCAGATTATCCTCATAAAAAAGGGAGTCAACTGCGATCTGTACCGATCCACGTTCCAACGGATGCATCCATCCTGAGCTTCACTAATGATGACGGTGTGTTTCCCTTCCCCTTAAATCCGACCTTTCTTTCCCCTTACTTTCGCTTACCGTCAGCGTAAAAGTGATATTCTATTCCATGGCCATAATTACTTTTCCCTGGATTCAGCAAATGTAAAGCGCCTAGAAAGAGATTAAGTTCTCTGAGGGCGCTTTATCAAGTGCAATATTATTATTATTAATATTATTATATTATTACAGTATGGAATAGGTCGTCACTCTAAGTGAAATCACAAGTTCGAAAGTTGTGATAGCCAGCAATAGGGCACTCCTGGCGTCTTACACTGTTGTTGATAGCAGATTAGCAAACCTTTAAGGTTCAAGACGATCAGTAGGTAACCGCTTTGTCTCGGGAACCTCCTTATAACTTCTGAATGCATAAGAGGTGAGTCGTTTCAAAAAAACAGACAAAACGATCCTAGTCTTACATTCGTTGTATTGAGTGTATAAATTATTATCATCGATAAGCAACTACAATCTAGGCCCATTTCAACGGCAGTTTCAATGCTCAATTGAGTAAGCAATCTCAGCAAGCATTTTATGGCCGTGTGTGCTTGGTTGTTTTTTTCCACTTTCCTGTAAAATACTAAGCGTGATTTTCAGTAGCTGAAAGGAAAATGAACTCTCACAAGTGGGGCGACACAAGAAAATGCTTGATAACAGCGTGATTCGGAATTTAAAATAATGAGCCATTCTCAAGCAGCAGCGTGCCAGAGATTCTCTGGACGAAGCAGAAGCACTGTGTGCTGATGAGTTTAAAGCCGTTTGCCAATGTTGTTAGCAACAAGAAGCCGCAGATGTGGCGGCATTAGAAGCACCGCGACTGGTGAACCTAAAGGTATTCGTAATTCTCACAAGCAAAAATGTCATAGAGAGCCTAGATATTAAAAATTTTGATAAAAAATGATTAATAGGTGTAGCGTGCTCAAAGAACGCTCCAGAGTATTGATATGAATGAACAAAGATCATCCTAAGAACTTCTGAAATATGGGGTACCTCAGGGCTCCTGCCTTGGTCCCGTTCTTTTCACTGTTTGTACTCCACTCTTGTCGATGCGATTACCGAGCACGATCTGGCTTTTACTTATATGCAGTCGAAACTCAGTTGTACCTTTGCTTTGATTTCTCCCAGCCCTCCAGCATGTTGAATTCTCTTAATTATCTAGCTGCATGTATTTATTGATCAAAGAATTTCGCGAGTCCCTCCAATCCGTCTTTTGTGTGCTTATGACTGCTGCCACTGACCATACGTGCATGCTGACCCTGCGCACGTCACCCCTAGCCATGTTATTCTTGTTGTTTAGTCAGTATGCTACTACTAACCATTAAATCATGCTTCATTTGCAGCAAATGTAAAACACCTAGAAAGAGATGGAGTTCTCTTGGGACGCTTTGTCAACTGCATTATTATCAGTTATTCTACTTTCTTTCGAGGCTTTTTACCAGGCAGCATTACTTTCCCGACGAGAAGCAGAGTAGCGAGCCCAGCCAGTTTGCAGTGACCGCCAACACTCCCAGCTATGCGACACCTTCCCGAGCGGCACCGCTCAGCCGTCCAACCTGGCGTTGCCTCTCTCGAAAAAGAACAGTCTCGCCGCCCGGCTACGCCGTTGCAGCAACACATCTCCGTGAGCCGAGCGCCTCGAGTACGGCCATCGGAGCCTCTTTTACCCGGGCTTCAAGCTTTTCGCCCACATCCAAGCGGCTGCCCACACTGAGGACGTCCCTCCTTCATAGGAAAATGGAGCGCTATCTTGATCTATGAAAGCGGCTAGCTCAGCGTGCCGGGAAACTTCAGCACCGTCTCGTATTAGCCCGTGCTATAAAAGCTGCTCTCAGTCTGCTTAGCTGGCAGGCAGTGCAAGGGCGTTGGTAGCTGTAAGTGCAGAAAAAGAGCTTCGTTTGACCTCAGAGGGTTTCAGCCTAGAGCACTCTTTCCTCGTGTGGGTCCTACCCCTAAAAACACACTAGCTGCTGCTTGTGACTGTCGGAGGCCGACATCAAATGCCACGTTCTCAGCCCCTTTCGCCGGTTGCTGCATTCAATAACGGCCGCACATAACCCGATTCTGGGGTGCCTAATAGGCTCTTTCGGGCTCTGCCGGCGACCACTGCATGTCGGCAGGCAGCTCGAACACGTTTGGCAGCTATACGGCCAACGGGCCGGAACTGGCGATTGACAAATGCACGGAAGCTGTCATCGTCAATGCGTAGGTACCGCGGGATGGCTGCTCTGAAGCGTTGGAGGTAGAAGCCGAACAAGGTCGACAAGTACGTGGTCATAGCTCGGCCATTGCCAGCTACCGGTCAATTTGTAGCGAAGCCTTTCACGATAACTGAGCTCGGAAGCTGGTGGCCCGGCAATTAAGTCTGATTGGCTTATCTCGGCATCCTTCCGGCTGAGAATACTGCATTGAGGCGATTGTGCATATTTGACTCGGGCGCCGGGACGGAAGGCGTGCGATTCCTGTTCGTAAGTCGATGATAAAACCAGGAGCCGGTAGGACTGATCGGTCCGGCTAACGTTTAACGACTGCCTTATTAACCTTTTAATAAGTCAATTCTTGCCTAATAAAAGCACTATCATATAGTGAATGCTTAAAAGTGACACGCATGTTGTCAACGTGCATTTTAAGGTCAGCAGTGTCCTGCCATGTTTCACCCTGCGAATATGGTTAGTGGTAACACGCATCGCAGCAGCGCCCATAGGCATGCAAAGCACAAACCACAAAGAGACAGCAAATGCTGCGTCAAAAAGATTCGTTTTAGCTCTGTAAATTTCGTCGAGTCAGGGGATATTAGGACACCAGTCGGGGAAGTTTCATGCTCTGGTAGCGTACAAATGACTGGCACTGTCTTCAAAGGATTTGAGGTTCACACTTAGGATATCTGAGCCGTTTGAGCCAGAAAACCAGGCGGGACGATGACTCGCCAGGTGAGGAACAGTTCCGACAGGTAGGCTGGAGCAAGATAGTAAAAGAAACCTAAAAGTGAAAGACAAAACTTTGAAGCTCATACATTGTTCTATTAGGAGTGGCTTGAGAGGCTTAAGGTTGCAACTGCGATGCTGAAGGCAGAAGCGCCTAGCTGCCCTATTTGGCACTGAGGGTGGTGGCACCTCAATGCACAGGCTAGTAGACTAGTAAGCAGTTAGCTATGCAAGTCGTGACGAGATGCAACTTGACAGTTAACCAACTTTGATTTTGATTACCTGCCAAACTAGGCCCAAATTTTAGAAATATTGCAAAGCTGAAAGCTTAAGAACTTGACTGTGGATTTTATGTAGTCTTTAATTTGTGATTCACTTTTGGTTTGCTCAAAACTAGTAATTTTGTATAATAATTTATCCTGAAAATGCTTGCAGCAGTTTGTTTCAAATGGGCAGATTTCAGCAATGCATATAGCCAGGGAATTGAGAGAGCTTTACATGCTTGAGAGCTGACTTCCACGACAGAGAAGCCTACCCGCAGATTTTCGCATCAATTCTAAGCGCCTGATCGCACAGGCTGGTAGACAAGCACGCAATGAGTTCCACAAGTTGAAGTTAGATGTCACAAATGCATGGACAAATTGTGATTTAGCATTCCCGTATAAGCAATCCCAAATTTTAGCAAGGTTAGTCGCTGAAAGAGGGCAGACGTGATCGGGATCTGGAATAGTCTTTTAGTTAAATATCACTTTGGAACAGGAGTAATGTAATGTAATGTAATGTATCTCCGTATGTAACTCCACAAAGTCATAAAAACTATGTGGGTGTTACGCAGGAGAGTTTTGTATAGCACACTCACAGCCAAAGCGGCTTTCGGTACGCATTCGGTAGCCAACAGACTTCGTCTCACGCCACAAAGAGAAAGTGGGAAGCATAGCAGAGTCAGGAGAGCAGTTGAGGTAGTGAGTAGCATAGAACTAGCAGCTCAAGACCTCTGAAAAAGATGTGCCATAGTCGGCAGTAGGATAGTAATTGTCGTTGCGTAAGAATTGTGGAAGCGAGTTCCACAGTCTAGGACCTGCAGAGCTAAAGCTTCTGTCGCCAACTTTCTTTAAGCGGGGGAATGGGATAGCTAATTTATTGTCCACACAGGACCTGAGGGCGCGAACAGGCTGAAACTGATGTAGCAGTTCAGCTACGTACGAAGGAGCCAAGCCGTGGCGGGCCTTGTGGGTCAGCGTAAGAACCTTGCTCTGTATCCTTTGCTCAACTGGCAACCATCCTAGCTCTTTCAGCAAAGGTGACACGTGCTCAAACCGCTGGGATTTGAAGACCAGCCTTGCAGCCATATTCATAGTCCGCTGTAGTGGCATAATAGCTTTCTTTGGCAGCCCAGCCCAAAGGGAATTACAATAATCAAGCCGAGACAGAACAAAGAGCTAGCTAAATTCTTTGCAAGCCACTGTGGGAGACAGCTCCTAATCTTGGATAAGGATTGGATGTGATGGCTAGCTGTAGAGGCAGTCTTCTGAATGAAGCTTTTGAAATTGAGGCAGTTGTCGAACACGACACCTAAATTACGAGCACGTGGTGAAGGTCGCACAATAGCATCACCTATTAGAACAGCAAAGCCTTTTAATCCAGCCACACGCTTAGGGTGTCCCATGAGCAGCAGTTCGGTTTTATCGTCATTTAATTTCAGGAAGTTTTCCGACATCCAGGATCGAATATTGGCAAGGCAAGCATTCAGTTTCTCAGCTGCTGCAGCAGATTCTGACGGTTTAAATGGCAAATACAACTGAGTATCGTCAGCATAGAAGCAATATCCTATTCCATGGGCCTTAATCACTTTTCCTAGAGGTTGTGTATAAATGGAGAACAGCAAGGGACCGAGTACAGACCCTTGAGGGACTCAGGTGACCCTTCTCGTTTCTGAGACCTGACCCCCACACGACACGGATTGAACATGATGACACACAGGAGACCTCTGCTGTGCTACGATGCAGCAGAAGATCAGCTGTCAGAGCCAATGCTGAGCGTTAGCCTTTCTGGGCTAAAACGGTAGGATGGATTAACGTAAAGATTAAACTTACTATCGCTTTCATAGAAGTGAAAGCCTGGTTTGTGGTTGGAAATCACATCGGCAACAGGTAGAGTATATGCAGTGAAAAGAAGCGGACCAAGCACAAAGCCCGAACTTGAAAACACATCTATTTAGGACAGCATTTAGTGGGTCCCAGTGATTTTTCATTCATGTACTTATGCGTGCTGACACTGTGCATGCTGCCACTAACCACATTTGCATGCTGACCCTGTGCATGTAACCCCTAACCATGTTATTCATTTTGTTTGTTTATCAAGCATGATATTACTCACCATTCAATTGCATTTCCATTTGCAGCAAATGCAAAGCGCCTAGAAAGAGATTAAGTTCTCTGAGGGCGCTTTATCAAGTGAATTATTATTATTAATATTATTATTATTGTTAAGCCTAGACGTACCTTGTTTAACGTTGTTTAACGGGTGACCTGTGTCGGTTTGCATCAATACTCTGCAGTCTCCCACTTAAATACGATCACTGCAGTGCAGTGCCAGTGATGCTTATGCCAGATCTTACTTTTAAGTTACAGTTGTACCCGTTTCCAGTTCTAAAGTGAATAAATGAGTAATTTTAACAGAGCTAGTTCTCTATTAAATGTAAATAAAATTATCACTCTTTAGAATCGCTACAGATAATAACCACTACTTGCCTTTTTAAACATCAAATTTTCGAAGTAGAATACCAGACTACCATCAGTACAAGAAACTAACATAAACGAAGCAGCTTTAATCTCGTCGACGATAGTTCGATGAGACGGAATATGCTGATACTAGCAGGCAGATCTTAGTTTTACTTAAAAATATCCTAGCCCTCAAAATTCAAGAGGTAGATTTTCCGTTCATGAGACACAGTGGCGTAGTATGGGGGTCTTGAAACACATTTTGCGGGTAGCTTATGAGGGAAGCGATACAAACTCTGGTCATTAACCGAGTTTGTATGCAAAATGCAATCAACGTAGGTAAGACGAATATTTTGAACTTCAGCGCCAAAACAAGCAAAAAAGAGGACCACGAGAAAATTAATCGAGTGGAAGTACATGGACAATGACTTTTAGCCATTTATGAGTTTGCACGCCTTTTTTCGATGATAAATTAGATTAACCCTGCCATCGCCTTACTGTGCTTCTTAATCGCATAACTTCGCCTAGCATCTTTTTTAGCTCGTCGTATATCTAGTAATTCATCCTTGATACACATCTAATTGCGAAGAAAATTAGTGTGCAAAATAAACGAGGAACAGTATGGAAACATGCTAGTTGTGCAATAAAATGGAGAAACTCAGTCGCAATCTGCTCTTTTATAACGCACACCGGTGAAGTCGCCCATAATTCACCAAGTGCATTGCCAGGCATCTTTGAATGTTCACATGTATTTATTAGCTTGGATCACGGCATGAGCAAGAAAGGTACTCCAATGTATTTTGTCGAATTTTTCTTACGGTAATTAATTATGTGTTATGCTGCATGCATCAAGAGCATGACAGTGATGGTTATGGAGGACGCATTGAAATGCAAAGTGCATGATTTAGCGAAAGCCGAAAAGATTGTGAGCCGCACGACCTTACCAAAGTATCAATGGCTTTTTCACCCTTTTGGAGTAATGGATCTCTTTGAAAACAAGATGAAAGAATAAACACCATCTTTAGAAAAGTGCATATGAGCATAAAAATTCGGATTTTGCATATAATGAGTATACTTTACTTTATTAAAACTTGATCGGCTCGTGCGGTGGTGTATGTCTCTCATTAAGTAAGCAAATATAACAATTCTCACACACAAGATTTTCCAATTCTTTATTACGTAAAATTGTTGGCCAGTTCATGCAAAAATTAAATCCGAGCGTACGGAAATTAAAAAAGATAGTTAAATAATGCTCAAACGTTAGTGTTAATGAAACTGTTACTGCAATATATGGCCTTAAAAGTAAAACCAGGAAATTGTCTTCAACATGGTTAGCGGCTGGACAACTTTAATGTCTACCTCGATTTCGAAGTATGTTTATAAAAAGTGACGAAAAGCCTGACTCAAAAAATTATCAAGCAGCAAACGGAATCAAAGCACATTGGGCTTGCTTTACCTAATGACGGTAGCCCTGCTTCAAGCAAACCAGAATCCTTCACAACTGTTTGAATATAATTCAAGCCCTAGCACTTCCTTTATTGTCTGGATAATTAAAGCATCTTTTGCAATGTTTATATCACCGATGCATTCTCTAGGGAAGATTAAAGTATTCCGAATCCGTGGTCTAACTAGAAGGCTACTAGAGCAGAAGTAACCTTTGAAAGAGTGCAAATCATTCGGAAAAGGAGGTTGGAGGGTGTTCAAATCGTACTACCATTTAAGGGAGTATTACTTGATTTTTATCAAATTTGCGCTGCGAAAAAAGGTCTATGATTAAACCTTTCAAACTCAATTGTTAACAAGAGGATGTCAGAAATTTTTAATTTCAAATCGTTAGGTGTCTGTGTTCAGATCAAGCTACAGCCTTCACCCTATCTAAGACATTGGATTGCATTAATGAATTAAGACCACTGGACCAACATGAAGGCGCTTGCTGCCAACGCCGTTACAGTTTTAAACCCACAGCTGTTTTCTAAAGTGCTTAAGTAAAGATTAGGTCGATTGTGGAATACAGTGAGCTCAACCAGGTTAATTCCAGCCATACAACTCATGGTGACGTTTGTGCTGATAAACTTGTTACGGGAAACGCTATGAAGCCATGTCAGTATATTCAATGAAAAGCCAATGCTGTTGCATACTGCGCAATTTTTATGGGCACAGGGTCACTTCTTCGCAGAGCTGACGGTACTATTAGTCCGACTATGCCGAATATAATGAAAACTACAATGAGCATGAGCTATTCGAAGTCCTTCGTGGTCCATATAGAATGTAGTTGCTTAGTGTTTACCACAACAGCAACAGCAACATGTTCCCGCATTAATAAGCCCACCCACTTTGTACTAGAGGCAAAGCCTACGAAAAACCTTGTCGGCAGCTGGATGCTAAGTATAAATGTGCTTCTACACATAGATGTATAAGTACATATTACATGGCTGGCATTGTGAAACCCTGATCGACAGCTTTGCCATACATTTAGCTTAAGGAATGTCCAACTGCTTAGGGAATGAGAAATGTTTTCAAGCTTCTAAGGCATAAGGAAATCGAAACGTTGTTAATATGGTATGAGCTAGATCAGGTAGATAATTATAGACCCTAAAGATATATTCAGATTCCCGAATTAATTGCATTGGTTCTTGAACGGTAATATTACCGGCGCAATCGTGTACGCGGAATCACTCCTGAGTCTTCTAAAAGGCAGCAGCTGAGTTATAGGAGTTGTGCTGGAGGCTCTAAACCAGCAGCAATGTAGCCAGACTTCCGAGTTGGTCATTGCCAAGGTGCTAAATGTGTATCAGATGCTGTATCCTACGACTGACATTGAACTAAGGTAACCCAACGTTCGACCCCGAGTTGCTCACCGTCTACAATGCTGTGCGATATACACATTGCTTCTTCGATGGGTGCACTTGTTTACTGTTGACAGATCGCAGTACGATCGCGTTCGAATTGTAATCCTTGGATTGATTCACCCTGAACAACAATAAAATCTCTCCTTCATCCGTAATTTCAGGACTTAAATTTTAGAAATATAAAGTTAGGAACAGAGCTTCTCCATTTGCTTCGCCGGGTATATACATAAGAACAGACATCGAAGGCTCAGACGCTCATTACTAAGCCTCTCCCGATGCTCAAAATCTAGGGTGATGTGCTTGTTAACGTTTCTCTTGTTACCACTAACAATTGTATCAGCCTTCTTACACAGCATATGTAGTGCCTAGAATGAGGTTGCGTCCTCTGAGGGCACTACACAAATGTGTTATTACTATTGAAATTAGTATTCCATTATTCTGAATAATTGCTTCACAGTTCAACCAGCCCTTTGAATTTCCTGCTTTCAGGCGACTGACTTTTGCAATGGCTATCTCTCTACTTTGATGGTTTTCCACTCTAAAAACTGCTTTCTTCATGTCTGGGCTCTTAATAGGAACAATGATTAACACCGATAATTCAAGAACTGTCCCGTTCCAATATGATCTTTAACGATATACCTACCTAACTCATTTTTCACATCTGACTGTTTAGCTCCAAAATGTTGCCAAAACTCGAACTTTTCAGATGATTATGCCACTGCAAGGCTAGTCATGCCAGACGTTTGTGATATGGTTTAGACTTCTGCCACTCACTACTTGCTACTCTTCATCCATGCACACAAGGTGGATTGCAGCAAGTGCAAAATACTGAAGCCGTGCGAGTCTGTCGTGCAGTTTACGGTTACAACAGACCACTTCTCGCTGACCTGCACTAGCTATCCACAAAGAAGCTTATCGAATTCAAGGTCCCCTTATTTAATTGTACACCTCTGCTTGCTTAGGTATAAGTACTCAAACTAATTATAAATCAGGCGTCCTAACGCCAGATCTTTACACTCCAGCCGTCTAGCTTCGTCTCTAAACAACCTTAAGTGCTTTGGAGACCCTGCCTTTAGTTCGCGTGCTCCCAACAAATTAAACTTACTCTAAACTTACCTAATGAGTTTCCCTCCATTTTGATTTAAAACTAAACTAAAAATTTGCATTATTCTCGCAGCATTTACTCGGTCCGTGTGCAGCAACCTTAAACGTTCCAATATATGATGATACTGAGCACGCCATCATTGACCGATTGACAGGCTTCACTTTCAACATATACAGTGATTGAAAAAAAATTAATATACTTTGATTGCCATATAAATTAGCATTGTTTATGTTCAGCACATTAAAAGTGTACATGCAGGATCTCCCAGTGCAATTTCGACATGAAAAGGTCAGCTGTGCTACCCGGCAACGAGTGCTTGCAGCTCTTGTAGGCAATCAGAAGTATGAATGACGACTGCACCCTCGAGCTACTAAGAAGAAGCAGTGTACAAGTATTGGTGGGCAGAACTTGATGACAAGATACCACCTGTCGACGAACCAGATGTCATCAAAAAACCTCGAGTAGTTCAAGACTGAGCAGGATACGCTAGACAAATGCATAGCGGCCAGCTGCTTATAGGATTATATTGAGAACCTCCATTGGCAAAATCCGTCACATCAAACGGCATGAGACCAGGAATCTCTGAATGAGGATCTCGGACTTCTAAAGTCCATTTTTTAGGCAGCCATCAAAGGGGACACAATCTCTGAGTATGCACGTGTCCACTAACTTGCTGAAAATCTGGCCACTGGTAATAAATCTCATCGTCGATCGATGAGAAACTCCCGAATTTGCACTTTTTTCAACAAATCTCTCAAAATTCGGCAGATCAAGTGATCATTCTTAAGTTTGATCTAGCACGCGTCGGCTCTGCTCCAGCACTGAGTCGGTCTCCCGTTGAATCCTGCTCGAAAGAACGAGAGAGACAAAGGCACGACTGTAGCTGCTTGGTCCGACCGTTGGGAGCTGGTTGCTACTTCGGCTGCATACCCACTCATATGTATACGCCCACGCAAGCAAGCTGTTGGCTGGCGACTAACGAAGATGCTAGTTATAAGCGATCAGTACGAACAAGTCACAGGTCACTGCACATCTAGCACACCTGCCTACATTTTGCATCAGCAGGAACGAGTTATCTCATTTGATAGCCCAATCGAGTACAAAGAACAAAAATATAAGCAGATGAAGCGAAGGACAAGTAAGGATTGAGCTTTCTTCCCTAAATGTTTGCATGTGTATGCACGGACATGCAATCCCGTGAGGTTGTGTCTCGTGGCTCACATACACGATGTGTGTTTACAAATTTGATTCAGGTACTATAGAATACAAATTTATTATTGCTCCTATAATAATTATTATTATTGTTGTTGTGTGCGTGTGTATGTGCATAAACAAGCTTGCTGTGATGTATCCTATATAAAGGCACGAATGAGCTTGTATGTGTGTGCTTGTGTGTTTGTGTGTTTATCTGTGTCTGTGTTTTCCTGTGCCTGTGTGTGCGCCTGTGCCTGTGTGTGTGTGTGTGTGTGTGTGTGTGTGTGTGTGTGTGTGTGTGTGTGTGCCTGTGTGTGTGTGTGTGTGTGTGTGTGTGTGTGTGTGTGTGTGTGTGTGTGTGTGTGCGCGTCCATGTGTGCATGTGCGTGAGCGTATGCAGGCAACTAAGGATGTGTAAGGATACGAGCTAGTGTAAGTGGCTTGACCATGTGCATGGTTCAGAGACAAGCTCGAGCGTCCATAGAGGCTGCCACAACAAAAAGAAACAGGTCACTTCGAAGATGTATCCCCCTTCAAAGTACACAGCTAATTGCAAAAAGGCTCATTTACCTCGACATCACATTGTGGCCCTCGTGACTAAAAACAGTTACGCAGATGCAAGCAAATTTTTAAGAATGACATGGCTTACTCTGAAAGTTTGAGCAAAAGTGCAGGTAATAAATCGTGTAACAGCTTAGGCTAGGGTAAAATCATACGGTTGGCCAATAGCAGTGCATTCTGCAACATGGGTAGCTTTAAGCAAGCGTGATTAACACGTTGGCAACAAGACGGTTGCCCAGTAATGACATGATGCGTGGGCCCGTTGGTTAAGGTGCTCGCCCCGACCAAAATCTAGCCGAGGATATGGGCTCCAGCAAGCCCGTGGCATATGTGAAGGGCCTGAATAGAGATCAGGTTCTCTTAGGGGGCTATACAAATGAATTATATATATATATATATATTATTTATAAATATTTATGTACCTATTTGTATATATATATTATATAATATAAATATATGTATGTGTATATATATATATATATATATATACAAATAGGTACATCAATATTTATGATACAATACTTCTGTATATAGGTATATAGACTGACAGACAGATAGATAGATAGATAGATAGATAGATAGATAGATAGATAGATAGATAGAAAGACAGTCGGATGGACGGACTGGCAGATAGATAGATACATCAATAGATATATCAATAGATTATATTCTCCCCAATCATGCTAAGTATCGTTCGACCTGCTTTTCGGAATGTAAGTACTTAACTATACCTCGCGAAAACCTCAAATCATTTGGAGAATGTGCCTTTAGATCGTATGCTCCCAAAGCCTGGAACTCACTCCCGACTTGCGTCACTACATCTCCTGACTTGTCCACATTTAAAAGAAATTAAAAACGCTTATCTGAATAACAGCATTTGGTGGGTCCCTGTGATTCGTCCTTTATGTGCTTACGAGTGCTGACACTGCTGCATGCTGCTACTAACCACACTTGCATGCTGACCCTATGCATGTCATCCCTAACGATGTTATGTTGTTTTTCTCTAGCATGATACCATTCACCACTCGACCGTGTTTTCTGTGTAGCAAATGTAAAGTGCCTAGAAAGAGATTGAGTACTCTGGGGGTTCTTAATCGGGCGTATTCTTGTTATCATTACTATACAAATATATATATATATATATATCCACACACACATAAAGTAAAAACTCTTTAGGGAAATAGTCGATATCGGATGTATCATACATATGATTAGGCTTACAGGAGTGCGAGTATGAGTGCGAGAGAGTTGTAGCATTGCGAATCCACAAATGAAATGCAGAATGTAGGCAGTAAACTGTTGATCAGTCGGTACATGGCACAGTATCTTCGGAAGCATACTGGAGAGAAATTACTGTCCTTTACTGCCATATCAGTGGTTCCACGGAAGATGCAGCAATACTTCTACAGTTCAACACAGGTACCCTTCATGTGCTTTGATGCCGCTCACACTATGTAGTTGCACGATGACTAGATCTTGCTGCACTTGTCAGCTGCACTTTTTGACCGAAAGCACTGACTAATGACACAAGTCCTCTTCATTTGTGGTACGTAGTATTTCTGCTCTTTGAGCCACGGATACAACCAGCTCAGTGACAGTGGTTATCAAATAGTATAAGATTTGCCACCAAGTTGCAGCTTGTCACATCACTTTTCCTCTTATTATATGAGGCTCAACAAATTATGCATAAAACGAATTAGCAGGCTAGAATATTTAATGAATGACAGACAGAAATGTCCATTTTATAAATCGTAATGCACATACAGTGATTATAATACACTGCCTTCCAAAAATTCTATGCACTTGGTCCAGTGATCTGAGTTAATCGGTTGTTGCTAATGCCGGTATTCGCGTAAGTCATTAAGCTGCACTTATCATAAAGTGAATCAATCTCCCAATACAATGTTGGCCTTAGCCACAGTTTGCAAAGCTTGGCTTAGTAACAATATTCGCCAGCAACCGAGTCAACGTCTCCGACGTAAACGTTGGCATGGATGGTCACGTGACTATTCTACACCTCTTATTAGAGGCCATCCAAGGCAAAAGCTGTGCTGGCCGGTTTCGTTGCCAACGACGCCTCGGCCAATGATGAGCTAAGGTACCCAGATGTCTCCTTGACTTGTTGGGCCAGCTTGCTCAACATTGAAGTTGGTATGAAACCAGACCACACCCTCAGTTGCACAATTTTCTGAAGGTGCAAGAGCAGTTTTGATTCAGCTAGACGGCGATGGCCATTCAAACCGAGAAATCGGGAGGTGGCTGAATATCTCAGCAGGAACTGTTAGGAATATTGTTAGGAAACATCTGGGCTATGGTATCCCAGAAGCACTGCTACGCTCGGGTAACCCTCGAGTAACTTCTCCGAGAGAGGACAGGCTCCTCAAAAGTATTTCTCTAAAGGACATATCTGTCACTGCTAAGATGCACTTACAGTCTCTTCCAAGCTATCAAAACGGTCGTAAGCCAAAATACCGCGAGTAGATGGTTTAACGAACGAGAAGTGAATGCACGGGTAGCCAAGCGCAAGCCGATTTCGACTGTGCAGTGCAAACAAAGTTAAATTTTGGTCGCAGGCACCAGCGTTCACAGTGGAGCAGAGTGCCGAGGATTGGTGAGTTCAATGTAAATCTCGTTTGCCGTGACAAAAGAGAAATTATATCGACCGTCGACTAAATAAAACGTGCAAATACAATTGTCCGTATAAGAATGTGAAATTCGGTGATGAAAGTGTAACAGTAATGGTGTAGCCTCTCAACAATCGGTGCAGTGCGTCTGCACGGGATTCAAAGAATAATGAATCCGAATGTCTTAACTTGACATAGTGCAGAGTATTGGCTTTCCATCTGCTTAAGCTCTCTATGAGCTCGATTTCTATCTGCTCATAACACCGATCTGAAGCACCCTGCTGCTGCTGCTGCTGCTGCTGCTGGGGCGGTTAAAGAGTTTTTTACGAACCCTCAGGCTACGACTTTCAGGCAGTTGCGGTTATTCAGTAGACAACCGAAATCCCGGACTTGAACCCGATAGAAGATCTGTGGGAGCAAGCCGATCAAAAGATTCAGAGTTCTCCGGTGCATCATACCTCATGAGTTCGATCAAAGTTTGGAAGGATTGTGGGAGTCAATTCCTCTAACAATAATAAAAATAATAATGCACTTGATAAAGTGCCCTCAGAGAACTCAATCTCTTTCTGTGCCAGAAGCTCATGGGGTCAATGTCAAAACAATTGGGTGAAATTGCACACAAGTAGTAATGACAACTGCTTCAGAGTTAGATCCGATTTTAATCTTGTATGATTTGAGTACAAAAATATGCTGGTAACAGGTGCTCAGAAATTTTTGGAGCTCAGTGTACAGGGAAGATGCTTTAATAGAGGTTCAAATGCACCAACAAATTTAGAAAGACATCCTTTCGTATGCTGGCACGATGACAGCTGCCATTAAACTCTCGAGGATTCCAAAGGCATCTCAGATGCCGAGGTTAAATTCCGGTTTAGCTAGGATGGTGGTACATTGACACGCTGACCACACAGATAGTAGTTCTGCCACCGAAGGAAATCTGCAGGCCAGTGCAAAAAGCAAGCAAGCCAAGGATGGTCACAGCCAATAGCAATGCCTAATGAGGCTTGATAAAACGATCTGTAACAGGTGGCCTGGGCAAGTTGAAGACGTGGTGTTGGTGATGCTGGCAGAGGTGGCGCGAAAGAAAACTCTCACGTGCTGCCGACTGTGGCACATGCTTTCCAACCTTTCGGAGCTGCTACTTCTGTGCTTCTCACTTCCTCGACGGAACTCGTGACTCGATTAGGTTTCTTATTTACTCTTAGCTGCATGAGATTTGAGCTTTAACTGAGCAGTAAAAAACTCTCCAGTGAAGTTATACCTGCGCTGCCCTTATGGCTTTGTAGAGTCACAGACAAAGACACATTTCAATAACATGGTTGTGTACTTACTGCTTTAGCAGCTCTCGGTGTCTGTCGAGTCACTGAATGTCACACCCAACATCTCACTGTCCAAGCATTGGCGACGCAAAGCCACGACTGAATGTGTGGCAGTCGGGGGGGGGGGGGATAGACCAAACCACTTTGCCCCTCCCTCACTGCCCCCCGTCCTATTTACATAGCTTCAGTGCCACTCACTGCTCCAGTGACCTTCTCTCTGCTGTGCCCCTAACCCTAATTTTCCAAAACTCCGACCATTAACCACACGCACCACTCCCTGACAGCCTATGTGCTACTGAAAGAGCAATACATGCTACCACGTGTTAGAGGAGCCCATCCTTCCGATTCTGCATTAATCGTCGGGGCGAGACTTTCTTCAGCGACAGCAGGAAACACTCACGTGCCACAGCCACTGCAGCGGCACTGTCGGTGGGCTCCGCAGGCCGGCCGGCGCACGTGACCGTGCCAGGAGCAGCAGCTAGGCAAACGCTCGATCTGGAGATGCAGACGTGGAGGCGAGCGGTGAGGCAGAGCGGCGCTCAGAGGCGGCAGCGCTCGGCGGCGGCGGCTCACTTGTTCTTGAGCTCCTCGAGACGCTGCAGGCTCTGCTTCTGCTGCTGCATGGGAGCGCTCGGCTGCAGCTGCTGGCCGCCTGTGCTCTGCTCGCTGCCAGACTTGGGGCACTCGGAGGAAGGCGGCTCGGACGGCGGCGACTTCGACAGGGTGCCCTGCGGCCGGCCGGCGGACTGCCGGCCGTCACCCCCGGCTGCCGCCACTGCCGAAGCTCTATTGCTGCCGCCACCGCCGCCACGGTAGGACGCACCCGGAGAGACTTCGGCAGCAGCTGCACCAGCACACGCCGACTGCCTGCCAGGATTGCCACCGACGACGCCTTCGCCCTCGGCGATGTCCTTGCTGCCGACTTTGATAACGAGTTGAAGGATCTCGTTGATGATCTCATCTTTCTTGTTCGTCACCTGCACACAAGCAGGTGAGCAAGCGAGCGGCGTCGTCTCTGCCACTACGAGGCTGACGTGAACGAATTGAGGCCAAGCGGTCGCCGTACCAGCTGTCAAGCGCATAATGGAGCAGCGTAAGCAAAAACGAGAGAGACGAAAGACGAGAGAGAGAGAGAGAGAGAGAGAGAGAAGAGAGAGGAGAGAGAGACGGATAGACAGACAGACAGACGAAAGACAATAGAGAGAGAGAGAGAGAGAGAAATGTGGAAGAACAGAAAGAAAGACTTAAGACGACAGCGAGTGGCTAAAGATAGGAGAGAGAGAGGAGGAAGACAAGAGGGTGGTTGAAGATGAGGGTGAAAGGGAGAGAGGGGAAAGGGAGAGAGAGGAGCAGAGAGAGAGAGAGAGAGAGAGAGAGAGAGAGAGAGAGAGAGAGAGAGAGAATGACGAGAGAATGGCAGAGGCACTATCTCCAGGCGGATATAGGGCAGCTGACCGACTGACCTAACCTAGTAAAGCAGCTGAGCTTTGCAGTGGCCGAGGGGGAGGAGCTCAAGTCAGTGGACCGACAAGCGACCAGCACCCAGAAGAAGGAGCCTGGCTGAGTTGGCGATAAAGGGAAGCAGGCCGAGCAGGCGAGCGCCAACATAAGCAAGGCACCACCAGAAGCCAAGCAAATATCGGATGCACTGCAAGCAAAACCGTGGCCAATGACAATCTGCCAGCTGGCCTCCTGAGAAAGGTACAGTAACACGCAGTAAACAATACATGCCAGCTGCTCCAAGGGTCTCATTTACGAGGGGCAGAAGGGCGTTAACTGCTATCGCTCACACTTGCAGTGGGCAATACAGAATTGCCTGCAGCAGAACTCAAACACCTGGCCTGGGTGGCAAAGTTCGAGGGCGGTTCCCCTACCCCGAAGTAATAGCACAGGGAGTCATTAAAGAGGCAACAAGTGACTTCAGGCATTACAACCTCTACCGCAAGTGTGGGTACTCTATAAATCTAACTCAAATCCGTGAAAGCAAAAGCATGATATAAGCAGCTGTTTTGACGTGGCTTTTTAAATAGCTATTCAATCATTACCAACCCTTCCGTGTCCACAGTCAGTTTTCTTAACTTATACTGCTCGGCCACAGCAAAATTCTGACCTGCTTAAAGAATCGCACAGCAGCCAAGCTTATCCGAAAAGTTGTGACATTCAATCGAGACATTAGCAAATCATTGCTGCAAGCTATTCTGCATGCGAAATAAGCAGTTTACAGTCGGTGCAAGACTAGGCAGCATGGCTAGTCTGACTTAAGCGAACAACATCACTTCTTACCGACCTGATCGTCATCGGGTCGCATATCGCTTCGCCACTCGCTATCAGGGTCCTTCACAATCTTTCTCGGGCCCACATACCCGAAATAGTTGTTTTCCTGGTTTTTTGTATCCTACTATCTGCTTGCTTGACTTGTGTCGTTCACCTGTACCTCTCACCAACCTCAAATTCTTTAGAGACCCTGCCGTCAGCTCCGATGCTCCCAAAGCCTAGAACTAACTTCAGACTGAAAGCAGCATATCTTCTGACTTGGCATTCAAATAAGCCAAGGTTGCTGCTGGCATGTGAGCACATGCATGTGAACACATGCAAATGTGCAAGCGCGAGTGTGCGCAAGGGGAAGCCCGTGGCTCCTGTCGTATGCCAGAGCCTGGTCTAAGGGCAGACCAGGAAAGTCGGTGCAGTAGATCACACGAGGATGCCGGAGCACTCAATCGCTTGGTGGGTTCCAATCGCGATTAGCCGCCACAGCAGCTGCTAGGGTCGACAGCCGGCCTAAGGATGGTCGACAGCTGTCTCTGGAGTCTTTACAACCACGTGACTAGCGCATGAGGCCGGAGCTGAACTAGTAGCGCGGCTGGCAAGCAGGATGACAGGCAAGCTTAAGGGTGTGACTGGTGCGACCAGCGCAGCAGCAGCGTACCGAATCGAGCTGCTTCGTGAGGGACTCGTGAGCACTAGCCAAGGTGTCGCACTCACACATGACTTGCTCCAGCCTCGCCGTGTATGGCCCACGAATTCTGGAACAAAGCATGCCCAGCAATGGAGGTTTGACAAATAGTAGCTGTAAGCACGACTGAAATTTTAACCATTTTTACAGTGCAATGCCTATAAGAAGACTTCTCAATTCCTGTCCTTCTGTAGCTGTCTTGTCTCTTGCCTGTGACTGACTCTGTCCACTATTCTATTACTTGATTACGACTCTATCATCCTCTTAACTCTCTCCAACTATCCCTTACTCCAACCATCCCTCTCTTCCTTTCATTCTCTCTCTCTCTCTCTCTCTCTCTCTCTCTCTCTCTCTCTCTCTCTCTCTCTCTCTCTCTCTCTCTCTCTCTCTCTCTCTCTCTCCCTCCCTCCCTCCCTCCCCCTCCCTCTCTCTCTCTCTCTTGTTCTCTCTCTCTCTCTCTCTCCCTCTCTCTCCCTCTCTCTCCCTCTCTCTCTCTCTCTCCCGATATGCTCTCTCTCTCACTCTCTCTCTCACTCTCACTCTCACTCTCTCTCTCACTCTCTCTCTCTCTACTCCTCTACTGCCTTGCTTTCGCTCCTCTTTGTTCTCTCTCTGAGCAGGAGAGTTTTGTATAGCGCATTCACAGCCTAAGCGGCTTTCGGTACGCATTCGGAAGCCAACAGACTTCGTCTCACAAAACACAGAGAAAGTGGGAAGCATAGCAGAGCCAGGAAAGCAGCTGAGGTAGTGACGTAGTTGTCTCGGCTCTTGTAATCGGGCACAGGTTCAGCTTCAGCATCCATCCTCTGCAGCACTCCCCGGGTACAAAATGTACTTGATGTGAGCATGGTTAGTAAGGTGGCTACGTCTAATAGAACGAGAACTCGTATAAAGCCTCGGTAAGGCTTACTACTTAAAAGCATGCTGGAAGCCACACTTACTCTTTTGTCCAAGTGATCATTCGCTCCACGAACTTATTTATTGCATCTTCACATGTCTTGTATAGCTTTCGCACCCGCTCGCAGTCAGCTTCAAATAGCTTCCTGTTCAAAGCAGGATGGAAATACTTATGTTAGTTGGTAATCGAAACATAAAAGCCAAGAACACCCACGGTACTAACATGTCAGCTAGCAATCGTTGCATCAGATCAATAGCCTGTATGATTTCGAGTCTACACAGCAAATACTAAATAATGTCTCTTATAGATGCGGCAACTCCTGGTTGTCTAGTCACGAATTTCGCCCTCTGTTAGCTGCAGGAATATGCTGCATGCTTGCTGAACCACTTTCCTGTTCCAGCTTAGCTCAGTATTGTCATGATATTAAGTAAACACCAGAGTCTCACATAAAATAAACCAGGGTCCCTAGCTACTAGTGGGACCAATAAAGAGTTCATTTGTTTAAAGGGTCAATTCTGCTAAGTCTCATCAAATTTGACAATTGATTAGACATGGCGAAAATAGCAAGATGGTACAATTTCAAGGTGCAGCTGCAATGCCATATCTAACCTGATCCTCCACCATAGCACTAAGTATACCAAGAGGACACGGTATCTCTACTGTTCATCAACGTAACAAATTTTCTACTTGAAAGTAAATTGATAACAAGAACAATAATAATAATATGACAATAACGAAAAAACATCATATGGTAAGAGAACTAAATCTTATTCAATGCTGAAAAGAAGCCATGTCAGTGTATTCAAGAAATACCCTTATAGCATCCTGACGTATTCAATCATTGCCAAGTAGGTCCAGTTTTGCATCCCTCAATCTAGCTGAGCTTTAGTGGTCAAGTAAGAGTCCTGCAAGGCCCTATCTAGTAAGCCAAGGGAATATTGTTCCAAAATGCACAACGGAAACCTTATATCAGCACTTCAGCACGCTGAAACCGTGACGGTGGTGGGCTATATTAAGAGTCACTGGTGGGCACGTTAGTGCAGCATTGTTGAAGATTATCCGGTATGACACTATAATTAGGCTAAAAAATTTCCAATACGGCTTCCAAACTTTTGTTTCCTTACTGGCAGGTAAGTCCAAGCTTCTCTACGTCGTACCACTTACTCAACTGATTGCTAGCACAGCTTAAGACATTATACATTCTACTAACTAAAGCAAAAATGCCATAAGCTGGTGCACTCTATGTCGTGAGGCAGTCAGGTCTCACACACGAGTCGGGTCACCTGTGGAGTCCCTCTGGGATACGTCGTCGGTCCCTTGCTGTTCTCTATTTATGCTCAACCTCTGGGGAAAGTGGTTAAGGCCCATGGAATAGGATTTTAATTTTATGCTGACGATACGTATTTGCCATCCAAACCGTCGAAATCTACTGCAAAAGCTGATAAATTGGATGCTTGCCTTGCCAAGATTCACTCCTGGATGTCGGAAAACTTCTTGAAACTAAGTGCCGATAAAACCGAACTGCTGCTCATAGGACACCCTAAGCATGTGGCTGGATAACGACTTTGATCTTCTAATAGGTGATGCTGTTGTGCGAACATCACCACGTGCTCGAAATTTAGGTGCCGCTTTCGATAGCTGCCTAAATTTTTAAAGCTTCACTAAGAAGACTGCTTCTACAGCTAACCATCACGTTCGAGCCCTATCTAAGATTAGGAGCTGTCTTCCACAGTGGCTTGCAAAACATTTAACTAGCTCCTTAGTTATAATAATAATAATTATTATTATTATTATAATGCACTTGATAAAGTGCCCTCAGAGAACTCAATCTCTTTCTAGACACTTTACATTTGCTGCATAGGGAAATGCAATTGAATGGTGAGTAATATCATGCTTGATAAACAAAAAAATGAATAATATGGTTAGGGGTGACATGCACAGGGTCAGCGTGCAAATGCGGTTAGTGGCAGCATGCACAGTGTCAGCACGCATAAGCACATCAAGGACGAATCACAGGGACCCACTAAATGCTGTCCTAAATAGGTGTTTTTAAGTTTCTTTTAAATGTGGTCAGGTCAGGGGATGTTCTGACGCAGGTCGGGAGGGAGTTCCAGGCTTTGGGAGCATACGAACTAAATGCACGGTCTCCGAAGGATTTGAGGTTTGTATGAGGTATTGGTAGACTGTTGGATTCGGAAAAGGGGGTGGTACAATGCTTGGCTTGATGGGGGAGTATATCTGAGAGATAGGCTAGAGCCAAAGAATGAAGTGACCTCAGCTCTGTCTCGGCTTGATTATTGTAATTCCCTTTTGGCTGGCCTACCAAAGAAAGCAACTGGGCCACTACAGCTGACTATGAATATGGCTGCAAGGCTAGTCTTCAAGTCCCAGAGGCTTGAGCACGTGTCTCCTTTGCTAAAAGAGCTAGGATGGATGCCGGTTGAGCAACGAATACAGAGCAAAGTTCTTACACTGACCCAAAAGGCCAGCCATGGCATGGCTCTTTCGTACCAAGCTGAACTGCGGCACCAGCTTCAGCCTTTTCGTACCCTCGGGTCCTGTATGGACAATAAATTAGCTGCTCCATTCCTCTGCTTAAAGACCGTTGGTGACGGCAGCTTTAGCTCAGCAGGTATTAGACTGAGGAACTCGCTTCCACAATTCTTACGCTACGACAACTACTCTCCTGCTGCCGACTATGGTTTATTTATCCTTTTCACCAGTCCTGAGCTGCTACTTCCCGCTTAGGCTGTGAGTGCACTATACAAAACACCCACATAGTCTTTATGACTGTGTGGAGTTACAGACGGGGATACATTACATGCTACTCCCTACCTCAACTGCTCTCCTGACTCTGCTATGCTTCCCACTTTCTCTTTGTTGCATGAGACGAAGTCTGTTGGCTACCGAATGCGTACAGAAAGCCGCTTAAGCTGGGAGTGGGCAATACAAAATTCTCCTGCCTAACACCCACGGAGTCTTTATGGCTTTGTGGAGTAACGTATGGAGATACATTAGAGAAGTGCTGGCCCAAAAACCTAGGCACCTGGCCTAATGACTTATAGTCTCTGATAATGCAGTTTTTCCTGAACTGCAGGTCAGCAAAATTTCACCAAAGCATATGTATATATATCTAATTAAAAACAAATTATACAAACAAATTATATATCTATAATATATATAATTCGTTTGTATAGTGCCCTAAAACAACTTAATGTCTATTCAGGGCTTCACATACACCACGGGCTCTAGCCCACGACCTCAGTCATCAAAATACATTCACTTAACCTTGATCAAGGCTAGCACGTTAACCACCTGGCCAAACCAGCACTGCAGGCCTCAGAGCAAAGGTGGCTGTCCAAAAAAGGGAAAATATGCTGCCCGGCATACTTAAAATCAATTGCTCAATGCTGCTATTATCAATATTCATTATCTGTACTATCGATGTTCCAGATTATAACTAGCCTACTACGGTGGCCTTACCGATCTTGATGACCCGTGTGCAGACTTAGAGAAACTCTTTATTCTCTTTCCTTGATCTTAACACCATGTTTGATACTATTGATCACAAGTGCCTCTCAACTCACCTGGGCATGTCGGCTACTGCAGTGCAATGGTATAGGTAATACCTGAGTAGAAGACTCCAGAACATTGCTGTCAGTAATTATCATCATTTGAAGAGCATGTGAAGTACGTGATACCCCATGTCTCTGTGCTTGCTCATCACTTTTTCACAGTTTATACTCCCTCTGGTTGTTGTAATCGCCAAGCAAAATCTAGGCTTCTGCTTCAATGCCAATGATACACAGCCATATCGATGCTCTGATTACTCCCAGCTTTCCAGCAAACTCAAACTCTCTCACCTCCCTTGCTGCATTGTCTCATTGTATCCTTGTATCGTTGACATCCGCAGACATTTGGCAGCAAACCTCCAATGGATTACGCTAAAACCAACTAATTATTGCCAAACCTAGCCTGACTCGTGCGTTTGAAAAGTTACCACTCTAAATCGGCCGTGGCAGCATATCTCCTGAAGAACCCAAATGAAATTTGGGTGACCTAATCCAAAGTGACCTTTCACTAAGTGATCACATCAGCTCCACAGTCAAGTCTGCCAAATTTCAGTCATGCAGTATTGCAAACATATCAGCCTCGTCATATAGCCATACCTCATACAAAGTAGTCATTTATTTATGACATCCTGTCTAGACTTGTGTAACTCACTACTTATAATTGAAGTTGGTGAAAATTGAATTAAAGTGGTGGAAATCCTGATCAAGCAACATATCAACCTTAAGGTTTTGTCACTCACTTTAAGGTACCTTTGTTCTCTGGGGCCACCCTACCTACCAGTACTACTCCCCAACCAGGCCAGGCATCGCCACATCATCTGCGCTTCTTGCTCAATTAGTTTAGCTAAGCGTTAGACCAATATCAAATCCTTTGTAAACTTAGCTTTTAGTTTGTATACTTGCGCAGCCTAGGACTCACTCCCTAGTGATATCACGACAAGCCCCAAGTTTACATTTAGCCGAAGCTAAAAGCAGACTTTTTCATAACGGCATTTAGCGGGTCCTTGTGAGTTGTCTTTTGCGTGCTTTTTTGTGCTGGCATGATCCATGTTACGTCTAAGCGTGTTATGCAGTTGACACTGTGCCTGTTACCACTGACCGTGTGTTCATGTTTTATTACAGCATTGGTAAATTGCCCTGAAAGAGATTAAGTTATTTGAAGAATAACATACAGATGTATTATTTTTAACGTTATCACTAAATCATTTATAGATTTTGCCTGTAGTTTGTGTGCTCCCAAAGCCTAGAAGTCGACTAAATGACACATCAGCAGTTGTCTTAATGCTAGCTCCATAAAGCAGTAGCTTTGGTTCAGGTGACTTAATCTTTTTTTTCTTATAAAGAGTGGTAAAAAATTGCATGCTATCGTCTGAAATGTTACTTCATATCTTTTTTTGTGTTTGTGAAGTGCCTCGAAACAGTTCTTGTCATCTTTTTAAAATTCAATATTATGTCTGCTATTTGATATATGGGTGTGGTAGTAGCATGCATCTTTGCATATGCCTGCCTCTGTGTGTATGTGTGTGTGTGCGTGTGTGTGTGTGTGTGTGTGTGTGTGTGTGTGTGTGTGTGTGTGTGTGTGTGTGTGTGTGTGTGTGTGTCTGGGTGTATTCGCTCGTCTGTCATAAGTTGAATGGGCACTGTCAGTGCACCTTGGCAACCTGCCAACCCAACCCTTGGAGCAGCTGCACTCTTGCAGCTGCCAGTCCCAGTGGGTAGCCTGTAAGTGGTGGCCTAGCTGGCATCACAAGTGCAATCGATTGAACAATGTTCCAAGCTTGAGAACAGCTACTGGCAAAGCATGGACTAAAACAAGAAAGGTGATGCAGAAACATGCTAAACTATGGGCTTGCATGTGTATATAAATAGCTACCAAACTACAATAATAATAGTAATAATGCACTTGATAAAGCGCCCTCAGAGAACTCAATCTCTTCCTAGGCGCTTTACATTTGCTACAAAGGAAAACGCGATTGAATAGTGAGTAATATCATGCTTGATAAACATGAATAACATGTTAGTGGCGACATGCACAGGGTCAGCATGCAAATGTAGTTAGTGGCAGCATGCACAGTGTCAGCACCCATAAGCACGTGAAGGACGAATCACAGGGAACCAGTAAATGCTGTCCTAAATAGGTGTGCTTTTAAGTTCTTTTTAAATGTGGTCAAGTCAGGGGATGTCCTGATGCAAGTCGGGAGTAAGTTCCAGGCTTCGGAAGCATACGAACTAAATGCACGTTCTCCAAAGGATTTGAGGTTTTTACGAGGTATTGGTAGACTTTCGGATTCCGAAAAGCGGGTGGTACGATGCTTGACCTAGCAGGGGAGTAGATCTGAGAGATAGGCTCGAGCCAAAGAATGAAGGGACCTAAAAGTGAGCGACAAAACCTTGAAGTCGATCCGTTGCTTGACTGGTAGCCAGTGCAAGTCGGCGAGAAGTGGTGTGATGTGGCAACTGCGACACCCGTGACAGACAAGCCTGGCTGCGGAGTTTTGCACCAGCTGCAATCACCTGATCGCACATGCTGGTAGGCCAGTAAGGAGTGAGTTGCAGAAGTCGAGACGTGACGTCACGAATGCATGGACCAACTTGGACGTGGTATGCTTATAAACACGCCCGAATTCTAGCAATGTTGTGTAGCTGAAAGTAGGCAGATTTGACTGTGGAGCTGATGTGGTAGTCTAACAAGAGGTCTCTTTGGAGCATGACATCTAGATTTCGTGCAGATTCAACAGGAGATTTGCTGGCAGAGCCTCTTTTGAGCGTCAGCCTTTCCAATTTCTGAATCACTGGGTTTGCCCATAGCTAGTAAGTTAGTTTTATCATAGTTTAGTTTTAGAAAATTTGCTGCCATCTATGTGCGGATGTCATCAATACATGCGGCAAGTGAGTTGAGAGAATTCGAGGTGCTCGAATGCTGGGAGGGATCAAAGCAAAGGTACACAATGAGCTAAGATCATAATAATAGGTCGCTTGCATAGCGCCATTGGAGAAATCTCTTTCCTGAACCTCTATTGCTCCCAGCAAGAGAATCCATAACCAAGGGTTTGTAATATATGCAGCATCAGGCATGCTAAAACAGACAAGCATCATGCTTAGACCAGCTTGCCGACGCAAACATGATAAAACTCATAACTAGTGTTGTGTGACAGTGTCTCCGGCGGCGGCTGTTCTAGTGGGAGTCTCACAGAGACACAGAGGGTGCACGTGTGCTGTAAACGAGACTCCTCTATTCCTCTCAACGGGCACATATATGAGAGCTCGATCAATCGCAGCAGACGACACGAAATATAACCTGCATTAGTAGACTGGCTGCTTCAATGGTTAAACTATTGGCCACAAGTGAGGCATGTACATTAGTGTCAGGGGCTTTGCTAATTAGAGCAAAAGCCGCAGGCGAAAACAACACTAGCCACCTGTAGTGTCGGGCTTCTGGCGAAAAACACTCACTAATTCATGTACAAGTAAGCAGGCTAAGCACACAGGAACAAGCAAAGACAAGTTCACTGCAGCAAAGGGAAAGCTGACTTGAAAAGAAGCACCATTAGCTGATATTTAAATGAGACTAGGTCAGATTATGACTGTTCAAGAAAGTATTAATGGCTCCTAAATTATAAGACCCTATATGTCATAATCTATAGTTTAGCCAGCAAAAACTGCACAGCTGCAGTGATCTATACACCGAGTCAGCATTACTAAGAGTGAATAAAGCTTAAAACTAAATAAACTTTGTCAAAAACTGACTTGCTTAGAGTCTGTCTGCTAGTTGCCTCTAGGTCTTAGCCGAAAGATAAGGAGCTTCAACTATATGATCCAGGTTCGAATGCTGCAACAAGCGATTCTGTAGTGCCTACTATAAACGGTGGTGATAGCCTGTAAGGCGCTTCTGATGCAATACAAATATGGCTGCAGAATCAGCTACTCTTCTCTGCTCAATCTATTGGAAGGTATTGATACCATCGATAACCGAATCTTTTTTGAGCCCTGGCCATGCCAACTAGACATTGCAGGCAGTGCGTAGTAATGGTAAAGACTGGATGCCTAAGGGCAAAGATAATTTAGTGAACTGTTGACATAGTGAATGCCCCTAAAAAAAAGTTTTAGATTCACTCCTTCTTTGCGGTTTATAGTCTCTCTCTCTCTCTCTCTCTCTCTCTCTCTCTCTCTCTCTCTCTCTCTCTCTCTCTCTCTCTCTCTCTCTCTCTCTCTCTCTCTCTCTCTCTCTCTCTCTCTCTCTCTCTCTCTTGCACTCACTCCTTTACCGATGTAATCGCCAAGTACAATCTTGGCTTTATGTTTATGCAGGTGACATGCAGCTATACTTGTTTTCATATCCTTCTCTACCTTCTAATACCTCAAACTATGTCAGCTCCATTAAACGATATTTTGTTGACGTAGACGCATAGTAGCACTTTCAGAAATGTAATGCAACAAAACCAACTTACCAAAAATGGCAAACCAAGTGTTACTCGGAAACTGAAAAGCCTGATACTCCACATCGGATCTACCAACCAGCACATCTCCGGCAATCTCCGACCGGAAAATAGGTATCCTCTTCCACAATACTTATCACTGGTATAAGCACATTGGCTCCACATTCAAGCATGCCTTCTTTTACCAAGGTAACATGGCAAAATTTGGCCTTGCTTAAATAGGGACACTACAGCCAAGCTTGTCCATACATTTGGGACATCCCGACTAGACTTCTGTAACTCATGAGTACAGGTCTTCCTGCCCTTACCATACCACGCTAAGAGACTGCGCAAAACTCCGCAGCATCTGTCATGAGCATCACAACTGCCACAATACACATCTGATCGCCAATTTGCACTAGCTATCTATCAAGAAGCAGATCTACGTCACAATCATGTCACGATCATGTCACTCGCCTTTAGGTCACTCCATTATCTTCCTCTGGACTACTGACCTAAATTAGTGACGAAATGTGTCACTTTAGCCTGCCAGTCGCACCACCGATTCGCCTTACTCTGGTCGATTGCTTGTGCCCCATGCTTACTTCAAATCTCAGGCGGCTGCTCCTACCATCACAGTGCTTTCAAAGTTTGGAACTCACTACCGACTGTCTCCATTACATATCCTGATGGGCTGAAAACGTACCGTTTTCACACAGCCTTTGCTCCGTCCGAATGATTGTCCCTTAATGTGAATCTGCGGTAGGAGACAGTGGACAGCATAAGTATGGGCAATAAATAAATAAATACTAGCTGATTTAACAGCCTCCTTTTGTGTAGTAACAGAAGAGTCTTTACTACTGTCACCACCGCTTGCGGTGGCAATAAAGGATTGCCCACCGCAGGATTCGAACACACGACCTCGGGGCCGAGGTCGTGAAAAGCAACCGCATTACCTAGTGAGCCATTACGGCTCCATAGCTACATACTCTTCTTTAGTGCCTAGTTTACCTGGATTTTTTGCTTAGTTCTTTGCTTACAGATGAACGACTGAGCGAGTGTCACCAACCAGGTGTCCAACTCACCATTATCTTGTGTGACCTTTTGCAAACTTTTCTTAGCATAATTGAGTGCTGTTGCATGCTTGCCTAAGTAGGATAACTCGCTCTTCATTAAATGGCAGTTATTGCTTCACTTGTAGCAATTTATAAGCACTTGAGTTAAAGTTCTCATTGGGTGTTATGACAAAGAAAATACTATTTGCATTATTATTAGTATTAATGGTCAGTCAGTTGTACTGTGGGACTAGAGATGTCCTTTGCCGTTTTCGACTAAATTACTGTAAGTTAACTGTATGGGCTTGACATATTGAAGGGATGGTCCCATTAATTGCTGCTGTGTTCTGCTACCGTCGGTACAGCTGCAGGTATCTTCGCACCTTCATCGACTCGGTTTCTATGCTGATTCGTACTAGCTTCCCCAGTACTAATCACACGTCTGCAAGAGCAAGCACCAGCTGTGCTCTGTGCTTGTGGCCAAGTACTTAAATGCAGTAACTGCTACACCATGTTTGTACAAGTACTATGAGAAGCGTGAGGTGCACATATTTAGATAGGAATGGGAAAGTACATCAGACAGCAAATTAAACACGTGGATCTGGAATGAATTACAGAACCTTGAAGTCAACGCTCTCCTAGATAAGACAGGAGTTGAACCCTCCTGCACCTGAGATGCTCAAGAAAGATAAGCCCAGTTACCGAGTTAAGCTTAAGACATAAGCATCATTTTGCACAGGGAATGGACATGAGAAGGACATGAAGGACATGAGAGCCGTACTGAAGCTTGGAAGAAACGTCGAAATGCATCGACTAGCTTGGCTTTGGTAAACAGGTGCCACACACACGCACGCACACACACACGCACACACACACACACACACACACACACGCACGCACACACGCACACACACACAGGCACACGCACACACACACAGGCACACACACACACACACACACACACACAAACACACACACACACACACACACAACAACACACACGCACACATTTAGATACACGCACAGACTTAACACAACAAAAGCATGCACCCTGTCTTTTATTATAGCAGACACAACATGCAAATGGCAAGGCAGTAAGACAAGAGTAGAGACAAGACACTAAGACGAGAGGAAGAGTAACAGTACACTGATGCAGTAGTGGCGAGTCGGTTTGGTAAGGGGGTGTACAGCATGCAGCGATTGCTCGACGTTAGGCTAGCCCAGACTCAAGGTGTTTTGGCAGCATGCAGACTGTTCAATGGAAGCAGGCAGAAGCCCGAGCTGGCAGAAGCCGATGAATGGTGAATGACAGGCGTTGGCAACAATGAGGACAAGGAAAGCAAGAGAGACTTGGACCAGGCTGGCTGTCGACAATATTGCTTTGAAAAGCCTACTCATTAGCAACAGCTGTCTGTGCATACAAATTAGTGTCTCATTGGCTAGAGTAAACCGACCACTCCTCTGCAAACGAATAAACACACAGCATGAGCACTTTGGGCAGTAACCCACTGGTCATCAACGGTTTTGTTCAATTGCAATAGGTGCACATGCAGAGCAAGAGCTAGCTGGAAAGCACACGGCCAAAGAATGCCGTTCATACTTATTGTAGCATCTTTTGGCGGAGCTCTTATCTGACCCAGCTTTAGACTGCTGCTCCTGCTGAACCAGGTTAGTGCATAACCTCTGAATCCGGCTGACGTCACTGAAACAGCAAGAAGCCCAGACGTAGCACTGGGCAGCCAAGGCCGTGAGCCTGAGTGCACTAAGGTAGCACCCGAGTCAGACTTCCCTCCCCAATCCAAGTGAGCTTAGCATGTCCTACACAAGCCAGAAAATCAACCACGCCAACGTTGTTCTACCTTTACGATAATAATAAGTTATAAATAAATCCTAGCTGATTAAACAGCCTCTTTTTGTACAGCGACAGAATTTAATGTATTGTAATGTATCTCCGTCTGTAACTCCACAAAGTCATAAAGACCATGTGGGTGTTACGCAGGAGAGTTTTGTATAGCGCACTCACAGCCTAAGCGGCTTTCGGTACGCATTCGGTAGCCAACAGACTTCGTCTCACGCAACAAAGAGAAAGTGGGAAGCATAGCAGAGTTAGGAGAGCAGTTGAGGTAGTGAGTAGCATAGAAGTAGCAGTTCAGGACCGCTGGAAAAGATGTGCCATAGTCGGCAGTTTGAGAGTAGATGTCGTAAGAATTGTGGAAGCGAGTTCCACGGTCTAGGACCTGCAGAGCTAAAGCTTCTGTCGCCAACTGTCTTTAAGCGGAGGAATGGGAAAGCTAATTTATTGTCCACACAGGACCTGAGGGCGCGAACAGGCTGAAACTGATGCAGCAGTTCAGCTAGGTACGAAGGAGCCAAGCCGTGGCGGGCCTTGTGGGTCAGCGTAAGAACTTTGCTCTGTATCCTTTGCTCAACCGGCAACCATCCTAGCTCTTTCAGCAGAGGTGACACGTGCTCAAACCGCTGGGATTTGAAGACCAGCCTTGCAGCCATATTCATAGTCCGCTGTAGTGGCATAATAGCTTTCTTTGGTAGCCCAGCCAAAAGGGAATTACAATAATCAAGCCGAGACAGAACTAAAGAGCTAGTTAAATTTTTTACAAGCCACTGTGGGAGACAGCTTCTAATCTTGGATAGGGATCGGATGTGATGGCTAGCTGTAGAGGCAGTCTTCTGAATGAAGCTTTTGAAATTGAGGCAGCTGTCGAACACGACACCTAGATTACGAGCACGTGGTGAAGGTCGCACAATAGCATCACCTATTAGAACAGCAAAGCCTTTTAATCCAGCCACACGCTTAGGGTGTCCTATGAGAAGCAGTTCGGTTTTACAGAAGAGCCTTTACGGCTATCACCACAACTTGCTGTAGCGATAAAGAATCGCCCACTGCAGGAATCAAACCCACGACCTCGGGACCAAGGTCGTGAAAGCAACCGCCTTACCTAGTGTGCCATCACGGCTCACCAACACATACATATTGTGCACTCGTAGAAATAAATATTTATCTAGACAATGGTATATGCAGCATTACAAGCACCTCAACAGATTTAGGATGAAAACACACACACACAAGTTTAGCACACATGAGCACATACAGAAAAACACTTCAGTCGGACAGAGATACTACAGCAAGGAACAGGTGGCCTACCTTCTTTTGTATATGCCATCGATTCAGGGGACGACGTTAAGTAAGTAGGGAGTAGTTCAGCGCTTTGGGAGCATACTAACTAGAGGTCTTCGAAGGATTTTAGCTGGTTAAACGCATCGCTAGGTGGCAAAATCGGAAGCCCGTAGATTGTTTCCTATGCTTAGGCCAGAGCAAAAAGATGAATGCGGTTTAAAGTAAATGGCAGGACATAGAAGTCGATGTCTTTCTTGGTGGGGAGCCAGTGAGCCGGTCCATCCACAAGCGCACGGGCAAAGTTAAGGGACAGCTGCCGACAAGCCTTTCCAATCGGCAAATTGTGACACTTCCTGTCCAAGCACGAACACAGGCAGGACAACAAGAGCTTTTCGACGAGGCAGTCACGACTGGCTCTCCCGTGACCCTGACAGCAACCCTTGCACACCAATCCGGGTGGCAGGCTCGAGTTAGAAACAGCGTTAGAGCCATTTCTCGTCTGGTGCAGCCGTTCCTTCCGGTGCACGTACGAAAAAGGAAAAAAGCCACACACAGGAGCTCGGACAAGCAAGGGCTCAGCAGCAGCACTCCAACCCACTCTTTCACAGCGGCAATCTGTGTAGAAGCCTCCTTCCACTTCTGAACCACCTCGGCCTCCTCGGTGCGCTGCAGCAGCTCCCGTGCAAGCTTGTTGTGCTCGTCTGCACATTTCTTGACCTGGAATGGAGTGGATCAGATATTCATACTAAAATTGACACATTTTTAGAGTGCTGCTCAAAAAACTAAATCTCATTCTTCACACTTTACAGGTGCTGGAAAGCAAGTATGTCAATTGATCAGTCAAAACATTCACAGTGTCTACACAAATAAGCAGAAAACGAACAATTCAAATGGCCTCAGCAAATGCTGCAAAGAGCAGGCGAGTTTGTCCACTTCTATGTCACTGCAATGTCTTTCTTTAAATGTCACGTCAGGAGATGAAGTGTATTCAATCGAAAGTCCGTTTCAAGATTCGGGAGCATACAAAGTGAAGGTATGGGGCTCAAAAGTGATTTGTGGTTGGTCAGAGGCCCAGCGAAGGAGCAGGTGTGTGACTGAGGCAACTTCGAGGCTCAAGCTTCACCAGATGCATGGCCTGGTGGAGTCATGTGATCAGAGAAAATAAATGACAGGTAGGGGTCCATCGAGCTCTTTCCCAACGCATCAACTTACATAAAAACTCAACGCACAGGAACAGCAAATCAGGCATCCAATGTGCTAGGGTTCAATTCTTTGAAAACTCAATATAGTGTTCAGTGGGAGGCCTAATAGCACTAACAGTAATGGTGATAGACCCTCATTGAACCTTAAAATAATGAAAACTTTTTATCACTACCTTGCACATGCTGGAAAGCAAGTATATGCTTATGCATGCTGACACTGTGCATGCTACCACTAATCATATCTGCATGCTGACCCTGTGCATGTCACCTCTAACCATGTTGCCGAGCTGGTTTGGCCCAGTAGTTAAGGTGCTCGCCCCTATCAAGATCTGGCCGAGGTCGTGGGCTCAAGCCCGTGGCATACGTGAAGCGCCTGAATAGAGGTAAAGTTATTTTAGGGCTCTAACAAATGAGTTATATATTTTTTTAAGTTATGCTTGTTGTCATTGATCATGCTATCACTAACCATTCGATCGCGCTTCCTTTGCAGCAGATGTAAAGTGCCTAGAATTGGTTGCTGATATCATGCACGATATCAGCAGTACATATGCACACAAAGCTCACACTCATACGGACAACCAAATGCTGTTGATGTACAAAAAAACCTGCTGGTCGCACCTTATTGGAGGGGTAGATAATATATACTTTATACATAGACATACATATATACACGCTGCCCAGTTATGCCCCCCCCGTTAAGGTGCATTTATTTAACACGACTAAGGTCAAGGTGAATAAAATTGATGACCGAGGTCATGGGCTCTAGCCCTCCGGCATATGTATGCGAAGCACCTGGGTAGAGTTCAAGACTCTTTAGCGCACTTTACAAATATATTTGTAAACATACTTTGTATAAATGCGACATATTCAACATTTACCAGAAGAAAATGTGCTCTATTCAGCATTTCAGCATCCGAAACTTCTTGGCGGGCCTACTTTGAGAGATTTTGGCTAAGGCCTGCCTGCAGTCTTGCTTTGACAGCATAAGCGAATAAATATCTAGAAAAATGCAGCATGGAAAACTACCACTACATTTGCATGCATGTGTACCACCACAGTCCAAGACACAAAAAGAGCTCACCTCACTCTTATACTCTTCCCATTGTGGGATCAGGTCAGATAAGGTCATGTCCTTATTATATACTTCGTAAGAACAGTCGAGAAAGAACACCCGGGTGAAGTGCTGCAGCAGATCACGGAATTGCATGGTGCCTGCCGACAGCTGACAGAGTGCCCGCAGGCGATGCTCACCATTGGCGCCCACTAAAGGACTACGGTCAAGCAAGTCTTTCTTAGACATCAGCGACCTCCTCTGATGCGCCCTGTGAGGACAAAACCGATTGTAGGCAGCGCCGGCAACAAGTACGCTAGGTAAGTACTGGCTGTAACCAACTAAAAATGTCGGCTACCCCACTCAAAGATCAAGAGCATTGCAAGTTTTGAGAGGCAAAACACCTAATAGTAGCAAGCACTTATTCCAAACGGCATGGAGATTTCATGGATGGCGATTGCATGCTTAGCAACTTGGCAACAAATCAAACAGACCCTATACAAACGCTCTTGAACCCCTTAGGTTTTTCTATACGTATCATCAAACGTCCTTGAACTTTTTATTTTCCAAACAGCCATTCATAGAAAAACTTAAACTACAAAAATCTGTAATGAGCTACTGCAGTGGTGTATATGAAAAGCAGGAATTCGATTTGAAATGTCCTATTGATATGAGCAGTACTGAACGAGACGTGAGATAACAAAGCATTCAGCTTCAGTGTAAATGAAGCTGTAAGTCAAAGGCATGTACCTCAACAACCAGTAAACATGTACCTGGATGTTCAACAAGTTGGGACAAAAGTTGCAAAAGATGCTGATAATGGTGAATTTGTTATTTGTAACTATGCTGCTTCTGATTTACTTTTGGGTGAGACATTGCTTGCATTATCATTTTGTAATGCTTCCTTTAATGTGGAAATCGTCACGACCTCAGATTCCATTTCTGTGCTTATGCGTGCTGACACTGTGCATGCTGCCACTAACCACATTTGCATGCTGACCCTGTGCATGTAACCCCTAACCATATTATTCATTTTGTTTGTTTTTCAAGCATGATTTTACTTACTATTCTATTGCATATCACTTTGCAGCAAATGTAAAGCGCCTAGAAAGAGATTAAGTTCTCTGAGGGCGCTTTATCAAGTGCAATATTATTATTATTATTATTATTATTATTTCTAACATGTTCGTCTTTTGAAGGTACGCTAAGCAAGTATTCAATTTTTGGGCCAATATTCTTACTATTTTCTCGTCATTTACCCTTAACTTGCCGCCTGTTTTAGCTCAGACCGGTTAGATCGACTAACTAGAGATGGCCAAGGAAAGAGCAACGAATTGTACATAACAGAACATACGTTTTACGTTGCCGATGACGTAGAAAGCACCCATTTTATTAGACTCTGCTGATTGGTTTGTGTTAAAACATCAACAGGCAGGAAACCTACAGAGCTAGTCTGCTTCTAGACCCTGGAAATCAGAGACATGCAGCCATCTCGGAGTCTTAAATAAGGCTAGCAAGGTTCAATAGAGAGCTGACATTGGCTATTGTTTAAGATCATACTGAGAGCGCATAATTAAATCAGCCACAGAGATTGGGAGCTCTTAAAAATGCTTTAGCGACTGGTGACAAATTTGAGATATAGTCTGCCGACCTGTATTGTATTTTTTTCTCAAAGGGAATGTAGTCTTAAACGACTTATTAAGCAACTTGCAAAAAAATGGCAACTGCGATTGAGCTTCATAACTCTATAAGTACAAACGTATGTAAACTGAAGTCAGTGTTGATTCACTTGCCGGTGCTGATCCGTAGGAAGTGAGACAAAGAAAACTACATAAAATATAATATAATATATAAATAAGATTGGCATAATATAGTTATGATCTAATTGGAAATTGAACTAAAAATTAATAAAAGTACCAACTGAATTTAAATTCTATTAGAATGCTTCCTTCCAGGGGACTAAGCGTCCCTGTACTCTTGAATCCCGAATTCTGAAAAACTAATGGATGAATGTTTTTAAAAATATTTTTACAGGTATAATCTAGTAATCTAGTAATGCAAGATATAATACAACAGCGTGGTTATTCAAGAACTAAATCTTTTGCCACAAACACGGCGCAAAGAGCTATGCTCGCCTTTATAGATGCATGACAACTACAGATAATAATAATAATAATATTGCACTTGATAAAGCACCCTCAGAGAACTTAATCTCTTTCTAGGCGCTTTACATTTGCTGCAAAGTGATACGCAATAGAATAGTAAGTAAAATCATGCTTGAAAAACAAACAAAATGAATAACATGGTTAGGGGTTACATGCACTGGGTCAGCATGCAAATGTGGTTAGTGGCAGCATGAACAGTGTCAGCACGCATAAGCACATCGAGGACGAATCACAAGGACCCACTAAATGCTGTCCTAAATAGGTATGTCTTTAAGTTTCTTTTAAATGTGGTCAGGTCAGGGGATGTTCTGATGCAGGTCGGGAGGGAGTTCCAGGCTGTGGGAGCATACGAGCTAAATGCACGGTCTCCAAAGGATTTAAGGTTTGTACGAGGTATTTCTAGACTGTTGGATTCCGAAAAGCGAGTGGTACGATGCTTTGCCTGATGGGGTAGTATATCTGAAAGATAGGCTGGAGCCATAGAATGAAGAGACCTAAAAGTGAGCGACAAAACCTTGAAGTCAATCCGTTGCTTGACTGGTAACCAGTGCAGGTCGGCGAGAAGTGGAGTAATGTGGCAACTGCGACGCTCACGACAGACAAGCCTAGCTGCAGAGTTTTTTGCACCAGCTGCAATCGCCTGATCGCACATGCTGGTAGGCCAGTAAGCAGTGAGTTGCAGAAGTCGAGACGAGATGTCACGAATGCATGGACCCAACTTGGACGTGGTATCCTTATCTAAACAAGCCCTAATTTTAGCAATGTTATGAAGCTGAAAATAGGCTGATTTGACTGTGGAGCTGATGTGGTCGCCTAACGAGAGGTCGCTTTGGAATATGACACCTAGATTTCGAGCTGATGCAACTGGAGATATGCTGGCAGAGCCAATTTTGAAAGTCAGCCTTTCCAATTTCTGAATAACACTAGGTTTGCCCATAACTAGTAAGTTAGTTTTATCATCGTTTAGTTTTAGAAAATTTGCTGCCATCCATGATCGGATGTCATCAATGCATGCAGCAAGTGAGTTGAGAGAATTTGAGGTGCTCGAAGGCTGGGAGGGATCAAAGCAAAGGTACAACTGAGTGTCATCCGCATAGAAGTGAAAGCCTAGATTGTGCTTGGCAATCACATCAGCGAGAGGTAGAGTATAAACGGTGAAAAGGACCGGACCTAGCACAGAGCCCTGAGGTACTCCATATTTTAGAGGTACTTCAGATGATCTTTGTCCATTCACGTCAACACTCTGGAGTCTCCCACTGAGATAGGACCTGAACCACTGCAGAGCAGTGCCAGTGATGCCCAGGCGAGATGAGAGGCGCTCTAGAAGTACTTTGTGATCGATGGTATCAAAAGCTGCCGAAAGATCGAGCAAAACAAGAAGAGACACTCTACCTATGTCTGCATTCCTAAGTAGGTCGTTGTATACCCGAAGCAATGCTGACTCTGTGGAGTGATTAGCTCTAAAGCCAGACTGGAACTTACTAGCAAGGTGTGAGGTTTCGATATACGAGTTCAGCTGGTCTGCCACGACCCGTTCCAGTGTCTTTGATAGGAATGGTAGAAGGGAGACTGGGCGGTAGTTGCTTAAGTTCTCTTGGTCTAGTGTAGCTTTCTTGAGAAGTGGCCTGACTACAGCTTTTTTGAAAGGTGCTGGGACCTGACCTGAGGCTAATGACATATTAATGATGTTGGTTATGCATGGCAGCAGCAGATCAATGCAACGTAGGAGCAGGACAGTGGGAATAGGGTCCAGTGGACTTGTTGTCTTCTTTGATTGAGATACGAGCTTTAGGACTACGTCACTGGTGACCTGTTTAAATGCAGACATTGAGGCGCAGCCAGGAACCGAGGAACAGCATTCTAGTGGGAAGGTTGTCATCGCAGGGATGGATTCCCTGATTTTGTTTATCTTCTGCACAAAGAATCGAGAGAAGCGATCGGCTAGATCATCACAAGGATCATCTGGTAAGGAGCTAACCTGGGAACGGTTGAGGAGATGGTTTATTGTCGACATCAGCATTTTTGGATTGTGCATCTGTGATTCAACAATGTTTCTATAGAAGCTAGACTTAGCCTTTGCTAGGATCGATTGGTACGACCTACAGTAGTCTTCATATGCCTGTCGATGGACAGTTAGTCCGGATCGTTTGTATGCCTTTTCAAGCTTTCGTTTAGTAGACTTGGCTAGTTTAATGTCTGTGGTAAACCATAGGCCGTCTGGGCGGGGGCGCACAGTGCGCTTTGTCAAAGGTGCAAACTCGTCGAGCGTGTCAGCTAGTGTCGTGTTGTAGCAATCTAGCAGTGATGACAGATCGGAGGGAGGACTGAGCAGCAGAGGTGAAGCGGATATGCTCGCACGGACAGCATCGATGTCAAGGGTCTTGAGGTTTCGCGATTCACAGGTTATTTTAGAGGAGAATGTGGGCACACACTGTAGATTGAATGAGATCTGCATGTGGTCAGATAAGCAGGATTTGGTGATAACTGGTGATGACAAAGTGCAGTTATATGAGAAAATTTGGTCGAGTGTGTGACCCTTGATGTGGGTAGGGCCATGCACATGAGCCACAAGAGATAATGAGTCTGTCAATGTACGAAATTCGGTGCTGAAAGCGTCAGATAAGTTATCAAAGTGAACGTTGAAATCACCCATAACGAGGAAGGATCGATTTCTTGCACACAGAATCGAAATGAGATCGGAGAAATCTGAGATAAAGGAGGATTTGGTACCTGGTGGGCGATAGACTACTGCCACTATCGGTAGCTTGTTTTCGGGTGAGACCAGGACAATTGATTCAAAAGACTGCTTCGAGGGTACCGCAAATGGCTTGAAGTTGATACAGCTAGCACCTCAGAGAAACACCTTAAGTCCGAGAGCTTGCTGCAGCACCGATGCATACTGGTAGCTGAGCAAGGCAGAAATCAAGAGATCCTACATCTTAGTATAACGAGTCCATGCCACTAAAGTAGCATAGTAAATTTCAAGGCCACAGTAGCTACAGCACCTGATACAGCAAACAACTAGGTAGTTTGAAGCAAAAAGTGCCACAGACTAACGACGGCTGCCGATATCTAATTCACAAAAGTCTAAACAATAAATTATGACATATTTTGTTACTAATGCTTGTAATTCAGGATTTGCTAGCAATCGAGTTTCATGCTGCAGAGCTGCTTCCAATGGATATTAGAAACAGAGTCCAAGTTATAAAAAATTAGGGAAACGTTTTTTTTAATTAAAAATTAGTGCAACTCCGAAAGGAAGCTGAACTCACAGCAAGGCCAGCATTCCACTGTTGATGAGGCTGAGCATCTCGGCAGCATCTTGAGCGGCAAAGTGCAGCCGCTGCACAGCAGCAATGGCATCGTGAGGCTGCATCTGAGGCTTGAAGTCGACTGCAAATAGCACAACCCGTTGGCAACGCAGGTGCGGATGCAGCTATCGGCTTGAGCCAGAACTTGAATCGCCCTAGCAGAGCAGGCTAAGCATGCAGCGGTCCAGTAGGCAGGGGCGGTAGCGGTTTCGATGGAACGAGTAAAGGCTGAATGAAGGTGTGCATCAGCGCCTAGCATACCTCGGAGAAGACCCTTTAGTTGCGCCTTCCTTCCGGTACCATTGCTGCGGCTAAACGCGAAGAGTGGACCAGCGGCAACGGCGTTTGGCTGAGCAGTGACATGCTGCAGGCTAGAGTGGTTACCAAATGAAACCGAAGTGGCATATGAGTCCAGTTCCATGTTGTTGCACAGTAGCAGAAGATCAGAGGAGAGTATGCCCGTGACTTCACTGACAGCATGCTGAATTTCCACCAAACTGCAGGCACGAATGAACAGGAAGTCCAGCAGATGCAAAATAACATGCCCAATCAGATCATTGGAGAACAGTTGTACGAACAAGTTTAGGGAAAACCGGTGAGCGTGCTGCAGTGAAATCACTCAAAAAGCTCAGCATGGCAAGAAAAATAAAAATAAAAAGCTATCCTGACTGAAGCACTGACGACAGTGAAGAGTTGCTGAGGCGATATGCGCAGAAAATGCCCACTCCACTAACATACGCTGAATAAATCCCTTGCATGAATGCCAGAACAGAGCTGAAGTGAGCACCACAGGCACGTGCAAAAGACACCATTGGTAACTAAAACCGTGGCAACAGCTGAAGCATATATGCGATGGCATACATTGAAGTGGTCACGCAGGCACTTGAACTCCAAGGGCCAGGCCAATCGAATAACCATCAGAAATGATACAATACAATATATACATTGTACAATGAGTTCGAATTCGTTGAACACTACTTAAGAGAGCATCACAGTAGTCACAATCACGTCCGTACTGGACCCATACTGGGTAGGTTTACTTCGGATACTTTGCTAGGGATCCCTCCCCCATTAAATTAGCCTAGCTGAGCACAGGTGACTAAGAGACTCAGAGCACATCTGTTAAAGAAGCAGTGGATCACGGCTACGACCGATCAGGCTGGCAATCAAAGTAGCAAGCATCCGACCACTCACAACTTTAATAAATCACAATAGGTGTCCTCAAAAGACTTCTCGCTCTCTACGAGAAGCCAAGCCATCAGGCGTTGATCACGCTTAGATGAGCAGAACTCAGCAGGGTGGGGGCCTCTCTCTCTCTCTCTCTCTCTCTCTCTCTCTCTCTCTCTCCCTCTCTCTCTCTCTCTCTCTCTCTCTCTCTCTCTCTCTCTCTCTCTCTCTCTCTCTCTCTCTCTCTCTCTCTCTCTCTTGTAAGAGAGAGAGAGAGGTGTTTCGGCTTTTCAGTGTGTAGCAATTGATTCAGAAGGAAAGGTACTTGTCATGTAAAGAAGCTATGTATGCGGAATTGGCTCTGGCTGTTACCGATTGATAACAGCTTCCTCGAGTCGGCGTGACAAGACACGATCGAGCAAAGAGCTGCACGTGCCCCAAGCAAACAACGAAGGAAGCTTGCAAGGCTAAAAGTATGCATAACCTCACTAGAACTAGCTTGCAACTACTTACGTGATGGCTCGGACACGATTATAAAAGTATGCAGGAGCAAACTCACACTTATCCACACTCATACATAAACGCATTCACAGTTGGTGCCCACTAGAGCTCGGTGAAACTGAGCTATGAAATTCCATTTCGACGACAGAGCAAGGCAGATCTAGCACACACTGGGACGTTCGGTAGAACCTACCGCAGAGCGCCGGACCAACCTGCAGTCTTCAGGTAAATACAGATTGTGTAGCGTCGCACCGAAAACGTCGACAGCCTGGATTTTTCTCCTCTTCAGGACGGAAGTTATTTGATCAAAGAAGACGTCAAACGACCAGGCCCTGTCGTCAGCCGTTTCAAATAGGCCACGTTGAATGGGCAGCAGCAGATTCAGAAGCTCCCTAAGCAAGAGGATCGTCTTAACAGCAGCAGCCTCGGCCCGGGCAGCCAATCAGACGGAACCAGGCTCACAGGCTCATTCGAGCAGAGGTCGCGCTCCCGATTCATCCCCGGCTCAGTTGCTAGTCCTGCTTGCAGATACAGAAAACCTCGGCAACAATGATCTCATCTTTAGCATTTAAATTCAAGCAAAACGATCTTTTAGCGCGAGGTCGTCTTGCCAGCTCACAGCGACAGCACACCACTGTGATTACGTCAGCACAGCATTAGTGCCTTGAGGTGGCTCTGAATCAGCAAGCCTAGCTCAGCACTGCCGAGGAGCGAGATGGTCTCACCACAGTGGGCACGAAGCCAGCGGGCGCATGCGCAACATTCAGCATCCTGGTTGCATGCTCGGCGACGCGTGGCTGCTCGGCAAGTCTGCTACCACGACAGAGCATGCACACGTTAGTTCATACAAGGTTAGGGTGAACAGCCTAACAGCAAAGCATCAGCAAATGTAAAGCGCCTAGAAAAAGATTGAGAGTTCTCTGAGTGCGCTTTATCAAGTGTATTATTACTATTAGTATTAGTACTATTATCATATAACTTTACAACCATAAACTGGCTTTGCTTGTCGCCGACCTAGATTGTTGACCCTATGCAGGGTGGTGGCTGCAGTGAGGGACGACTAGCTCACTCCTCGGCCTCGAACCTAAACGCGAGCTCTAGGAGACTAGGAAAAATCAGAAACGAAAGATCAGCTTATTTAACAACCTCGTGTATATAGCGGCAGAAGAGGCTTCATGGCAATCACCACTGCTTGCCCACTGCAGGACCGGAAACCACGACCTGGGTGGTGAAGAGCTACCACCTTACGTCCTGGGCTAAGACCCAGGGTTAGCCAGCATTCACTATAGTATTAATAACAGTATTAATATTTAAAAATTATAATAATAACAATAGAAATATTGACCAAGGGCAAAAAGTTGCTTGACTGACAGTCTAGTTCATAAAGAGCCACCGGAGTGCAAGAGGTACAATACCCTAAAAGTAACAAGCAGGCCTCACTCGCACCAAGTGATCTAGTCCAGCAAAATACTATAACGCCTTATATCCTATCAAAGCTATGGATAAGAACTAAAACGCCAACAATAACAACAGCCTTCGAGATGCCCCCTAAGAGCGCTACATTTCTTTCGAGACATATACTTTTCCTCATATGTAACTTGCCTAGAAAAAGAGTTAGTTATCTAAAGGTGTTATACATGCATCTTAATATCATAGTTTTATTCACAAGAGCAGCATAAACCTAGCTGCTAAATAAAGCTGCTTCAACTAGAAGAAATGCCGAGTTAGAGAACGACTCTCAGGGAAGACTGCAGCCAGCTTGCCCGAGAAGCTGAGGCCCAAGGCTCGGATGATCCCTGACTTTGACTAAAAAATGCAATTACAGCTGGCAACCAGCCGAGGCAGACGACTGTGGGTGGCTCGAGCCAAGGTCAATTCGAATGCAAGGATGAACTCGCAGTAAAACTCAACCGTTGATAGAACATATACCAACTAACTTAGTTGCCACTGTTAACAGCAGGAAAGTACTATCGCTCACCTTCAACAATTTCCAGATTAATGAAAATGAATAATAATGAAGTTCCCTTAACTTTTTCAGTGACAGAAATGAGCCCTGGATGCAAGCTAAGAGACACCGAGCAACCCTCACTGATGACAAAACGTCAGCAAACCACAAGTGTGGCTAGATATGGAATCACGACCGGAACTGAAGCAGTTTGAATCGCCTGCTGTCAGCCAAATCTCGTAAAGTGCATTCAAAAACCAAAGACGAGCATTCTACTTACAATTGACTAGGCTCACTGGGCTAGCCAAAGAGACGAGGATGCAGGCAGAGACGTAAGACACGCGAAGCAGCCGATCAGCATGCTGCCTCTGCCTCTGCTACCGCCGCCGCCTCCTTCCTACCTCGGCGCTCGGCATTCGATCGGATAAGTAGAGCTCCATACAATGGGTCCATAGCTTTTCTCTTGGATACCTGATATCATTTCAGGCTTTCGTTCGGAGATTATGCGGAACCTGAAAGCAGAACGGCAGAGAACGGCACGATTCGGCCTTAATCCCAATAACGAGAACTATATAATACTAAGAAATTTCTGAAGCAACCTAAGAGAGCTTAATCTACTTCTAAGCATTTGACTTAAGCAGGAAAAGAAGCTTGTCCGTTTGTTTGCGACAGCATGAACAGTGTCACCAGGCAAATAAACATACATTGTACAGTTCGCATGGACTGAGCAAACGCTGAGATGAATAGGTGGGCTTCAGCAACTGCTTTAAAGCTTCAAGTCAGGCTATGGCATGACGTCAGTCAATAGAGAAATCCGAGCTTTAGGAGTAGACGAACTTACAGAGGATCTCCAAAGAATTTGATGTCGGTGAGATGCACAGCCAAATAACTTGTCAGAAAAGTAGGCAGAATGTGTAACCGGATGTAATGTAATGTTACGTATTTCCATATAACTTCGCAAATCCGCAAAGACTGTGTGGGCGTTACGCCGAGGAGTTCTGTATAGCAAATTCACAGTCTAAGCGGCTTTCGGTACGCATTCCAAAGCCAACAAACTTCATCTCACGCAACAAAGAGAAAGTGGGAAGCAAAGTAGAGTCAGGACAGCAGTTGAGGTAGTGAGTAACATGGAAGTAGCAGCTCAGGACGGCTGGAAAGGATGTTCCCTAGTCGGCAGCAAGAGAATAGTTGTCGTTGAACAAGAATCGTGGAAGTGAGTTCCACAACCACCTGTAGAGCAAACGTTTCTGTCGCCAACGGTCTTTAAGCAGAGAAATGGAACAGCTAGTGTATTGTCCATACAGGACCTAAGTGCATGAGGAGGCTGAAACTGGTGCAGCAGTTCAGCTAGGTATGAAGCAGCCAAGCCATGGCGGCCTCGTGGCTCAGCGTAAGAATTTTGCTCTGCATCTGTTGATCAACCGGCAGCCATCCTAGCTCTTTTAGCAAAGAATACTCGTGATCAAACCTGTGGGATTTGCCAGCTAGCCTTGTAGCCATATTCATAGCCACCTCCAGTGACCTAGTGGCTTTTTTGGTAGCCTAGCCAAAAGTGCATTACAATAATCTAGCCGAGACAGAACTAAGGAGCTATTTTATTTGTTTGCAAGCCACCGCAGAACACAGCTCCTAATCTTAGATCTGGATCGGACGTAATGGCTAGATGTGGAAGCAGTCTTCTGAAAGAAGCTTTCAAAATGTAAGCAGCTGTCGAAGACAACTCATACATTCCAAGCACATGGTGATGGTCACACAACAGCATCATCTATTAATAACAATAATAATGCTTTTGATATAGCACCCTCAGAGAACTCAATCTCTTTCTAGGCAATTTACATTTGCTGCAAAGGAATCACGATCGAATATTTAGTGGAGCATGTTCAATAAACAACAAGAATAACATAGTCAGGGATGATGTGCACAGGGTCAGCATGCAAGTTCGGTTAGTGGCAGTATGCACAGTGTCAGCAAGCTTAAGCAGGTAAAGGATGCATCACAGGGACTCACTAAATTATGTGACAAATAGATGCTTTTTTAGGTTTTTTCAATGTGGACAAGTCGTGTGATGTCGCAAAAGCATTAGGAAGTGATTTCCAGGCTCTGGGAGCATACAAACTAAAAGCGTGGTCTCCAAAGGATTGGAGGCTCATACCCAGAAGGGGTAAATGATTAGATTCCGAAAACCAGGTGGCACGATGCTAAGCACGGTAGGAGAGTAGATCTGATAGGTAGGCTAAATGTAAAGCGCCTAGAAAGAGATTGAGTTCTCTGAGGGTGCTTTATCAAGTCCATTATGATTATTATTATAGGCTGTAGCTAAAGACTGATGGGACCAAAAAATTGTTATAGCCTCGACTAGACCGGCCTTTATGTTTCAGGAACACAGTCTATCTTGCCCATGAAGAAATTGGGATCTCTTTGATATTTTGATATTTTAGTTTCACATTGTTATCAACCCGTTCTTATCATTGAGCCTGTGCGACAGAAGTTCAGCATTTGACATGATAATACCAAGGTCTCTAATCAGAAAATTAGCTCTTGCCAGCTGGAGGAAGCACGGCTATCTGTTCTCCTCTCAGCCACATCTGTGAAATCGGAATCTGACTATGGAAAAGTGCACGCTTAAATGTCAAGCAAATGCTACAGAAGATAAGCTGGCAGGGCCGATTTAGAGCATTTATATTTCTAATTTCTGAGTCGTGCTGGGTTTTCCCATAACTTTTAAGTTGGTTTTATCCTCATTCAATTGGACAAAGCTTGCGACCATCCACATGTGAATGCCAGCAATAAAAGAAAATACTAGCTGATGTAGCAGCTTCTTTTGCATAGCGATAGAAGAGCCTTGACGGCCATCGCCACCACTTGCAGTGGCAATAGAGGATTGCCCACGTCAGGATTCGAACCAACAACCACAGGACCTAGGCCGTGAAAAGCAACCGCCTTACCAAGTGTACCGTCACGGCTCACTACATGCAGCAACGGGGTCGAGAGAGTTTGACACGCTAGAAGGCTTGGAGAGATTAAACCATATGTTCAGCTGTATGTCACAGCATAGAAGTGAAAGCCTAGGATTTTACTTGGAGATTACATCGGCAAGAGGCAGGGTATAGTTTGAGAATAGATACCTACCAAGCACAGACCCCTGGGGAATCCCCTGTGAATTTTAGAGGTCTCTTGGACGATTGTAACCTGCTGACACAAATGCTTAAGCTAATTTTTAATTGTATCCTTTCATAGAACAGAGTACGATGGGAAAGCTGCATATCAGTAGAAGCCTACTGAATAAATCTGTTTGATAAGTTGGTCAAACTCACACAGAGTAAATATCGAAAATAAAGCAGCCAAAGATGAAAGAGGACTTCCCATGGCTGTGCAAGAACGATAGATTCACCCTCACTAATAATAGTAATAATAACATTAACAATAAGACATTCGTAAAGTGTCCAAAGAGAACTTAATCCGTTTCTATGCACTTAACATATGCTGAAAAGGAAGCATATCAACTGGCTGGAGGTAAAAGTCAGTGTCAGCATGAATGAGCACTCATTGTGTCAGTCTTCAAACTGGCAAAGGTCGGAAGTCCCTGAAGGAAAGCATGTGATCACTGATTCATTGTCCTGACTGCAGGGGAAGGCCGGGGGTGGGGAGGGGGCTAGTAAGTTTTCATAGCAGCAGCAGCACCCCCCCCCCCCGAGTAGGAGGACGGCCAGTTCCAGTGGACCTTCAAGGCCAACGAGAGCATCGGCACATGCATTTGCAGCTCATATGAGATCCACCACAGCTGCTTCACTGCAATCGATAGGCAGCTGGCATAAAACCGATGGCTATTTGAAAACGTTCGGTGGTGACTTTAGAACGGCCTGCCACAACGGTAGCTGCAGGAGCAACAAAGCACTGGCAGCAGCTCTAACTGTCCAAGGTAGCACTTGACACCAACAAGACTTGAATGAAGCAACCATCGAAAGCTTCCTTATGTGAGAAATTTAAAAAAGAAACTGAATAAAATAAACGACGTGGCTGCCAAAAGAGGCACTCTGAATCAAGCAATCCATGAGGCTGGGCAGACTACGCAAAGGAGCACCAATCTCAAAAGCGCGAACTTTGACAGGGGCTTACTTAAATGGCCTAACAGGTGGAATTAAGTTTCACAACTAATTAATGCAAAGGACACCCATCACTCCCCCAAACCTCCATGACTATGGAAAAAGTGCGTTGGTATTATGTAGGCAACGATCGACACCACACTGAAGGATAGAACGACAAGCACAGATGGACGTCAAAGTCGAGGTGGCATATCAGCAGAGCCTAGTACTAGGAATTGTATTTACACAAGCGCACCATCGACATAGCCGATACTGCATAAGAACGTCAAGAGAGGCCAGCCACTCAAACGAAGATGCAGCAGGCCAAAAGTTCGACGAGTCGAAGTCAAACTAGAGCTCGTCCGATTTGCAATAGCACGCTACAGCACTCGTTAAGGAGTAGCAGCAGAACTCGTTCACGGACTTGAACGAGATATCTACTGCTTGAACCTTACATGGTGTCTCGGTCGTTGCGACCTTCGAACGCATTGAATGGAAGACGACCAACGATGCAATAGTACATCGTCACGCCGATGCTCCACAGGTCCACAGTGGGCTTGAACCCTTGCTTTTGCCTGTACATTGAGCCGGCTCTGAACACTGCGCTGTAAACGTCAGGGTGCTGAAAGATACAGAATTGGCACTCATCACAATGCCGATCGCAACGCCACCGCCACACAGCACACGATTTAGTCAGCGTTGAATCGCCACCCCCTAATTCCAATTTACCTCACAAGCTTAAGTGATGGGCATCCATCGCTTCACAGGACAGCAAAAATGGCATGAGAGCACAAGTGATTGCATCTGCTGCTCGGTGCACAATTAACACAGTTACTGCTGGCTCACCAAGTACTCTTCGGTACCGACTATGGACTCAAAGCACTCGCTGTCCTTGAGGATGCGCGAGGCTCCGAAGTCAGCTAACTTGTGCAAGGCAACTCCATCATCGCGGATAGTCCTCAGGATGTTCAGTGGCTTAATATCTCGATGAGCTATATTTTGGCTTCGCAGGTACTTTACACCAGAAACTGAAAAGTATAGGAAACCGCATGATGCTAGCCAGAAGTCCAGTTTGTTTGTTATATCTTAAGGGCTAACCAAAAAGAGTTTACGATTGCCGGCAATAATAGCAAGGTCATACAACCGGAGCTCCAAGCATCTTTTGACGACCCAATGAGGAGACAAGAACACAAGTAAGTCACATGCTTGCCGATACACTTTGTTCATGGCACAGGCAGTCTAAGCAAACAATAAGTCCGTGAAGCTTTGACATAATCAAGCTGGTCTAGAAGATCTGCAAGATGTAAATACTCAAAACGATTTCTAGAGCTCGATGGCTCTATGAGCAAAAGACCTGCCAAAAATATTAAGAGGTTGTCAAGAAGTTTCAGTCTGTTAGAACCTAAGAATCAGGGGAATCTAATGAGATAGTAGCATTACCAAAACAGCAAAATAGTAGGGGGCTGACCATTGTACATTTTTAACCAGGTGAATCGTTATGAATGAACCGAACTGCTTAACCATAAGAGAATCCATAATGGAATTCAAAAACATAGCTAGGGTAACCAATTCGAAATTGATTCGTTTGTCAATAAACTACTCGGTACAGCCCTAGTTTATAACATGCCTAATCTGCCAATGCTCGATGATTCGTGACACCTCAGCAAAGCCATTTCAGGACAACCCAAAGATGCATTATCACCCAGGCCACAGAGTCGCTACACCAATTTATCGCCTGTGAATAAGGCCAAAAGAAATTACTACTATGTTGAGAACGCTACTGCAAAGAGCTTGGTGGAAAATCTAAGCCATCAGATGGCTAAGATTGAGCCATAACTCAAAATCGTCCTCTGGTCAAAGAAACGACAAATAATGACAAGCAACAACAATCACTCACGAAATAAGCAGAATATAAAAATGTTCATAAACATTTTCAACAGCTAAGCCATCACAAAAATCTACGGCCTCAAATCCTTTGAAGCTCGTGCCTTTAGTTCGTATGCTCCCAAAGCCTGGAGCACACTCCTGACTTGTGTCACGTCATTTCCAGACTTGACCACATTAAAAAAAAACTAAAAGCATTCCTATTTATCATGGCATTTAGTGGATTCTTTTGATTCGTCCTTTATGTGTTTACGCATGCTGACACTGTGCATGCTGCCACTAACCATACTTGTATGCTGACCCTGTACATGTCACCCCTAACCATGTTATTTTTGTTGTTTATTGAGCATGCTACCACTAACCCCTAGATCGTGCTTCCTTTGCAGCAATTGTAAAGCGCCTAGAGCAGTGGTTCTCGACCTTCCTAATGCCGCGACCCTTTAATACAGTTCCTCGTATTGTGGCGACCCCCAGCCATGAAGTTTTTGTGTGCAAAATGTGGAAATGTGTATTTTCTGATGGTCTTAGGCGACCCCTATGAAAGGGACGCTTGCCCTGCAAAGGGGTCGAGCGACCCACAGGCTGAGAACCGATGGCCTAAAGAGAGATTGAGGTCTCTGAGGGCGCTCTATCAAATGTATTATTATTATTATTAATATTATGATGGCCATTGATCACGAGCAGCTTCTTGTTCTGTAGGGAACAAATGAATATACAAGGACTAATGAATAGCTCCAATCGACACAACATCTATATGACAGGTGTCTAACACTTCAAAAACACATACAGACTGCCACTTTAAGCAGTAAAATCTGCATAGATTGAGAACAGTTAACGCAAGCAGATCGATATGAAAAACTTGAGCAGAGACCGTCTTGTAAGAGGCCTTACCTAAATCGTGAAGCACTGCAAGCAAGTCTTTTTCACACATGCCAAAAGCATTTTCTGTCTTTGATAGGAATGCTTGTAGGCTGCCCTCATTGCAGTATTCCATTATGATGACCTGCGATCCTGACAATCTCTGAAAGTCCCCATATTAACGTGCATGGTAACTCAGTGAACGCCTGCAAGCATGCTAGCAAAAGTTCGTTGCAATAGTATGGTGAGTACAACTGGAAAAATGCTACGAGATACACGATTCTAAACCTAACTTACTTGAATGAGTTTGTGAGCTCTGCTCTGTGTTGGACTGTTTAGGTGAGCCAGGAAATACAGATTGCACCAAAAGTCTTTACATTCGAGAGTGATTTGCAAACAAGGGCTGTGCCAGTGCAGTGCAGATTCTAACGAGCAGTCTTGATCAGCAGCCAGATTATTTATATGAGCTCCACACTTCTTTTCGTAAATCAGCTCTGCTACCATTTCCCTGGTGCCTTAAGAAAGTGCAATCAATGGAAGATTTTGCCGTGCATTCTCGATCATACGAAACCCCTAGCGAATGTCTTCGAGAAGGCCACATCTGGCCACCTTCACGGCAGTGACAGTGCAGCTCCATTTTGCCGTCTAAACTCTCTGTTTATACACTGCATTGGCTGCCTCTGACCGGACGCGCCATGATGGAGTGCTTTATCTGATCCACTCCACAGAAGGTGGCCACCGGATATCACTGCTTTAGTGACAGATGCCGGAAGGCAGGGAGGCTCCTCAAGCCGAACACTGTGGGCAGGATTCTGGCAGCCCAATACCACGGCAATAAAAAATACAAAGTACCTCATTGCAGAGCCAATCTCGGAGCTATCGCCCAGCAGTCATGCATGTCAGCAATGCAAGCCAAAAAATACACCACACACCAACGCAAGACAATAAGTCGACATTTGCAAAGCTGGGAGCAGGATTCGTGCAGACCCACTTGAAAAGCAGCACCCCCTCTCCAGCAATCGATCTAAGGGCAGCAGCTGCACGCACGCACCTCCTGCTCGACGGCAAGCAGAGCGACGACGTTCTCGTTCTTGGCAGCTTTGAGTATGTCACACTCACGCTTGTTAATGTGAAAGGGCGTCCGGCTGTTCAGGACCTTCACGGCAAACAGGTCGCCGGATTCCTGAAACGAAACACGAAAGCATGCTGTAGCGGCCACGATGACCACCAACAAACCACTGCTCCGAGACAATCTAGCATAGACAAACAAAGCAGCATTCGATGCCTGGGGCCACCAGCTGGCCATTCACGGCTGCCTGCCGAGTGACCTGAAGACAGTTTCCTTGACGTGACCTTTTCTACATCAGATTCAGATCTCTTTGAGTGCTATGCAAAAGACTTGACACTTGCATTGCTGTTTTTGCTCTGCGCAGAGTACAGCTTGCCTTCATCGCTACCGCACGCTGCCAACTCCCGGGCCATCGGGCAGCTCTGAAGATGGCTCTGAAAGCCCTCCACCTGGCTTTCAGTTTTCAACTGTACTGGCTTTGTAACTCACGGGAATCCGACGGACCCTTGTAACATTTCTTGACGGTAGTAAGTATCTTAAAGAGAATTTTCTGCTCGAAGGGAATTAAGTATATTCTTTCAGCAAGCTGGCCGAGGATTTAAATTTACAGCGCTAGTCGAAGAGCCAAGTTTATGTATGGCCTCTAGAGGCTGCAATACTTAGTTGGAATCCTGGATCCCAAGAGTAACTATGTTAATAATACACTTGCATAGCACCCTCACCGAAATTAATCTTTTTTAGGCACTTTACATAAGCTGTACCACAGGCATGGCCATGCGGTTAATGGTAATAAGCACATTGACAATGTGCAAAATAACATGGTTAGGGGTAAATTAGTGGTAGTGTGAACAGTGTCAGCAAGTGCAAAATGGTTAGTGGTTACATGCATAGTAACTGGTTTGAAATGAGAATCCGAATGTCAGTTCTTAAATAAGCTGCATGAAGCTGCTGCTTGATTCCCTATTATAGAAAACGGTGTTTCATCTTGAACACAAAATGTCATGAAACTGTGTTGTCTTTACTCGCAAATGGCCTCTAAGGTGCGGTTCAGCCAGGGATTGACAGTTTGCAAGTTCAGGGCGATTGGCTGCATGTGCAGATACGTGAGCGAGTGTGCAAGTAGTAGATTTGTTTACAGGTACTTGAATATGTATAGGTGAAAATCTGTTGCTGAGACCACGGGCTATATACAACCGGCTGTAATGACAGCCCTACATCTTCATCGGTGCTACTCGGATAGCCCATGGTTGCACTAGACCTGCCAGATCCTCTGCCTATTCCCTGCTGCCAGAGGTCGACCCCAACGGACTATATCCGGCTAGAGTGTGCAGCGAGCAACAGTAAAGCTGAACTTAGACTGTTGGCTTTCGTCATTACTACCCGGACTTTCCCTACCAGTTTTGATGTTCACAAATACCGATCTAAGAGAAATTAATGTCCGATTTAGATGTAGTCCTGCCTACAGGCCCCTGATCTAATATGAGAGGCTGGATAAGATAAAGAATTAGAAGGGAAGCCTCTAACAACAGAAGAAATTAAGTTCTTAGCTACAGTCATCATTATAGGAGAGCAAGTAAAGAGGAACAAGGAAAAGAATGTATGCATGTAAGAAAGGTTTTTTAGTAAAGGGTATACTGGTAAATAATTCGAGCAATTAACAGTGCATGTGGGTGTGTATGTGTGCGCGCATGTATGCATGCGCGAGCGTGTGCATTCCATATACAGACGCATGTCTTCTTTGTAGACATGAGTGAAGCCGTGGCTACAATGCATTAACAACGAATGTTCAACGACTTGCCCTGAACGTCTCGATAAAACTTTAGGCCTGTAGACTCCAGCCGTTGCTGTTTTGGTTGGGAATAACATTACATAGAAGGGGTTCCAATAGTTTGGCTGGTTCAGCTAGGAGGCCTAACGTAGAAGTAGCTTCTCCTTCTTGGCAGTCGGTCTATTTGGCTCCTCCCTTCCCCCAAGTTATGGTGGCCCAGTAGTCCAAACCAGAGGGAAATAGGTGCCGAAGTCTTTCTAATGGAATGAGATGGAATCGGAGTCTAAATCGGTGGAGATTTTTAAGGAGGGTGTCGATAGCTTGAATGCAGCTCAAGGTACCCACAGCTCGGACAAGGACCACTACACCCCTTTACCAGAGCACTGCTTTCATGCCTCGGGTATAGCAGGCACTGGCTGGTGAGGCAAAATGACTCGGCCGGCAGTGCCGCCACTGGAGCGAGCAGTGCAGCCACAAGACATGGCATGTGAGTACATTTCTGCTGGGAATGGCACCAAAACAATTATGGGATGCTAGCAAAAACCCACAAATAAAGCAATACTATATTTTCCAATGCTATCATCGGCATAATTATACAAGAACCATATTTTGATAAGGAACAATGCTGACTTCCAACTACTGCCCAGTCTCCCATCTACCAATCCTATCAAAGACACTGGAACGAGTCGTGGCAGACCAGCTTAACTCATATATATATATATATAAACTTCAAACCTTGCCAGTAAGTTCCAGTCTGGCTTTAGAGCAAATCACTAGACAGAGTCAGTATTGCTTCGAGTGCACAACGACCAACTTAGGAATGCAGACATGGGTAGAGTATCTATGCTTATTTTGCTCGATCTGTCTGCAGATTTTGAAACTTTCGATCACCAAGTTCTTCTTGAGCGCTTCTCCTCTCACCTGGGCATCACTGGCACTGTTCTGCAACTGTTCAGGTCCTCTCTCAGTGGGGACTCCAGTGTATTGATGTGAATGGATGAAGATCATCCGAGGTACATCTGAAACATGGGATACCTCAGGGCTCCATGCTAGGTCCGGGTCTTTTCACGGTTTATACTCTCCCTCTAGCTGATATGATTGCCAAACACAATCTAGGCTTTCACTTCCATGCAGATGATACTCAGCTGTACCTTTGCTTTGATCCCTCCCAGCCTTCGAGCACCTCGAATTCTCTGAACTTCCTTGCTGCATGTATTGATGACATCTGCACATGTGCGGCAGCAAATTTTCTTAGATTACATGAAGATAAAACTAAGACACTCAGTTGTACCTTTGCTTTGATCCCTCCCAGCCTTCGAGCACCTCAAATTCTCTCAACTCACTTGCTGCATGCATTGATGACATCCGATCATGGATGGCAGCAAATTTTCTAAAACTAAACGATGATAAAACTAACTTACTAGTTATGGGCAAACCTAGTGTTATTCAGAAATTGGAAAGGCTGACTTTCAAAATTGGCTCTGCCAGCATATCTCCAGTTGCATCAGCTCGAAATCTAGGTGTCATGTTCAAAGCGACCTCTCGTTAGACGACCACATCAGCTCCACAGTCAAATCAGCCTATTTTCAGCTTCATAACATTGCTAAAATTAGGGCTTGTTTAGATAAGGATACCACGTCCAAGTTGGTCCATGCATTCATGACATCTCGTCTCGACTTCTGCAACTCACTGCTTACAGGCCTACCAGCACGTGCGATCAGGCGATTGCAGCTGGTGCAAAACTCTGCAGCTAGGCTTGTCTGTCGTGAGCGTCGCAGTTGCCACATTACTCCACTTCTCGCCGACCTGCACTGGCTACCTGTCAAGCAACGGATTGACTTCAAGGTTTTGTCGCTCACTTTTAGGTCTCTTCATTCTATGGCTCCAGCCTACCTTTCAGATATACTAACCCATCAGGCAAAGCATCGTACCACTCGCTTTTCGGAATCCAACAGTCTAGAAATACCTCGTACAAACCTTAAATCCTTTGGAGACCGTGCATTTAGCTCGTATGCTCCCACAGCCTGGAACTCCCTCCCGACCTGCGTCAGAACATCCCCTGACCTGACCACATTTAAAAGAAACTTAAAGACATACCTATTTAGGACAGCATTTAGTGGGTCCTTGTGATTCGTCCTCGATGTGCTTATGCGTGCTGACACTGTTCATGCTGCCACTAACCACATTTGCATGCTGACCCAGTGCATGTAACCCCTAACCATGTTATTCATTTTGTTTGTTTTTCAAGCATGATTTTACTTACTATTCTATTGCGTATCACTTTGCAGCAAATGTAAAGCGCCTAGAAAGAGATTAAGTTCTCTGAGGGCGCTTTATCAAGTGCAATATATTATCAAGTGCAATATATTAAGTTACTAGTTATGGGCAAGCCAAGTGTGATTCAGAAATTGGAAAGGCTAGCGCTCAAAATTGGCTCTGCCAGCATATCTCCTGCTGAATCTGCACGAAATATATCTGTCATGTTCCAAAGAGACCTCTCGTTAGACGACCACATCAGCTCTACAGTCATGTCTGCCTACTTTCAGCTACATAACACTGCTATAATTCGGGCTACTTTAGATAAGGAAATCACACCTAAGTTGGTCCATGAATTTGTGACATCCCATCTTGACTTTTGTAAGTCACTGCCTGCTGGTCTACCTGCCTGCAAATACAGGCACTTACAGCTGGTGCAAAACTCTGCAGCTAGGTTTGTCTGTCGTGAGCATCGCACTTGCCATATCGCACCTCTTCTCTCAGACCTGCAAAGGTTACAAGTCAATCAACCCATCGACTTCAAGGTTTTGTTGCTCACTTTTAGGTCCCTTCATTCTTTGGCTCCAGCCTGTCTATCAGACCTACTCCTCCACCAGGCCAAGCATCGTACCACCTTTTTGCAATCCGACGTTTTACCTATATCCTGTACGATCCCCAAATCCATTGGATACCGTGTATTTAGTTCATATGCTCCCAAAGCCTGGAACTCCCTCCCGACTTGCATCAGAACATCCCCTGACTTGACCACATTTACAAAGAACTTAAAAACGCACCTATTTGTGAGAGTATTTAGTGAGTCTCTGTGATTCGTCCTTTATGCGCTTATGTGTGCTGACAGTGAGCGTGCTGCCACTAACCACATTTGCATGCTGACTCTGTGCATGTCACCCCTAACCATGTTATTCACGTTGTTTATCAAGATACCACTCACCATTCGGTCGTGTTTCCTTTGCAGCAAATGCAAAGTGCCTAGAAAGAGATTGGATTCTCTGGGGGCACTTAATCAAATGTATTATTATTAGTTGCAGTAGTAGTAGTATAAAATAATGTTATACAGAGTAAACATGATACATTTCCATAGCTAGTTTGAGAAATGAACCTCAGCAGCCACTAGATGGATTGAGAGAAACTTAGGTACATCACAAGTACACCAGTGGAGCTGCTCCCAAAACGAGACCTGGCCAGTGGCAGCTGATGCTGTTGCTACTGATCTGCTGCTGCTGATGATGATGATGATGATGATGATGATGCTGCCGCAGTTGTTTTTCTTCTGCAGCTGCTGCTGCTGCTCTGCTGCTGCTCTAAGGCTGCTGCTCTATGGCTGCTGCTCTATGGCTGCTGCTCTAAGGCTGCACTGCTGCTGGTCTAAGGATGCTGTTCTAAGGCTGCTGCCTTGAAGCCGATGCCCTGCCACTGCTGCTATTGCCACTCCTCTTGCCACTCCTCTACTGTGATAATGCTGCACTGCTTTACTTTAACTGCTGCTCTTCTGCTGCTGCGGCTACTCCAATGTTGCTGCTGCTGCTGCTACAGCATTGCTGCTGCCGTTGGTGCAGCTCTGCTGCCCCTGTGCTGCTGCTACTGCTGCTGAACCCCCGCTGCTGTCGCTGCTGATCCCGCGGCTGATGTTGCTGTTGCTGCTTTGCTGCTGCTACTGCTGCTGCTGCTGCTGCTGCTACTGCTGCTGCTGCTGCTGCTACTGCTGCTGCTACTGTTGTTGCTTTGAAGCAGCTATTGCTACTGCTACTGCTACTGCTTTACGGCTGCTATTGTTGCTGCTGCTAGCAATGCTGCTGCTACGGCTGCTGCTGCTGCTGCTGTCAGGGAACTAGTACATAAAGCAAGAGCAACTCAGAAATGCATGTGACATGGATGCCACCCTCTCTTAGCTTAACTGCCGACATTCGATCCAGTGCACTGGTAATGCATTCATGATAGCACAGCATACCATCTAGGAGCAGAAGTAAACCTTTCGAGCTATATGAGTAAGGCCTTGACGTCATGTGCTGCAAAACGCAACCCTGTATTGCCCTGAGCACGAGGGATGAAATTTTCCAAGGATCTTCTACTTCCATGTAATCTGTTTAATCGCCTGAACGTTACATTCTTAAACCTTGAACATGATCACATTGGTAATGAAAATTAACATGGACTATATCAACAAAGCTAGTAGGCCACAACCAATGCCTGGATTACTGTTTGGGGACCTAGATCAGAATGATCGTCTACTTATGCAGCAAGCCCTAATAATAATAAAATAACACGCCATGTGTATAGCCTTCTACATCTTGACCATCATCTCCACCAGCAGTGTGAAGTAATCACCATTAAACTGCACAGGCTGCTAGTACCACGACAAATTATGCACTGAAGGTCCTAGCAGCCATTTCCCCCTAACCCATGACCAAGATCTCATGTGGCAGCCAATGGAAACCAAGATATAATATGTGTCTGAGTGGCTAATAATAACAACTACAATAATGTTTAACTACATTTGTATCGTGCCGCCAGAGAACATTACCTCCTCCTAGGAACTTTAAATATCCTGTAATGGAATCGTGTCAATATGACTATTCGTAGCATGCAACCGAGTGCAGGCTCATTAGAACACTAACGACGATTCACACGGATCCCAGCAAATGCTGTGAAGAGAGGGTGTGTTTTTAGTTTATTTTTAAACGCCTTATTGGGGAATCGTGTTAGGTCAGTCTAGAGTGACTTTCAGGTTTTGGGAGCATAGGAAATATAGACCCGTTCCATGTAAGATCTGGGATTAGTTCGATACACAGCTCATCGATTTAAAACAGAAGAGTTGGTGGTAGGATGACTAGCCTGATTGGGGATTAGTTCTAAGAGGTAGACTGGATTCAAAGAATGGAAGAAAATAAAAGTGAGTGACAAAACCTTGAATTCGATAAGCTGCTTGATGGAAAGCCAATGCAAGTGCGGTGAGAAGTTGTGTAACATGGCAACTGCAATGCTCACGACAGACAAGCCTGCTGTAGAGTTTTGCACCAACTGTTGGCGGCCGATTGCACACATCGGTAGATCAGCAAGCAGTGAGCTACAGAAGTCGAGGCTGGATGTCACAAATGCATGGTATAATTAGATGTAGCATCATTGGCTAAGTAAGCCCGAATTTTTGAAATGCTGTGTAGCTGGAAGCAGGCAGGCTTGACTGTGGAGCTGATGTGGTCGTCTAAAGAAATGTCACTTTGGAATGGGACACCCAGATTTCGTGCATATGCCACAGAACGTAATAATAATAAATAATAATAATATTGCACTTGATAAAGCGCCCTCAGAGAACTTAATCTCTTTCTAGGCGCTTTACATTTGCTGCAAAGTGATACGCAATAGAATAGTAAGTAAAATCATGCTTGAAAAAACAAACAAAATGAATAACATGGTTAGGGGTTACATGCACTGGGTCAGCATGCAAATGTGGTTAGTGGCAGCATGAACAGTGTCAGCACGCATAAGCACATCGAGGACGAATCACAAGGACCCACTAAATGCTGTCCTAAATAGGTATGTCTTTAAGTTTCTTTTAAATGTGGTCAGGTCAGGGGATGTTCTGATGCAGGTCGGGAGGGAGTTCCAGGCTGTGGGAGCATACGAGCTAAATGCACGGTCTCCAAAGGATTTAAGGTTTGTACGAGGTATTTCTAGACTGTTGGATTCCGAAAAGCGAGTGGTACGATGCTTTGCCTGATGGGTTAGTATATCTGAAAGGTAGGCTGGAGCCATAGAATGAAGAGACCTAAAAGTGAGCGACAAAACCTTGAAGTCAATCCGTTGCTTGACAGGTAGCCAGTGCAGGTCGGCGAGAAGTGGAGTAAGGTAAACTGGCAGAGCCCATTTTCAGGGGAGTTTTTCAATTTATGTAGAAAACTTGGTTTGCCCATGCCAGTATGTTGGTTTTACTGTCATTCAATTTGAGAAAGTTTGCTGCCGCCAAAGTTCAAATTTCAGCAAAATAGCACAAGAGTTACGACAGATTGTACGGGGTTGAAAGGCAAGCAGAGATGAAAGAAAAGGTCAGAATAGAAATGTGAGCCTAGATTGTGCGTGGCGGTTAACTGGGCAAGAATGCACGAATTTCTTATGAATTGCCATCACGCTTGCAACTCATAGCTCAACACTTGCACCGTGATAAACTCTTAGCCACTTTCATTGCGATGTCTGCTCTATGGTCAATGTAAAGAGAACGTACCTGGAACGGCGCCGGAGGAGCTATATAGGGAAGCAGCTCTACTTGTAAAGCTTAAACAACTTGGGGAATTTGTCAGGAGAAGATACTTATATGACTTCTCCCACTCTGCAGTTAACTGCAATCATTGATAAAAACAGGACCTAGAATAATCGTCGACCAATTCTAGTCAGCATTGAGTGGAGACTAATTTCAATTAGAATGGCCATCTATAGTTACCCAGTCACTCAGCCCCATGCCCGCTTAGGCTATTATAACAGCCTCCAGTGCTTCTACTCTCGATGTGAGCTTAAATAACCAAAAGCTTCATCTAACATAGCCTGAAAACGGCCCTGGGCAATCAAGATAATGATACTAATAATATATTTGTATAGCACCCTCAAAGAACTTAGCCTTGCTCTCTCGGAACTTTATATATGCTGTACCACGGTCGTGGGCTTGAGACCCTTGGCATATGTGAAACGCCTGAATACACATTAATTAAGTTTCTTTAGCGTGCTATATATGTGGATTATATTTATTGTTTTATATCTAAAAGACGTGTCAACAGCTATAACATTATGTGAGATGACATGCAAAGTGTCAACATGTAAAATGTGGTTAACGGTGTCATGCATTGGGTAATACTTTCTATACCAGCATCTGTAAAGTGCCGATACACAAAATAACTAGTAAGTTTGCTTCATCGTCATTCAATTCGAAAAGTGTGCTACCTTCCGTGTTCGGATGTCAACAATACGTTCAGCATGGCAGTTGAGAGAATTCGACGTGCTTGAGGGCTGGGAGGGATCGAAGCAAAGATTAAATTGAGTGTCGTCTAAATAGAAGTGAAAGCCTAGATATGTCGACGAGCACCTGCATAACTCAGCGGCCGAGGGCCACTGTCGCCAGTGGCGAAGGCGACGGCCATAACCTCGGGCATCTAACAGTGGCTGGACGAACATGAGTTTGACTATCACCAACCTTGTGACGACATTTGTACACTGAGGCAGTAGCACCGCTGCCCAATTTGTCGTCGTCAAACCATATGTAGTTAACGGACTCCGGCATCCTCACCGATCACGTCTCCGATGGCGCTCAACCTCGAGCCTACCCGATGAAGCTACGACAATATAGTGCAGGTCGGCAGAGGATACGGATCTCCCGTGCTGCAGTGTCGGCCAGCAGCACGGGTAGAGCAGCTGCCGGCGTTTCCGTATGCTGTACAAAAATTTTTATCCTCACAGGTACGAGGCAAAGGCTCGGCGATCCTCTTGAAAGCGACTACCGGCCGTAATACTCATTACACGATCGAAGGCAAGACGGAAATGACAAGTTTGGGGAAACACCTAGTTACCTGCCCCTGCGGATAGCTCGAGCTGGTCTATGTTTACACTTTAAACATTTCATGAGTATCCTTTATTTAATTTTTCACAGCTGGAAATGTATTTATTTAATAAATTCTACTTCCGTGCTTAATAACTGTTCTAGAAATAGGGTCTCCACTTTGTTGTCTCGAGTACGCACGCCAACAGGAGACACGCGCACCCGAGCATTTCCGCCAACCATGTTACCCTTACTAGATACGCTTCAGGATGCCCGTTCTTCGTAGTTGATGTGCCTCTATCCTATTAATTAACAAAGACGTACACATACCCGAGCAAGGATTTCAAGTTTAGTGCATGCCAACGTACATTGACCTTTTTAAAATAGTATTCATACTATTGGTTTAAAAAATAATATTTACCATTTAGGGTGTGGAAATTGTTGCTGCCACCTTTTAGAACTTACTAAAGGGCTAATGATATATGGTGATTATAACTAATGATTATAACTCTGCCGCGGTTTGTGACGATCAAATCAATGCAATTTTAAAGAAATTAGAATTTTATCTCCGGGTCACCTCAAAGGCTGGTCATCAGGCAGTTAATTAAGGCGGGTGACTTCTTCTACAGAAGGTTATTCTACAGAATAGGGATTATCCTGGCACTTTTCTGAGACTAAGACTGAGTGAATAGCAATATTTTGTATGTCCTAGATGTCGCAGTCTCTACGTTCAAGTATGTCTCAAAAATCTTGGTTAGTACGGCTCGTCTATCCCACTCAACAACGAAAAACCCTGTAAGCCTATTTTAATTAAACCTCCAGGTAATGGCTGCCATCGAATTCTAATATCTCGGTGACCTATGTTTTATTAGGAATGTTTATAAATTATTTAAAAGCACGTTGTTCGCAGATACAAAAGCCAATTTTTCATTAGTTACTACATCCTCTATAGAAATGTCCATACTTCGGTACAGCCTGAGCGATGAATACGATCTTTGACTAATATTGATACTTTAGAAGTATTGTTTGCAATAAACCACTGTAGGTTCGGGTTCTAATGACATCATAATTGGGTACCAGTTTCAGCCTCTTCATGCCGTCAGGTCCTGCATGGACAAAAATTAACTGTTCTATTCCTCCGCTTAAAGACAGTTGGCGACCGAAGTGCACTGGTGCAGCTCTCAGCTTAGCCGCGATGGGAGTCCTTGCCTTGGGGGGTCGACTAGGGCGCCTAGCACAGACCCAGCTCCTGACTCACCTAGCTCAGGTTAGAATGGAGCTTTATGCAGGCGATGCGGTTAGGAGATGGAGTGACTAACGTGGTTGTCTTAGCGGGTTCGACTTGGATACCTAGTACAGGCCCGGCCCCTGGTCTACCTGCTAAAGTTAGAATGAAGCCTGATGCAGACGTTGCGGTCAGGATGTGCACCGACTAATATGCTGAAGTAGAAATAGCAGCGGCGCGCGAGGTCAGGAGTTGAAAGGAGAGAGAATATAATGAGACGAGTGACAGAGCGGGGAGACAGCTTGGGTAGTCGAGCAGAGACTACGCCCCGAGAGCACGAGAGACGAACGTACGGCGACGAACAGCTAAGTGTAACTTAGACTGCGCAGTTGTGTTCTGCCGGCTATTCAGTTTAGCTTCCCGTATCTTGGGTTGCTGTAGCGACCCGCCTTCGGGGTTGGGACAATCACTAGCGACGCGCGCATAGGATAATTAATTATACTCGGGCTTCGGGGGTTCGCGAAGTTAACTCCGTCGGTCCGGTGCGTGCCGCGTAAAGCGCTTGCGCCGGCACGTAACCGCTACTAACAGGCCCACGATAAACTGTTGCTTTCGGCACCCAGTTGTGGCCGCCTGTGTTTTAACCACACCGCAGCGCTGCATCGCACAGTCCACCGGTAGGGAGCCGGGGGACGACCTTCTCTGCGCGGTTACAGAAGCTTTAGCTCTGCAGGTCCTAGATTGTGGAACTCGCTTGCACAATTCATACGCCACGACAACAACTCTCCTGCTGCCGATATGGCTCATTCTTTTCAGCGGTCCTGAGCTGCTACTTCTATTCTACTCACTACCTCAACTGCTCTCCTGACTCTGCTATGCTTCCCACTTTCTCTTTGTTGCGTGAGATGAAGTGTGTTGGCTACCGAATGCGTACCGAAAGCCGCTTAGGCTGTGAGTGTGCTATACAAAACTCTCTTGCGTAACACCCACATAGTCTGTATGGCTTTGTGGAGCTACAGACGGAGATACATTACATTACATTACAACAAGCCAACTACCTACTGGTGTAGCAAGTAAAATTGTTAGTTCTACTTTCATATTTAACGCTCATAAATGTTATTTAAATAGTCCTTGGCAGCAATCATACGATTTTTGAGACTTTAGTTCCAAGGCAATATATTTCGAAATTTTATATTACTGCTGTGACGCTTTCATTTTTATTTGCCATTACTTCAGTTATTTTGTTGCTGACAGTATTAATTTTGCTTGAAACAGCAAACTTAGTAGGTAGGGGATTATCATCAGAAATGATGCTAATATAAACAAGAGTTTAGAGAGCCCTACAAAAACATAATCTCTATCCTGGCACTTTCAAGTCGCAGCCATAGAAGCAATCAGCAGGGCTAAATAGGTAAAAAATGTATGGGATTTTCCCGTGATTACCGCAGTGGAATAGTTCAAGGGTTAGAAAAGAAATTTTCATAACCATTTGTCACTAAAGAGACCGAATTTGCATTGTCAAAGTCTATGACTGATTTGATTGGAACTGTTAGTGCTCTCAGCAATGCCATTAAGATTTGAGTATTTTGTGAAACTGCCGTTCATCTCTTGCAGGTATCCTTTAATTGCACAATCCGTTCCACTAACTAGATCGCTAACATTAGCAATCTTTTTGAAAGTCATTCCAAACTTCTACCATATTATAAATCTCTGTCCGTTCTAAAGCAGCTCGAGTACGCTTCATTCTTTACTCACTAAATGCAAAAGCTGATTCTGCATGTTGCAGGTTGATTCTGCAGGTTGGAACGTTGCATTTTATCAACAACCATACGATTATTTTTCAATTACACCGTAAAAAAGCCAAGAAAGAGAAAATTCCCTCTGAGTGTTCTACACAAATGAATTACTTTTATTATTATTAATACTGCAATCTCGTTACTAACTAACGTTGAACCTATTGGACTGCATTTTTACTAGCTATATTCAAGGTGCCTAGCATTGCCAAATTAAGCTTTTTGACGACCTATTTGTATATTTCTAAGAGCAATATAAATATCCACTATGCTATAACATTATGCTTTTTCTCTGAGAAATAACCAAGTTAAAGGCAACTATTTGAGAAAATCTAATATGCCGCTGTACAACATGACCCTACGGTTATCTGCAGTTCGGTTAGTTGGGTAATAATTTACCAACGCAATGTTAGGTCCAGAGGATTCCATAACGCCTTTTTTAGTGAGCTATCAACCAAAGTCAGATGTGCTTGCTATATTTTTGAATCACACCAAGCATCGCTGCTTGATATCATAATGATAATATCTCTGATAAAGCGCCCTCAGAGAACTCAATCTCTTTCTAGGTGCTTTAAAACTGTTGCAAAACAAGCACGATCTAATGGTTAGTGGTAGCATGCTCAATGAACAACAATAATAATAAGGTTAGGAGTGACATGCAGAGGGTCAGCATGCAAGTGTGGTTAGTGGCAGCATGCACAGTGTCAGCAAGCATAAGCACATAAAGGACGAACCATAGGGACCCACTAAATGCTGTCATAAATAGACGTACTTCTAGATATGGACAAGTCAGGAGATGTCGTGACGCAAGTCGGGAGTGAATTCCAGACTTTGGGAGCATACGACTTAAAGGCACGGTTTCTGAAGGATTTGAGGTTTGTGTAGTTCGATTGTATCGCCAAGAGGGGCGGTGCACAGCTGTGGTCCGCCTGTGACGTGGCATGGACACAGGCCGGTAATCCGTCGGTAAAAAGATGGTGGACTCACCATCAGGGTCGGCCGGCTCACAGTTGTGGTCCCCCTAAATGAATCATCAAGGTCGACGAGGGGATGGGAGAAGTCGAGTCGAGGAGAGTCGAGTGGGAGAAGGGGGCGAAGGGAGCTGTGTGCGTCCTTCGGCTCTTCGCGTCGTGCAAAAGACTGCTAGCGTTGTTCATCGGCCGTCTTTCTGCTGTGTGAACCAAACGACAGTTTGTACTTGCTATAGGTAAACAGTTAGATTCCAAAATATGTGGTTTAGGTGTGCTGACTTAACTAAATCCTTATCGGAACTAAATCCGAAGTGGTTCTAATTGCATTTACATTCGTATTAAAGTTACCATTCAAGGTTTCGCCGTCAACATTCACGTAATTAGTTCACATATTTCTCGAGATCAGCACCTTATAGTCGCTGGTTGGTAAATTAAATACTGCAGGATTGCTATCAATTATTAGGTTACTATCTCACTTTCTGTTAACTGCATCATCATCAACGACTAAATCGTCTATGTTTTGTAGTATATTGTTCCATCGTATTGAGAGGACCGAATAATATTTCACAATATTTTAAACAAAGTTCTCATGGGAGCCGATCCCTTCCAAAAATCTTATATTTTAGGAATATTAGCAAGTCTAGTCTATTAAATGAGTACCGAACAATATATAGAAGTTATTACTGGCTAAACTACTTCCATTGCTTACGTTAGTCACTATCTTACTTTGTGCTATAATAATGCACCAGGCTGGGTTCGGTTGGCTGGGACCGGACGGCTACAGTGAGGGTTAGGGTCAACGGCTAGGCCGGGGTCGGACCCTACGGCATGGCCGGATGTATGCGGTGACGTGAGGTCATCGGGGCTCTTGGGTACGGGAAGTTGGCCAAGTAAGTCATGGCGTTGGAGGCTCTCGGTCTCGCCGAGTTATGCACCTGGATTCGTGCAGGCGTGCTCCGGCGATGCTGCTACGCACGCAAGGGAACTAGTACCCAAGGCCCGAGCGGAGCTGGAAAGCTCGCTCGTTGTTGACTTGTTTATACCGCGTCCCCCCTCGTGTAGTGTGTTCGTGACCCCCCCCCCCGTGTGTTGGCGTCTTTCGGTGGAAGCTTACGACTGTGGTAGTTGTCGACTCGGACTAGCCAGCAGTTAATCAGCCAGCCGGGTTTTGGACGGCGTACGCTCGTACTGTTGGATTCGGAGTCGGTACAACGACAGGACTGCTGAAGCCGACTGACCCCAACTAACACGTTTGTTCGCGCTTGCTGCGTCGTCTTGCGCCCCCGTAGTGTACTGTGTATAGGACCATCCCTGTAGACTTTTTTAGTTGCTCTGTTGTTGGCGCATGCATTAATATAAATAGGTTTAACCTGACGGCCGCTCGTCTTACCCTAGCTCGGCGGCATGGCGAGCGGCAGCGTGGCCGGAGTATGGCGGGGTTTGGCGGGAAATAGCCTTTGACCCCTGGAACCCGGCTACAATAGTAAGCGACCTTGCTTCGGAAAAAGGCATCAATCTACTTCCCTTGACAGATACCTGAAATCGATTAATCGCCGACTATAAATCGCCAGACATCTAGTCCTTTGGACCATATTGCCACTGTCCTGCTTCTACAATGCACTGATCTGCTGCTGCCGTGCAAAATTAACATTGTTAATATGTCATTAGATTCAGGTCATGTCCTATTACCTCTTAAAAAGGCTGTAGTCAGGCCGATACTCAAGAAAGCCACTTTGGATCAAAAGAACTTGAGTAACTTCCACCCAGTTCGTATGCTCCCAAAGCCTGGAACTCCCTCCCGACCTGCGTCAGAACATCCCCCGACCTGACCACATTTAAAAGGAACTTAAAAACACACCTATTTAGGACAGCATTTAGTGGGTCCCTGTGATTCGACCTTCACGTGCTTATGCGTGCTGACACTGTGCATGCTGCCACTAACCACATTTGCATGCTGACCCTGTGCATGTCACCCCTAACCATGTTATTCATTTTGTTTGTTCTTCAAGCATGATTTTACTTACAATTCGATTGCATTTTCCTTTGCAGCAAATGTAAAGCGCCTAGAAAGAGATTAAGTTCTCTGAGGGCGCTTTATCAAGTACATTATTATTATTATATTATTAGTATGTCCCTAGTAAAGGCACTCGAACGAGTCGTGGAAGACCAGCTCAACTCACATATTGAAACTTAAACCTTGCTAGCAACTTCCAGTCTGGCTTTTTAAACGTAATCACTCCGCAGAATCAACATTGCTTCGGGTGTACAGCGACCAATTTAGGAATGCAGACATGGGTAGAGTATCTCTCCTTGCTTCGCTCAATCTTTCGGCAGCTTTTGAGACTATCGATCCCTTCTTGAGCTCCTCTCGCCATCGCCTGTGCATCGTTGGCATCGTTGCATTGCAATGATCCAGGCTATATCTCAGTGGAAGACTAGAGAGTGCTGATGTGAATGGACAAAGATCGTCGGATGAACCTCTAAAATATGGGGTACCTCAACAGTTCCGTGCTTCGTACTGTTCTTTTCACGGTTTATACTCTTCTTCTTGCCGAGGTGATTGCTTAGCACAATCTAGGCTTTCACTTTTATGCAGACTACTCTCAGTTGTACCTTTGCTTTGATCCCGCCCAGCCATCCATCGCGTTGAATTATCTCTCAACTCCCTTGCTGCATGTATTGATGACGTCTGCACGTGGATGGTAGCACGTTTTCTTAAATTCATTAGCTCTTAAATTCATTAGCGACAAAAACCTACTTTCTAGTTATGGGAAAACCAAATGTAATTCAGAAATTGGAAGGGCTAACACTCGAAATCGGCTGTGCCAGCATATCTCCTGCTGAATTTGCATGAAATCTTAGCGTCGTGTTCTAAAGCGACCTTTCATTAGAGTGCTTAGAACGAAATTGAGTTCTCAGATGGCACTATATCCACGCATTAATATTGTTATTATTTTTAGTAGTAGCATGGAGGCCACCCGAGGCGCATCAGTGAGATTACGTTTTTCAATTACTAAGACTGGAAAACAGCCTGGACAATGAGAGCATGACCTGGGCAATGAACGTCTATTGACTAGCGCCGTTGCTAGTAGAAGTGCTCCTATCAAGCTCACGGTTCAATTTGGCAAGCAGACGCATTACCTTTCAGTTACACCGTTACACTGTGTCATAAAGCCATTGACCAAGATAGTCCGTTTTTGTCCAGACAAAATTCACATATTTTTTAGTATTTAGAGACTGGCCAGCAGTGAACATCCTTTCCGATGCAGGTATTGTTGTAACGCCGAAGGCTCGGCGGAGTATACTTAACCTGCCGCTTACCTAGCGGCGTAACCCAGCGCTGATGCCGTTCGGTGCGCGTCTACGCGCAATAAGCAGGCCGCCACGCAAAAGAGAGTTTCTGGCGCTGACCTACTTATCGTTACTAAAGGGGGTCGTGAGTCCACGGCATGAATCGGAAAGCGAGACACAAATTGGGGATTTTACTGAGCTTTATTCGCAAGCGCACAAAGTCGCTGCGCATCTAGCCCAGTTTTATCTCCACACTCCTTACACGTCTCTCAACCGCACATGCACTCTTTTGGGGGAGAATACGTCCGCCGCACTTAGGCTACTTAAGTCTATTGTGGGGAATGACCCGAATGAGACGAGGAGCCCGAACCGGAGCCTAGACCCTGACTGGAGAATTAGGGCTCCGCTTCCACCTTGCGGCAGGAATACCTCACACGTTACACCAAGCACTCTTGCGGAAGAAACACGCCTCCACACTTAGGTACCTACGTCTCTAGTGGGAACGGCCCAAATAGACAAAGGAGCCCGAACCAACGGAATATCTCACCCACCACACCAACTACGTCTAGCTCGCACCGGCAAACCCTTATGCCGAGACCTCGTGCGAGCGCGCACACACAAACACAAAAGAAAGACGAAATGCTAGCTCGAGCGAGATACGACCGTATTCGGTGGATTCCACCGAATCCTCCTGGCGCTGTCTCGTCCTGTCCCTTAATCGCAGGCGAAAAGCCCGCCCTCCTCCTTCGCTTTCAGAGAAACGAGTCCAACGGCGTTGAAACGGATCCGAAGATAAAGATGAGGCCCCAATGAGCGTCGCCCTATCATTATGTAACTAGCTTGGACAATGGGGTTGACAACCCAGCCAATATCAATCACCTCAGCGACCTCTGCGTCCCCTTGCTCACAGCTCGAGAACACAAATGCTCTTCACCTACTTTTTTTTACTCTCACGGAAACCGTCCAGCAAATCTAGGTTGGCTGGCGGTGACAGCGACCTTCGGCAAGCGTTGCCCTTTTCTTAAATTGCTAGCCGGAACTATAGGGTTGACAGGCCAGCCAATATCAATTACCTCATTGCCCTACTACGATGGCTGCGTCCTCTTGCTCTAGGACAGAGGTGCTTCATTTTGAGCAATTCTCATGCGCTCTAAAACTGAGTCAGGCCGGCGCTGTGCTACATTATACTAACCGGACAGAGAGTTTAAATTCGTGGCATTAGGAGCCTATGGCTGGAGTACAATCTAATCCGTAAGTTTTGGCTATCTTGTAGAGTGCACGATCTTTTAGAGTATACGAAGGCAGGTATAAGAAGGAGAAGCTCCTGGCGAATGCCTTGGTAACGACGCTGGCACTATTTCTGCTCCCGACGCTCTCAACTTGGTTTCGGTTTCGGAGGGCAGCCAAAGGCGACCTAGGTGTGCAGCTGCAACACAATTCCAAATTGTCTTCTTACCAGAGCTAGGTTATTCATTTGTTCATTAGATAAACATTTAGACCTAAATAGTATAGCCCGTGCGATACGGCACCAGCTAAAACTATCGATTCTACTCAGTACACCAATCGATTACATTGTTACGTATATCCGGTGCAGCAATAACAACAGGAAGAATAGCCCTGGCAACGCTTAGCCGACTCCATAGATACCACACAAATCCCATCAGCCTTCAGCCTGGTTCCTAGTCATTCAGTGGTGAGCTTTGGTCTTAAATAGTTCGTTCATTCGAAACTGTGCTGGCAATTAAGGATGGCGCATGAACAAACGGTAAGTTTTATGGTGTATTCTTCATCCATTTCTGGAGCCGCGGATAGTCAGGACAACGGGCCAGTAGTCAAAGCACCATTGGAATGTAGCTGGAGATCCGAGCACGACGAATGCCTAGAGCTGCATTCTCTTACCACGCTCTACGAGGCATGACCATTCGCTTACTTGTACTAGCTATGTGTGCAATGCATTTTAAGAGTAGGCATGCGTTGTCCGGCTTTAAAAACGGACACCTGACGAAGAGACAAGCTGGTTACCTGTCTTTCGCCAGCACTGGCGGCAAGCTATCGGCAAAGGCTAAAGCGTATTAATTGCGCAGTAGCTTCGGCAGGTGCAATTAGCAAGCCTTTTTTAATTTTTGGCTCTTGCGCCACACTATTTACATTTCATCCTAATAGAGATACCTTTAATCGTGACTGCTAGCTTTTGATGACCACTGCTATCCAAAGAAACGTGGTATCACTAATACAAGACTCCTCCGACTACCAGGCGCTTAATTGAGCCGTCTGATTCTGAAACAAAGTCAGTGCATGCCTTTTATGAAGTGAAAGGCGAGCCATTAGTGCGTGTGATGATGTCCTAACTGCCTGTGTCTATCAAGTTTTGATATCTTTGTTGTAGACACCTCAGATGGGTCCAGGAGGCGTCCCGAAAGGTTCGAAGACGTCCGAGTTTTATCGGACTTTTACCATACCTGATCGATTTGAGAACCCCGGTATGCTTGCTCATTCTATCCAAGGAGCTCCTACGCCGACTCAGGCCTCTGCAATGTCCGATGCACATGGGCTGAATGATGGGCAAAAGATCCGTCAGCCACTCGTGGCCAAATACGCTCTGTGCAACGCATTGATGCGGCCTGGGTCGGCGAGTGGGGCTCCTTGAATGACGTGTTCAATGACGGCTCTTTTTCTTCGTTTCGCAGGTGGTTGTTATATCCCAGGGAATGTCGTCTTTACATGTGCACTAGATATTCCTCAAACGCAGCCGATAAAGCAGTCGCCTGATGGTGTGTACACTTGTCCGTTTTATTTTTTTAGTCCTCGTTCTCGGGTGAATATTGCTATTTGTACTATAAATTCAGATGAAATTAATTTTTCCTGTGATGCTGATAGAGCTTGCAATGTCTCATATGGGGATTTCCTGTTGATTGCAATGTCCTACAAGAATCGGGATACAGTCAGACTTACTAGAAACCACAGCTGCTGCAATTCTCTTCATAAGCTCCTTTGCCTTCGCATCAATGAAATGCTCCACGTTGATCGGCTTGCATTCTTGGAAACTAACATTATCGTTTTCGCTACGTTTCCCTTATGACCTCTTTTATTAGGTGTTTACATCAAGATCAACTGCTCTCCTGACTCTGCTATGCTTCCCACTTTCTCTTTGTTGCGTGAGACGAAGTCTGTTGGCTACCGAATGAGTACCGAAAGCCGCTTAGGCTGTGAGTGCGCAATACAAAACTCTCCTGCCTAACACCCACGTGGTCTTTATGACTTTATGGAGTTACAGACGGAGATACATTTCATTACATTACAAAGCACGCCTTAAGGCAATTGTAGTAAAGTAACTGAGTGCACGAGTTTAGTGCAAGTGTGTACATTCTTTGTATATTAAGCAAGCCGCATCACTAACGAGAGTCGTTCGAGAGGGCGTTGATTGGAAGCTACTTCCATTTTTGTAGAGTATTTTCAGGGATATGAACAAAAGCCAATCCATCCCATGTACAGAACCACTGCATCGGATTATGGAGGCAAAGCCCCATCAGTTCACACCATGCCAACAAGTTTTCATTGTATGTCTCAAAAGTTTACAAACGTAAGTATGTAATCTTAGCCCTGCGCATTAGACTCGTGTGGAATTCTGCATAAACGTATTTTCTTTGAAACTCGTGAACTTCAAAGTTTGCAATTTTAAGTGTCTCAAACTTTGACAGGGTTCCCGAACACAGGCGAATTACCTCAATTGAGGAAAATGGAGACTTTGGGATTGTGAAGGCGAAAAATGTGAACAGTTTTTTTCTGAGACCATCAAGTTCATCTACTCATTAATCGCCCCCTCGATCAAGAGTAACTTGCTACTTATTATGAAATTAGCTCCTCTTTAGAACTCATCAGTATGACACTTTAACTATTCAGCTAGTTCTTTGAAGTCTATAGATAATTCGTTTAACAGATAGCCCGGGGTCATCCTCTAAAGAGTTCCCTAGATAGTCCTGATCAAAAAGGAAAAGATGCATATCAAAGGTAATAACTTGGGGTCACAAAAATTGACTTGTTTGATCAGCTTCTGTAATACTACAGTGGACCCTTCGCGAACATGCTGTGAAACTCACTTCCTCAATTCTTACATAACGACATCTGCTTTCCTGCTACCGACTGCGGCATATCCTTTCCAGTCATTCTGAGCAGCTCATTTCATGCTACTTACTACCTTAGCTGCCCTCCTGACTCACTCATGGTTCTCACTTTCTCTTCGTTGCGTGAAATGAGGTCTGTTGGCTACCAAGTGCTTACGAAAAGCTGCTTAGGCTTTGCGTGCGCTATGTTTTACTCTTGGATAGTCTTTGTGGAGTTTCAGATCGAGATACATTACTTTACGTTACGCTCTACATTCCACAATTGCGATATTCGCTAAGTGCTCTTTGGAGTTAAATAAAGCTTGCCTGGTTTATTATTGTCGGAGGATATACTATATGGTCCATCAATACATAGCATTCTTGTTCTCTTCCTGCAGCACCTCGGTGTATGTGGGATGTACAGAAATCACTCGCTGAACACTTCTGAGGACAAGAGCAAAGTATAACCGAGCGATCTGTAAAGAGACGAAGGAAAGAGCACCAGTCAAGCACGACAGACTGCCAGCACGCTTTTCGGACGCCAGTGACTGCTACTATTACGAGGAGCAGCAGTCAGCTGACTGTTCTCAAGCCACCTCAAGTCTTTTTTTTAAGCCGAGTGCACCGCGAAAAGAAAATACAGACATTATTTGCAATCGCCGTGGCGGATTATGTGGCATACAAAAATCCACTTGGACTAATAGCAGTGTAGAACAAACAGCAAGCCTCTGACAGCCGATTGCTGCGAGCTACCTGCTGCAACATGTCTTTCGATGCCGGATGCTACCAGATGTCGGCCATGCCAGAATAACATTTGCATAGTTTTACATAAATATATATCTCGCTGCACACACTCTTGCTGTTCGCGGCTGTTTCCTCACCGCTCTCGAGTTCGAAGTCAGTGGCCAAACTTAAAGTTCTCAATCCAGCAGCTTGCACTATCCCTTATTTTAAACTAGGGTCTGACCTTCCGCGCGAGGAGCTTATAGCCACATAGATTCATAGCGCCTCTGGCGATGCTATTTGATGTTAAGGCATCCAGACGTCTCGCGGCTTGCTGGTGCGAGCTAGCTGTCAAAGTCATGCAGAAATTGAGCTGCTCTCCTCCCGATGGGAGCATCTCCTAGTCGTGTCATTCTGAGCACTCGAAGAGATGTGTCTCTAACGCTATCTAACCGTAGCTGTAGAGCATCTTCGTTGACTAGTCTAAGCCTGCGGCCTTCACCTTCACCCTCATCCGGCATCGGAATCCAGGGTTCAGCATTAGCATGCGGCTAGCATCGGTAGTTTGATACTGTTATTCCTTACGGCTCCGGTTGACCTAAAACGAGCTCATATGGCGATCACAGTAACACTTCAAAGACAAAAAGCAGAGAACCAGAATACAAACGGTTAGCCTTGCTTAGGAAGCAGAGGAATCGACACACCATTTCCGCATGTGCTACCTGTGGTTTTAGTTAATTGATGACACTGCCCCTGATTGCTGTACGAGTGGGCTGTGACACTCCATGTGGTAAGCATCCGGGCCGTGCGATTAGTGGTTTGTTTTGCCAAGGGAGTCGGGGGCCTCCGGTGGGCAAGAGAAGCGAGGAGAGTCATGCTTCGCCCTGCTCCGTGTATAGGAGGAATAAATTGGTTGTGTTGCTCATCGGCTAGCGTTTTGTGCCATTCACGACAATAATTCGGGCTACAAGCTACTTCGGCAGTAATGGAGAACGTAAAGTTCAGCCACATCGTCACTCAATTCGACGGCAGCGGAGACTTTGCGGGCTGGGTTGAAAAGTTTGATCTGGTGCCAGAGATTCGAGGTATTGTCGCTGCCGACCGCCACAAATTCTTGCCCCTTTTTCTAACCGGCGGAGCGTTCGCCGTGTACCAAAGCATCGATGGACAGGCGAAGAAAGACTTTAACATCGTAAAAGAGGCTCTTCTGGCTGCATTTTCGGCGGATAAATTTAAAGCTTACGAGGAGCTCACGACACGGTGGCTCCAAGCTGGGGAGCCAGCGGACGTATACGCATCGATTTTGGCCCGGCTGGCCGGATTGGTGAGTGCGGCTGCGAAGGATGACTTGGTAAAATACGCTTTCGTCACCGGCTTCCAGAGGACATCCGAAAGCAGCTACGCGAAGCGCAGCGTGTGCGCTCGACAAGATGGCGATGTCTGAGGTCGTTGAGAAGGCTCGAGCGCTAATGAGTTGCCAGGAGCCGAGCTACGCGGCCGCTGCTGAGGCACTAGGAGCTAAAGGCTCTCGCCCGACTCCACGGAAGCGCTTTTGCTTCTTCTGCAAAAAGGAAGAGCACATATGTCGCGACTGCCGTTCGTCGAAAAGGCAGCGAAGGCTGTGTTTTGTATGCGGCGACGACTCACACCTAGCAGCGATATGTCCGGAGCGTGCGAAGCCAAAAAACGAGTAAGGGGAAGCGCATGTTATAGCGCCGGCGCATTCCTCTGCTTGTCAACTCGAATGCCAACAATAAATGTTCTCAACGGTGGTCGCATTATGAAGGCGCTCCTTGATACTGGCTGCTCTCGGTCGATCGTGACTAAATCTTCGGTTCTGCTTGCCACCTCGGCGCAGTCTTATCCGGTTAACGAGCCAGTAATTACGTTCAATGGAGCAGTTGCTCGTTGCCGGTCGGCGTGCCGCAGGACATGCTCTGTGCAGGGCATCGAAATAGAGCTGGACTGTCTCGTATCCGAGATCGTACCGGGGTATGATATGCTCCTTGGCATGGATGCTGTTCGACAGCTGGGAGGCGTGGTAATAGGCCCTGAAGGCGGTGTAGTAACCTTCAATGGGCGGTGCAATGCAATCGGGGCACTGTCGAGCGACGTCAGCGTTTCCGACAGAGACTTTTCGGCGGTGTACTGTGGCGGAAAATGGGTCGTAAAGTGGCATTGGGCCAACGGCGTGACTTCTCCCACCTTGGTAAACCGCGTCGAGGCTTACCGCGTGCCCGCCGACTTGCAGGCCGACTACGATAACGAGATCCAGGAGTGGATTCAACTCGGCTGGCTGAAGCCCTACGAAGGGGAGTGTGAAGGTCTCGTGCCGCTAATGGCAGTGTTCCAGAGTAAGAAAGACAAAGTGCGGCCCGTTTTAGACTACCGCGAGCTGAACCAATGCGTTTCCAGCCACACTGCCAACGGCGACGTTGGCAGCGAGAAACTTCGGGCATGGCGCCGCATGGGAAGTAACGTTAGCATTATCGACCTTCGCAAAGCGTATTTACAGCTTCATGTCGACCCTTCCCTGTGGAGATACCAGGTTGTCGCCTACCAGGGGAGGCGGTACTGCCTTACGCGGCTAGGCTTCGGATTAAATGTAGCGCTTAAGATAATGACCGCCGTGTTAAATAAGGTGCTTTCTATGGACCCATGGGTGCGAAGGCACTGACTCATACGTGGACGATATAATCGCCAACAATGACATTGTCACGAATGAGCGTGTTATCTCTCTCCTACGACAGTTCGGGCTCGAAGCTAAGCCCCCGGAAAAGTTGGTCGGGGGTCGCGTACTAGGGCTTCGCGTCAATGACCATGAAGGAAAGCTTAAGTGGGGCAGAGATAACGATGTTGAACGGCTACGTGCGACTCGCAGGCAACTTTTCTCGTGGTGTGGACAATTAACGGGCCACTTTCCCGTTGCCGGATGGCTTCGACCAGTCTGCAGCTACGTAAAGAGAGCCACAAAAGACCTGTCATGGGATGCCGATGTTACGGAGGACGTCCTTCGGATGGCACAGGAGATCAGCCAACGCGTGATAAAAGAGGATCCAGTTTCCGGAGTGTGGAGTGTACCATCGTCACCCAGCGGACAGGTATGGTGCGACTCAAGCAGCTTAGCGATAGGCGCCTGCTTGCGAATTGGAGGGCAGACTGTCGAGGATGCCTCTTGGCTTAGAAAGCCAGATGACGTAGCGCATATAAATCTGGCCGAACTAGAGGCTGTCATAAAGGGCCTAAACTTAGCCCTGGCCTGGGGCCTGCGAGAGATCGAATTGTTTACTGACTCGGCCACTGTGCATTCGTGGCTTCGATCGCTTGTCGAAGGTGATAAGCCAATCCGTACTCGAGGTCTAAGCGAGGCATTGGCTCGACGGCGGACAGCAATAATACGCGACGTAATTAAGGAGTACGACCTTCGGGTCATACAGCCGGTTCGTTCGGCCGACAACAAAGCAGACCACTTAACGTAGCCGTGGCTTAAGCCAATCTCGATTCTCGCTGCTGCTACTCCACCACAGGAAGAAGACCTGTGAGCATTCCACGGTTTGCATCACTTAGAGGTTGACCGTACGTTGTACCTGGCCAGGCTCTGCTTCCCCGGCATCTCCGTAACGCGGGAGCTAGCGGAACGCGTTGCTAAATCGTGCATGCGTTGCCGGTCTGTGGATCCAGCACCAGTGTCTTGGAGCCATGGACATTTGGACGTAGATTCCAACTGGCGCCGCCTGGCTATTGATGTTACTTTCTTCAACGGGGTCAAGTATCTGACACTTGTCGATAGCGGCCCCAGCAGGTTTGCCATTTGGTGGCGTATACCCGACGAGAGCGAGACCTCGGAGGTTCGACACTTGGACGAAATATTCAGAGAAAGGGGCTAGCCGTGGCAGCTCTTAATGGACAATTCCGCCACTTTCCGATCGAACGCTGTTCTCCAACATTGTGATCGTTAGGGGGTACACGCAATGTATCGCTGTGCCTATAACCGGGTTCCAGGGGTCAGAAGCTAATTCCCGCCAAACCCCGCCATGCTCCACGCTGCCGCTCGCCATGCCGCCGAGCTAGGGTAAGACGAGCGGCCGTCAGGTTAAACATCTTTATAATAACGCATGTGCCAACAACAACAGGGGAACTAAACAAGTCTACAGGGAGGATCCTATACATTATACACTATGGGAGCACAAGATGACGCAGCAAGCGCGAACAAACGTGTTAGTTGGGGTCAGTCGGCTTCCGCAGTCCTGTCGTTGTACCGACTCCGAGTCCAACAGTACGAGCGTACGCCGTCCAAACCCCGGCTGGCTGAGTAACTGCTGGCTAGTCCGAGTCGACAACTACCACAGTCGTAAGCTTCCACCGAAAGACGCCAACTCATGGGGGGGGGGTCACGAACACGCTACACGGGGAACGCGGAATAAAAACAAGTCAACAACGAGCGAGCTATTTCGCTCCGCTCGGGCCTTGGGTACTAGTTCCCTTGCGTGCGTGGCAGCATCGCCGGAGCACGCCTGCACGAATCCAGGTGCATAACTCGGCGAGACCGGGAGCCTCCACCACCGCGACTTACTTGGCCAACTTCCCGTACCCAAGAGCCCCGGTGACCTCTCGTCACCACACATCCGGCAACGCAAAGGTGTGACCCCGGCCTAGCCGGTGACCTTAACCCTCACTATAGCCGTCCGGTCCCAGCCAACCTAACCCAGCCTGGGTACATGCCTACCGGTCCTCTGGAAATGGTGTAGTAGAGAGAAACCACCGAACAATAAAAGGAATGGCAGCCCGGAGTGGACGGGACATAATGATGATGGTGTACTGATACAATCTCGCAGCCACCGCCGGATTGGACGCTGGCTCATCGCCTTGCCGTCAGCTTTTCTCGTATGAATGGAAACCTCCGATGGCTCGTGAGCCTCGCACAGAGAGCTCTGACGGAAATTACTTGATTCAGGGTCAGCGGGTTTTCGTAAAATCCCCTGGAGCCCGTTGCACCACTCAATGGCCTCAGGGGACAGTTACCGCTCCGGCGGAAGGAGTTGGCGTTGAAATTGATGGAATCCGCCGCCATCTAGCGGGCATCAGACCAGTACCGAACGCCAATGAACTCCTCGACGAACATTCCGATGCTGGCCCAGAGACGACGAGCCCGGCAGACAGCTACGGCCAAGATGTGGCCTGAGACCACCGGCGCGCTATGAGGACTATGTGGTTAATGTTTAGCCTTCTCGCTGCCTAAGCAGTGGAGAAGAACAGCTGCTTGCTGCTCTGGCTACATCGTTAATTGATCTCCAGATCAGGCGGGCATGTGGTTTTAGTTAATTGATGACACTGCCCCTGATCGCTGTACGAGTGGGCTGTGACACTCGATGTGGTAAGCAGCCGGGCCGTGCGATTAGTGGTTTGTTCTGCCATGGGAGTCGGGGGACTCCGGTGGGCTAGAGGGGCGAGGAGAGTCGTGCTTCGCCCTGCTCCGTGTGTAGGAGGAATAAACTGGTGGTGTTGCTCATCGGCTAGCGTTTTGTGCCATTCGCTGACAATAATTCGGGCTACACTACCATACATCATTAATAATAATAATAATAATAATAATGCACTTGATAAAGTGCCCTCAGATAACTCACTCTCTTTCTAGGCGCTTTACATTTGCTACAAAGGGATCGTTATGTCTACATTCGACAGTCAGTAAAGAAAAACTGTCCTTATATTTCAATCACGGCATATTGGTAGACAGAGAGACGATAGAAAGATAAGCTCGTATTACAGCAGTAAAAAGTATGTAAAAAGATGGTAGAAAACGTCGTAACTTACAAAGCCGGTCTGGCCTTGTTATGTTTTTCGAACTCTTAAACACGTGCCTTGGCCAAGTACTTGCATTTCAGCATGTCTGCATGCTTGACTGAATTTCATGTCCACTGATCGCTAACAAAACCAAAAACATGTCCTACGTCCACTACTCCTATTTAACGACTAAAACGATGTCACCACAAGCTCTTTTTACTGACTTGATAAGCGAGAGGTAAGCATGCATTGTCATTTCTCTGGCGACCAAAGAGAGGTCCCCAGCAATGTAAGGAACATGCAGGCAGGCACGTGCTACCCATGACAGACCTTGCTGCCGACTAGATTTGCAAAGACAAACACAACAAAACGTGCGAGATAGGGCTCCACGCTGTGTCCACGCAAGGTGTTAGGGATGCGAAGCCAGGGCTCCGATGAAGGTCAAGCAAACTGAGCAGGAAATTAAAGATTAGATTAGGAAAAAGAATGTCACGTCTATTATACCAACAAGTATGCCACTCAAAAGTTGTTCTCCGTGTGGTGTGAGCTAATCGTGTTTATTATGATTTTATGAACAAGGAAAATGACTGGTCTGAGACAAAAACAGGGTTTAAAAAGCAACGGAAAATAAAGCAGACTGGTGAACACCTTCAGATTCAGCCATGTCACACTAGAAAATCCAATGAGATTGGGTTGAATCGTTCTTTTCACGGTTTACACTCTTGATCTTGCCGATGTGATTGCCAATCACAATCTAGGCTTTCACATCTATGTGGATGACACTCAGTTGTACCTTTGTTTGATCCCTCCTAGCCCTCCAGCGTGTCGAATTGTCATAAATCCCTTGGTGCATGTATTAATGTCATCCTCACATAGATGGCAGCAAATTTTCTTAAACTGAATGATGGTAACAACCAACTGACTCGTTATGAGCAAACAAGTGTGATTCAGAAACTGAAAAAGCTAACGCTCAAAATTGGCTCTGCCAGCATATCTCCGGTTAAATCTGCAAAAAATCGAGATGTCATGTTCCAATTTGGCCTTTCGCTAGACGACCACATCAGCTCCACAATCAAGTCTGCCTACATAAAACTACATAACATTCCTAAAATTCAGGCTCAGCACTCATCAGCACGTGAAGGACGAATCACAGGGACCCACTAAATGCTGTCCTAAATAGGTGTGTTTTTAAGTTCCTTTTAAATGTGGTCAGGTCAAGGGATGTTCTGACGCAGGTCGGGAGGGAGTTCCAGGCTTTGGGAGCATGCGAACTAAATGCACGGTCTCCAAAGGATTTCAGGTTTGTACGAGGTATTTGTAGACTGTTGGATTCCGAAAAGCGGGTGCTACGATGCTTGGCCTGATGGGGGAGTATGTCGGAGAGATAGGCTGGAGCCATAGAATGAAGGGACCTAAAAGTGAGCGACAAAACCTTGAAGTCAATCCGTTGCTTGACTGGGAGCTAGTGCAGGTCGGCGAGATGTGGAGTAATGTGGCAACTGCGACGCTCACGACAGACAAGCCTAGCTGCAGAGTTTTGCACCAGCTGCAATCGCCTGATCACACATGCTGGTAGGCCAGTAAGTAGTGAGTTGCAGAAGTCGAGACGAGATGTCACGAATGCATGGACCAACTGAGACGTGGTATCCTTATCTAAACAAGCCCGAATTTTAGCAATGTTATGAAGCTGAAAATAGGCAGATTTGACTGGGGGAGCGGATATGGTCGTCTAAGGAGAGGTCGCTTTGGAATATGACACCTAGATTTTGAGCTGATTCGACAGGAAATATGCTGGCAGAGCCAATTTTGAGCTTCAGCCTTTCCAATCTCTGAATCACACTGGGTTTGCCCATAACTAGTAAATTCAATTCAACGTAAAATAGTCACCACTGCTGACCGTGAGCTAGATGATAAAGGTATGATACAAGATAAGTGTCCGTGATTTTTTTCACTTTCTGATTTGCTACATCAAGATATATGGCCAACATTTGAAAACGCTTTTTGAGGAAGCGTTTTCTAATTTTCAGGCTTGACAGTTGGGTTAGTGACAAAGAATTCCTAAGACGACATTGAGCTAAAGCTGAAATTTCAAGATTCTTGCGGCAAGTTTTTTTGCAGATATAAATACATTTCCATATAGAAATATCGACAGTTTTTAAGAAATATCGTTGCTGCTTTTTAACATCATTCTAGGTGGAGGTGTTATAGTGTGATAATGTAATCCTTCTCCAAGCAAAGAAATTGCTCCTCATACCATACTTTGCAATATTTTTGAGACTCCAAAGACATTTTAAAATCAGGCAATTAATTTTATAGCTTTAATGATATATTGAATCTTCTTAACTTTTAGGAATTGATACCTCACCCTTTTTTCTAGCTTGAATTTTCTCTTCCTTTTCTCTTTACAGCTCTTGGTACTTGTCTTGATTCATCCGGTCATGGTACTGCCACCGCTTACGTTTATGAGGATATGGGCTGCTAGGGTTTATGGGTTTATGTTTTACGGAGGAAGAGTCACGGCCTGCAGAGAAAGGGCAGTGGCAACGCGAAGTACAGGAAAAAAGTCGTGTGCCGTCGAGCTGCGAGCCCACATACACAGTTGTTCTTGGACATTGAGAGTTTCTACACCGTCGCGTGCTTGCTGTCGGAGTGTCAAATTACAGTTCGTCCTCTTGCAAACGATCTTCTAGGATTCCATTTTATTTACTAATGACTTTCTCATTCTAATTACAGTGAGTGCTGGATCAATATCCAACCATAACAAAATTGACAAAGAGGAAACTGAAAATTACACCCACCATTCATGATTTGAGGTCACGAATACGGTTTGCCTATCAAGACGGTTGCCTGGCAGCAAAACATTCCATCGTATTAGGTTGGCTGGCTTATGATAAAAACGTGTATTAAATCCTAGGCTTTGAGCTTGAAATATATACATTTTCACATTATTGGAAATTCGTTTTCCTGGCTCAGTGGCGATCCACATAAAGATATGCATATATACTTACATGCAGACAGACACAACTAGTTTTGAATAATCAGAAGATGCTACCAGTAACTAGAACGCGGTGCTGGAAACCCCTGGTTGACCTCCGAAAAGGCCAGAAGATGGCAAAACCTAGCCTACAATAATAAAAGATAAACTAATAAATGCTCTAATTTTCAGCTTCCTACAGGGCTATTTTTCTCTCTGGTGCACAGTCTATTCACAGCAGCGAACGCACTTTCGATGCCATTTTGCAACGATATTTTGCAGCTTGCTTGATGACGAAGCCAACATACGAACTCCTCTTGCAAGAACTCTTTATTCCTAATACACACTGAATAGCACTTATCTATGTTGAAAACTGTCTGTAGACGTTTTGTAAATATAGTTACAGGAGACTGCGTAATCCTTACTCCGGGAAGTGCCCATAGCAAGAGGTATGCGTCTGCTATTGACCCTAGCAGAATGCCGTACTAGCTGCTTTTGAAGCTACTTTTAAAGCAGGTCTGTCGCCATAGGAGCAACCTGGAAAGACGCTGAGAAAGAAGTCCTACATTTGTATCTGGGAGTAGGGGTGAAATGCCCTTAGGATGCTCCACCAAAAAATATAACAATATATTTATTTGGATCGCGCCTTAAGAGAACTTAACCTCTACTTACGCGCTTCACTTGTGCCTCGGGACTAGAGCCCACCAGACCTCGGCACGACCTTGGTTGGTCGGGGCGAGTAGCTTCACCACTGTGCCAAACCAGCTTGGCAAAAGTTTTAACGACGTTGCAGACACGGTATAGCGAATTCTGCAGTACTGTCCTTAATTAAGCCCCTGGTCTTGGCCCAGGGGCAAGAGGCTCGCCCTTTACGACCCGGTCCATGGGTTTGAGTGGTTGATCCCATATCGACCACTGCAAGCGGCGGCGATAGCCACGAAGACTGCTCCGCCGCTGCGTAGACGAGGCTATAAATTAAGGTGTAAACCCAGTAGCGGCTTGTAACGCCGAAGGCTCGGCGGAGTAGGCTTAACCTGCCGCTTACCTAGTGGCATAATCTAGCGCCTAATGCCATTGGGTGCGCGTCTACGCACAATAGGCAGGACGCCACGAAACGAGCTTTTCTGGAGCTGACCTACTTGTCATTACTAAAGGGGGTCGTGAGTCCGCGGCGTGAATTGGAAAGCGAGAAGCACAAATTGGGGATTTTACTGAGCTTTATTCGCGAGCTCGCAGTGGCTGCGCGGCTAGCTCACCTTTATCTCCACACTCCTCACATGCTCTCAACAGCACAAGCACTCTTGCGGAGGGAATACGTCCCCGCACTTAGGCTACCTACGTCTATTGTGGGGAACGACCCAAATAGGACGAGGAGCCCGAACCGGAGCCTAGACCCTGACCGGAGAACTAGGGCTCCGCTTCCACCTTACGGCAGGAATACCTCACACGTTACACCAAGCACTCTTGGCCAGACCACGTGCACGCGCATACACACGAAACGCAGAAGAAACACTAAAATGCGAGCACTGGCGCTATGCGACCGTGTTCGGTGCCGTCACCCTATCATTATATAACTAGCTTGGACAATGGGATTGACAACCCAGCCAATATCAATCACCTCAGCGACCTCTGCGTCCCCTTGCTCACAGCTCGAGAACACAAATGCTCTTCACCTACTTTTTTTACTCTCACGGAAACCGTCCAGCAAATCTAGGTTGGCTGGCGGCGACAGCGACCTTAGGCAAGCGTTGCCCTTTTCTTAAATTGCTAGCCGGAACTATAGGGTTGACAGGCCAGCCAATATCAATCGCCTCATCGCCCTACTACGATGGCTGCGTCCTCTTGCTCTAGGACAGAGGTGCTTCCTGCTGAGCAATTCTCATGCGCTCCAAAACTGAGTCAGGCCGGCGCTGTGCTACATCTCTCGCATTTAACTCCGTCGGTCCGGTGTGCGCCGCGTAAAGCGCTTGCGCCGGTGCGTAACCATTACTAACAGGCCCACAATAAACTGTTGCTTTCGGCACCCAGTTGTGGCCGCTTGTGTTTTAACCGCGCTGCAGCGCTGCTCTGCACCGTCCACCAGTACAGCGCCGCGGGACGAGCTTCTGCGAGGTTACAATTGTATGCGGCCAGCGAAGTGCAGGTGCAGCTAAACACGCACGGGTATTCCGACTGCCACGGATCGCGGCAGCGTTTTGGAACTTGATAAAACAATACCAAATCCACAGCATAAAAAGCTCCATTCGACCTCTTGGAGAGTCACAGGTGTCCACCGTCAATCCTAGCGCGAAACAGCGATAATCACAATCTGACTCAAGTAGAACACATGCATCTAAATGAAAAAGACGGCTTTATGAATCAACCGTGTATCCGGTACCAAACAGCGCCGGCCTTCAGGCGCAGCTCCCAGCTAGTGGCTTCCGGTGCTGCGCACAGCTCGTTTCATCCGGCTGCTAACGTCGGGTCCGTCGGGAGGCCAAGTGAGACCAACATTCTACCTACAAGCAAATAGATGCACTTCATTTGCGTAGTACTTCAAGTTGACCTAATCTCCATTTAGGCGCTTTACAAGGGCAGCCGGGTTTGATCTTCACCGTTAAAGGCTAGTGCAGTACGCGTGGGCCGATCCGGGGCAAAAGAGCACTTGGCTTCCCCGCGAAAGTCCGAGTCGAACACCTACACTTAAAGAGCGAACATGAAGGTCACACAGGCTGCGCACCTTAACAGCATGGCCTTCAAGCGCTTTTATTTTAAGGAGATAACCCCTTTTATGGATCTCAAATGGCTAATCATGCGAGGGGACACTTTCGGTACGGACGTTCCGGCAAGTGTCGGTCGCCGCCCGGAAGAATAATAATAATACGCTTGATAAAGCGTCCTCAGAGATTTCAATCTCTTTCTTGGTGCTTTAAATTTGCTGCAAAGGAAACAGAACCGAATGGTGAGTGGTATCATGCTTGGTAAACAACATGAATAACGTGGTTAGGGGTGACAAGCACCGGGTCAGCATACAAGTGGGGTTAGTGTCAGCATGCAACAGTGTCGGTACGCATAAGCACATGAAGGACGAATCACAGGGACCCACTACATGCTGTCATAAGTAGGTGCATTTTTAATTTAATTTTAAATTTGGTCAAGTCAGGGGATGTCGTGAGGCAAGTAGGGAGTGACTTCCCGGCTGTAAGAGCATCCGAGCTAAATGCACGATCTCCAAAGGATTTGAAGTTTGTACAATGTATAGGTAAACAAATTCCAAAAGAGAGTGGTACGATGCTTGGCCTGGTGGGAGAGAAGATCTGAGAGATTGGCTGGAGCCAAAGATTGAAGGGACCTAAAAATGAGTGACAAAACCTTGAAGTCGATCAGTTGCTTGATTGGTAGCCAGTGCAGGTCGGCGAAAAGTCGTCTGATGTGGCAACTGCAAATCTCACGACAGACAAGCCTAGCTGCAGAGTTTTGCAACAGCCGTAAGCGCCCGATTGCACATGCCGTTAGGCCAGCAAGCAGTGAGTTACATGAGTCAAGACGGTATTTCAAGCTTTTTGTGTGCAATGTGCGATCTTATTCTTAGGGTAGCCACAGAAATAGCTCATTTTCTTAGGAGCTTGTAAAGGTGTCGGTATATTTCCACAGTGGACTTTAAGAATGGGATAGGAACTTTTATTTTGAAGCCGCACGATATGAGTCGACATGTTCATCTTTAGCTAGGAGCCTCGTGCCTTGAAAAATTGCTTTAAGAATTAAAACAACAGTGACAGTGACAAAAATAAAAGTTCTATTTCCATAGAGCCTGCAAAGCCTGTCCGAGAATATGTCCAAGAGAATGCCTTAATATCATATCGCGACTACCGGAATCCCGATTTGGCGAAGGACAGAACAATATCCTGTCTAAAGCTTTTAGGCCAGCCCGATACGCTCAGAAGGTCGCGCTTTCTGGTGTTCTTGCCTACGCTAGTTTTTCTCTGTAGAGTTAAAAACATCAAGCTACCCGATGTAGCACAGTGACCCAGCGAAATATCGTTCACAGGTTGAGTGATTCCTGCTCATGAATAAACTAGTTAAAGTCCAATTAGTATGAGCAGCATCAAAGACCGGAAGCAACAATGAAAGAGCTTTAAACATTTACTTATAGGGTTTAACACTTAAAAGCACCTGCGAAATCAGGCAATTGCAGCTGGTGCAAAACTCAGCAGCTAGGCTCGTCTGTTGTGAGCGTCGCAGTTGCCACATCACACCACTCCTCGCCGACCTGCACTGGCTATCAGCCAAGCAAAACATCGAATTCAAGGTTTCGTTACTCACTTCAGGTCCCTTCATTCTTTGGCTCCAGCCTACCTGTCAGTGTGGGGGCTCGGGCGCTCGATGGTGACGCAGGACGAAGCACCACGCAAGCGAGTTTTGGTAGTGGTGACGACAGCGGCTGTATTGCATAATACGCTGGCAACGCAAGCGTGCACACGGATGTAGTAGCCATTGTAGAAGCAGCTCCGGAATGAGCGGAGAGAAGAGGATGAGAGTGAGTGAGAGGGAGAGAGAGGGAGAGAGAGTGAATAGCGTCCACACAGGCAGGTTGACAAGTAGAAGGTTCTTTTCTGTAGGACTGGCGGGTTACGCAACCACAGCTGACCCGTCCAATCAAATCCAGCTCAGACAGCCGATACCGTTCAACTGCATCGCCTAATGAGGCGGTACTCAGCACTCCCGTTGGCCGGGCGGAGTGCGAGTCCGGTGTGAGGGTGGTGTGAGTCGGCTGGAGCTGAACGGCATTGTGGGCGTGGCCACGCCCACATAAGGTCTACTGCCCCATCGGGCTAGCATCGCACGTTCCCGCTTTTCGGAAACTAACTGTTTACCTATTCGTCGTACAAGCCTCAAATCCATTCGAGGCCGCGCCTTTAGTTTGTATGTTCCCAAAGCCTGGAACTCACTCCCGACTTCGGTCATGACTTTCTCTGACTTGACCCACTTTAAAAAGAAATACAAAACTCTTCTATTTATCACAAGATTTAGTGGGTCCCTGTGATTCGAAATTCTGTACTTACGTTCACTGACACTCTGCCTGCTGCCACTAACCACACTTGCATGCTGACCTTGTGCATGTCACCTCTAACCGTGTTATTGTTGTTCTTTACTGAACACGCTACCACTGACCATTCGATCATGCTTCCTTTATAGCAAATGTAAAACGCCTAGAATGAGATTTGTCCGAGGGCGCTTTATCAAGTGTGTTATTTTTATTATCATGCTTGCAAAAAAAGTTTCAAATGACTCTCAAGGTTTACTGTGCTGTTGATCATTCTTATTTGATAGCTAAATTTCAGTACAGCCATGTAGTCAAGCTAAGCTAATCCCCTTGTGCTCTGTCATTCTTGCAGTTTGTGGAATTAAGGCCCGTATTCTCACTGATGAATTACTCACGAAGCTACAATATCTTTTGGGTTGAGAATGTCGATTAATTCTCAGCATGTACTATTTCACATGCTTCACCGTTCACTGATTAGGATTTAGTAACTATATGATGTATAATTTTGATTTTCCGTTCCAGCTGAGCTTTGGAAAATATTGAAAATTCAAACATTAGCCTCCAATATTAGGTATAGCATTGCTAATTTTCAGAAATATGTTCAATTTCCAAATAAGCAAAGTCGAGAGAAAACTAAGTTTGTCTTTTGAAGGTAAACAGTCTTGCTTAACAACAATTTGTGAGTAAATTCAATTCAACGTAAAATATTCACAACTGCTAACCACGAGCTACATGATAAAGGTAGGATGCAAGATGACTATCTGTGATTTTTCGAATTTCGGATATGCTACGTCAAGATTTAGCCCATAATTTGAAAACGTGTTTTGAGGAAACTTTTTTGAGTTGTTGAGCTGAACAGTTGGGTTAGTTGATAGGGAATTACTAAGATGGCAATGAGCTAAAGTGAAATTTCAAGATTCCTACTGAAAGTTTTTTTCGCAGATAAAAATGCATTTCCATATAAAAATATCGGCAGTTTCTAAGAAATACAATTGCTGCTTTTTCAAAATCATTCTGGGTGGTCGTGGCATAGTGTGATAATGTTATCCTTCTCCAAGCAAAGAAATAGCTCCTCGTACCTAACTTTGCATTATTTTGTAGATTCCTAAGACTAATTAAAGTCATGCATTTAATTTTTCAGCTTTAGTAATATATTGAACTTGATAAATCTCTTCAATTATTAGGAATTGATAGTTTAAATCTAGTTTTAAAAGTAATTGCACTGTTTCTTCTCACTCAATATAATTCTATTGTTTATGATACTTCCTGGCGTGTCATGCGAAAAATGGTTCAAACAGTGACTGGGATAACAATGATTTTAACAACTGAAGCTTCACCTTGCTTAAGATAATAATAAAATACGTAAGAATTTCCTCAGAACACTCATATGACTAAGTATTTTAAATTTACTGGAAAGGAACGAGAAATGACGAGGGTAAGTGAGGCTTAAGCGCTGGCGAGCCTTCTCAGTTACAGGCACAACTTTTCTAAGGGTTGTGATATTTCTCAGCTCTTTCCTTACTAATCTAGAACTTCTAACTCAGAGGCCGGGAAACTCCGGCCCTTAGGCCAGACGCGCCCTAGTTAGTATTCTTGTCTGGCCTAACGCCTCCCACGTATTTATTGTAGGGTCCGGCCTATTTGAATTGTCACGGTTTTGTTCCCTTTCATGACTGCTGGTTGCAGCTCAAGCGTGTGTTTACTTTCAAAGCTGGTGTCAGGCGCTTGTAGGAAACTGAAACGCCGTACCGGGCAGGGGTGATAAATGTCTACCCCTATTGTTGCAGTGCGTGTCTGGGCATCTGTCGTGACTGCATGTTAGTCTGGCCACGCCCACTCCATTGGCCAAGTGGAGTGGGCGCGGCTTCCTCTGGCCCAGGGTGCCTTCTTAACCTCCTGAAATAACCTAGTAGACCGAAATGTTTGCCGACCCCTGTTCAAAAGAAATACTTACACGGACTAGGAAAGTGCTGAAGATTGTTTTATGAAAACATGGCAGTTCCTTGTATAAAGGGTTTTGGTAAGATGTTCCGGTGAAGAGAACACTTAGCCTTAGTAATGCAATGAAATTTAATGTATCTCCGTCTGTAACTCCACAAAGTCATACAGACCATGTGGGTGTTACGCATGAGAGTTTTGTATAGCGCACTCACAGCCTAAGCGGCTTTCGGTACGCATTCGGTACCCAACAGACTTCGTCTCACGAAACAAAGAGAAAGTGGGAAGCATAGCAGAGTCAGGAGAGCAGTTGAGGTAGTGAGTAGAATAGAAGTAGCAGCTCAGGACCGCTTAAAAGGATGTACCATAGTCGGCAGTAGGAGAGTAGTTGTCGTTGCATAAAGTCTTGCCTTAATGAATGGTTTGGCAATAAGCTGCACGTAGGTCTAAAAATCGGAATGAAAGACAGAGGCATTCTCAGATTTAAAAATAGGAGGGGCGACATTTTGTCTTGAGTGATGCGTCCAATGACAGAGGGGTTCAAGTAGTTAGCCAGATGGTATGGCCGTTCGGAGAGCCAGAGCCAGCTGATTATCGCATAATAGTAATAATAATAATAATACACTCGATAAAGCGCCCTCAGAGAACTCAAATTTCTTTCTACTCACTTTAAATTTGCTGCAAAGGAACCGCGATCGAATGGTGAGTGGTATCATGCTTGATAAACAACATGAATTTCATGGTTAGGGGTGACATGCACAGGGTCAACATGCAAGTAAGTGTGGTTAGTGGCAGCATGCACAGTGTCAGCATGCATAAGCACATAAAGGACGAATGACAGGGACTCACAAAATGCTGTCCTAAATAGTTGCGTGTTTACAATCTTGATGACCAGCAAAGGCAACAAAGGCAAATAGGAGAAATAGTGTTTTCACAGAAGCCTTCTTTCTGGCAAGCATAGCTGTGTGGCCACACCGAAAGAGCAGAGCAGGGGGCTCTACTGGAAGCGCTGAAGCCTTGTCCTGGGTGTGTCAGAGGACTAGCTTGGGATTTCCCTACGTGCGTGCACACAGTCGTTTAAACCCTCTGCGTCGCTTGGGGCTGGTCTTCACCAATTCGTTTGCAGACAGTTTAGTACGTTCTTCTCTGATGTGAAATTTGAAGTAAAGACTAACTTCGATTCGAAAGCTGGAGTATTTACCTAGACAGCTTAGCTCGACAGTGAATAGGCCTCAGAGCAGCAACGCAGGTATCCGACGTCGAAGCAACATGACATAATGTAGCTCCTTGTGTTACTCCCAAAGCCACGAGCCCCAAGTAATGCTAACGTAACGAAGTAATGAAAAAGTAACGAAGTAATGCTTGAAAGTTTTCTATAGCACACTCATACCTAAGCGGCTTTCGGTTCGCACACAGTAGACGATGTACTTCATCGCATGCAAGAAAGATTAAGAGAGAAGCGTAACTGATTGAGGAGTGCAGTATAGGAATAGCATGGAAGTAGCAACTCAAAACGGCTGGAAAAGGTGTGCCACAGCCGTCAGCAGCAGTGAAGATATTGTCTCGAATAGCTAGTTTCTCACTGCATCACACTGCCACTTTAGATGTGGCTGTTGAAAGACGTCTGGCCTTGCTCAGAGCCAGTACTTTGCCCTGCATTTGCATCAGCTGAGTAAGAGATAAATAGCTTCTTCTTTTGGCCCAGTGGCAGAGAAATAAGCTGGGCACTTTGAAGTCTTTTGAACTAACACAGCCAGAGCCTACCTGCGTGCAGCAGCTCCGGCGTGCCTGAAGCATGTATGCAACGGCCTTCGTATAAACGTTTTGAATGGCACCAAAAGCAAAGAATACTGCTCCATTTTCAGCTCATAAATTGAAGTTTACATCCATTGATTTTTAGCCGACTTGTGGTGATTTGTACTTGAGCTTTTCATGATAATTGAATGAGAGAAATCGTAAGAAGGCTGTGCACTAGTCGCCATTCATTTGTAGTTCTTGCAGTTGAAAAGAAAATGTAGCAGCCCTATGGTACGATATAAATGACTCGGTAATATCAAAAACGAGTCAGGAATTGAAAGTTCGTCCTCTCACTCGAGTAAGCAGTTTGACGTAGTCTACTTTTTTGGTTTTGAACATTGTGTGGATTGACTGGGACATGCTCTATATTTCGAGACGAAATTAAACACTAGTCCAGCTCACAGCACATCGCCGGTGGCCTAGAATATTGGTTGCCTAGGGGATGGATTGGAGGGGCACATGCGGCACCACTTGTTACTGCTTGCTTTTATTTCAGTGGCTGACGAACGGTGCATTTAAGCCGGAACAGGTGGACGCGAAGGCTATTCAGCACTAATCTGGCACACCGATTCTTCGCTGATCTATAATTATGTTGATTCAAGTTGCACGTAAAGTCATCACGAGCACCGGAGTGCAATAGTAGGTAGCCACACCTTAGAACAGGCAGGCAGCAGCTGCACCGGCTACAGCAGAAAAGCCGGAGAGAATTAGCTCACCTAAATCCATACATTTCCTATTAGGTCGACACATCGAATAGGCGAACCAGAGAGCAAGCAGCCCCACTAAGTCGATCTAGAGCAGGCAAACATCACATCTATACAGGCAGACTGGCAGATGCCAGCCATTTTTGTCTAGCGGATCATGCAAAAATGAGCCAATCCCATTCTTGCCGGCAGCACATTGCCAAATTTGGCCAGCCGTCGTAGGCCGAACTGGCGAATCTCCACTAATCGTTTGAGACCGAGCTACGGCGATCTGCTGGCTGGCAAGCAACGAGAGTCAATCTAGGCTTGAGCAAATCAACAAGCCGTGCTCCAGCGGTGCTCGCCATCAGCTCCGTATACCGGCCGTCGGGGCATTTCGCCCCAGGGACACCTCGGATCGTCGTCACATGCTAAAGCTGAAGCTGAAATCGCCGTCGAAGTCCTCAAAGTCCTGCTCCTTCAGGTATTCGGCATAGAGCGCCTGCGCTTTGGTGATGACAGCATGCACGTCGTTCTTTCTAACCATCTTGTCGAACAGGATCACGATGTCGTTGAAGTCCATGTGGCCGCCAACGATGCGATCGCGATGCAGCAGGATCAGGGTGGCGGCTGCGCACACGAGAAACGGGTTGCCACAGCCGAGCTCACTCGGCGGCGGCAGGCCTCGCAGCTGGTGCTCGCATAGGTTCTCCGGTCGGAACGAATGCCTTCGTGCCAGCGCGTACGGCGGAGTCGAAGGTTGCGACCGGATGCCCGAGTCGAGCGATGACTGGCTCATGCGATCGCCGTCCACCGACGTGTTGCCGCCGCTCGGCTGGCGCGATCGGACGCCGTCCGCCGGCCGACACGACGTCGCTGCCGAGTCGCCACTCGGTTGGCGCGATCTACCACCGCTCGGTTGGCGCGATCGCCCACCGCTCGGCAGCTGCTGCGCCTGCAGCAGCGAGAAGGCGGCTGGTCCAAGCATGCACGCGGCTGGTCCAAGGATGCACGCAGCAGCCGTGGTGCTGCAGCCACTGCTCTGTGCCACCGCCTGCTCGCTGCACTCGCGTCCGACGCTGCTATCGACATCGACGTCGTCGGGCAGATTGACGTAGAAATGCGAACGACAGGAGCACGATTCGGCTACGTAAAACACCGACTGACCGCATGCGAAGTGGGGCTCACAGCCGTCATGCCGGTCGACTGCGATCGGCTGGAAGTGGTTGAGGCGATCGTCGAAGCCATCGTCGCCTTGGCCGCTACCTCGGCTGCTGCCACCACCAGCTGTTGGCAGGCTGCCTGACACGAGAACGGGCTGGCCTCCTGAAGATTCAGAGGCGGTGCTATGGCACTGCAGATTCTCTCGGCAGTGCGGAGGCAACTCGGCCGTCGTCGAGCACTTGCCCACGCCCGGGGCAAGGCCCTCGCTGCAGCAATTGCTACCGTCGTCACGCGACGACGACGGCACACTAGAAGCGCCGCGGCCGCCACCGAGGTCGTCGGCGAGCAGGGCGTCGTCAATCTGCTGGGCCGTGCGCGCAACCTGCGCCACAAGGATCTCCTTGACGGCTGCGCAGCCGTTGGCAAACGTCAGCTCGCGCTCGCCGTCGGCGCCGCAGCAGCTGGCATCGTCGCCGTCGACGCCAAAATCAGTCAAGTCGTCGTCGTCGGTGCGTGCATCGTCGTCATCCCGAAACAGGAAGAGCCTGCCGGAGCTCTCGACGGCCTGCGAAGTGCCTTCTGCCGTCGTCGGGCACTCGTCCGACGACAGCTGGGTGAGCGTGGACGGCGGCGAGCAGACAAACCGACCGGACGAGCTGCGGCGCGACAGCCGCAGCCGGCTGTAGCTCGTCGCCGACGAGGCCAGGCTGCCGACCATCGTCGGCGGCGTGCAGTTGATGGCGGTCGCCGCCGCCGACGCTGGCTGGTGCGACAGTGAGGCCGCTGTCGGCGTCAGTGGCGACGTGACGGACGGGTTCTGGCAGCCTCCGCCGCCGCCGGTGCAGCTGCCCCCGCGCCGGGGGTCGCTCAGGCGGAGGTCGGCGATGGGCGGGTCGGGCGGCAGCGTGCTCCACATCACCTCGAGCATGAGCAGCGCTTCGTCGAGTGGGAACTCGCGCTTCAGCTCGAGCAGCAGCCAGCGGTAGGTGAAGAACAGGTCGTCGGCCTCGTTGTCGCGCAGGTACGCGTAGAGCTCCTCGTCGCAGCTGCGCAGCAGCAGGCCGAGATGCTCGAACTTGGCCGTCATCGCCTGGCCGTCGAGCCCGAAGTTGGCGCGCATGCGTCGCATCAGCGAGCAGAAGCACGCGTACGCCATCGCCTCATCGCCACGCAGCACGACGAACAGGGGAGACGCGATGTCGCTCATGCCCTGGCAGTAGGACGCCTCCGGGTGGTGGACGGCGTACGTGACGAGCACGTGGAAGAGACCGACGACGTGGCAGTTGTCGTCGTCGCCGCCGGCGTAGAATGGGTGCGTGCGGTCGGTGCGCACGACGTCCTTTTTCACCATGCTGGTGACGAAGCGCACCTCGTCACCAGCTGTGCCGGCCTTGACCCGCTCGAGCCAATCGTCGCGCAGTCTGACGTACTCGTCGGACTTGCGCTGAACGTAGTCGGCACGCTCCTTGCTCGTCATGTCTGCCAAGAGGGAAAAAGAAATCGCGATCTCTTACTTTGAAATAGCTAAGCGTTAAAGGCGTTTCCGAAAAAGCAATGACGAAAGTGCACACGAAAGCCCGCACCCTCTCTCACACACACGCACGCACACACACACACACACACACACACACACCTGTCCGTGTGCGTGGTTGTGCAAGCATGCGCAAGCTTTGCTCTGCAGTGGTTCAGGTCCTATCTCAGTGGGAGACTCCAGAGTATTGACGTGAATGGACAAAGATCATCTGAAGTACCTCTAAAATATGGAGTACCTCAGGGCTCTGTGCTAGGTCCGGTCCTTTTCACCGTTTATACTCTCCCTCTTGCTGATGTGATTGCCAAGCACAATCTAGGCTTTCACTTCTATGCGGATGACACTCAGTTGTACCTTTGCTTTGATCCCTCCCAGCCTCCGAGCACCTCAAATTCTCTCAACTCACTTGCTGCATGCATTGATGACAAACGCACATGGATGGCAGCAAATTTTCTAAAACTAAACGATGATAAAACTAACTTACTAGTTATTGGCAAACCCAGTGTGATTCAGGAATTGGAAAGGCTGACTTTCAAAATTGGCTCAGCCAGCATATCTCCAGTAGAATCAGCTCGAAATCTAGGTGTCATATTCCAAAGCGACCTCTCGTTAGACGACCACATCAGCTCCACAGTCAAATCTGCCTATTTTCAGCTTCATAACATTGCTAAAATTCGGGCTTGTTTAGATAAGGATACCACGTCTCAGTTGGTCCATGCATTCATGACATCCCGTCTCGACTTCTGCAACTCACTGCTTACTGGCCTACCAGCATGTGCGATCAGGCGATTGCAGCTGGTGCAAAACTCTGCAGCTAGGCTTGTCAGTCGTGAGCTTCGCAGTTGCCACATTACTCCACTTCTCGCCGACCTGCACTGGCTACCAGTGAGGCAACGGATTGACTTCAAGGTTTTGTCGCTCACTTTTAGGTCTCTTCATTCTATGGCTCCAGCCTATCTTTCAGATATACTACCCCATCAGGCCAAGCATCGTACCACCTGCTTTTCGGAATCCAACAGTCTGGAAATACCTCGTACAAACCTTAAATCCTTTGGAGACCGTGCATTTAGCTCGTATGCTCCTAAAGCCTGGAACTCCCTCCCGACCTGTGTCAGAACATCCCCTGACCTGACCACATTTAAAAGAAACTTAAAAACACCTATTTAGGACAGCATTTAGTGGGTCCCTGTGATTCGTCCTTGATGTGCTTATGCATGCTGACACTGCATGCTGCCACTAACCACATTTGCATGCTGACCCTGTGCATGTCACCCCTAACCATATTATTCATTTTGTTTGTTCTTCAAGCATGATTTTACTTACTATTCTATTGCATATCACTTTGCAGCAAATATAAAGCGCCTAGAAAGAGATTGAGTTCTCTGAGGGCGCTTTATCAAGTGCAATATTATTATTATTATTATTATTATAAGCTTGCCTACACTCAGACGAGCGCAGAAGTATCGGCAGCAACTTGCTTATAAGGAGTGGTTCTCATTCAAATGTGAAACATTAGATCGAAGCGCAAAGAATGAGGAATGAAGAACTGGTGTGCTCAATTAACATGACGACTCTTACAATAGCGCTTTTCCATAACAGTGTATACAAAGGAAAAATAACAGGAGAAAGTGGCTTTGACCGTTGAAATTCCTTAAAAAATTACTAATTGCAGCCATCATTTGTATAGCGCCCTAAGATAACTTAATCCCTATTCAGGCGCTTCACATATGCCTCGTGGCTCGAGCCCACGACCTCAGCCAGACCTTGGTCGGGGCAAGCACCTTAACCGCTGGACCAAGCCAGCTCGGTGTTAAAGAGCAAGGAGGGCTCAGTGGACAAATTCAGTTGTCTTTTGGCGCTTGGACACTCACACTAGTTAGATAACAACTGTGGACTGACTATGCACATTTCCTAGCCTCGTGCTGTTATCAACCGGCATGATAGAGACTACCTAGTAGACTGTTTTTACGAAGGTAAACATGTGGGCCCTGCACCAAATGAGACCTAGTAACGTTGCAATCGCTCTACAATTTCAAATTGGTGAGATGTATCATAAGACGTGTATCATTGATAGTGAAAGGAAACCCTGCCCCCTACATGACACTACATGAACTGGGACACACTGACAAAAAGTGAGTCATTTGGGACTATTTCTCCCCTGTGAGGGTTCATGCTCACTTCTTGACTCTGCTATTGGGAAACTAGTCGGGAGGGATAAGATCAGGCATCGACTAGATAAGCAAGCTACGTTTGCACAGAATGCAAAAAAAGTAAACCACATCTGCTAAGCATAGCTAGTCTTGTTTGGAAGAATTGGCTCCTCCATACCTAGCTGAACTGCTGCATCAGTTCCAGCCTCTTCGTGCCCTCAGGTCCTGTGTGGAATATAAACTAGCTGTTCCATTCTTCTGCTTAAGGATCGTTAGCTCTGCAGGTCCTAGATTGTGGAACTCGCTTCCACAATTCTTACGCCACGACAACTACTCCCCTTCTGCCAACTATGGCTCATCCTTTTCAGCGATCCTGAGCTGCTACTTCAATGCTACTCACTACTTCAACTGCTCTCCTGACTCTGCCATGCTTCCCACTTTCTCCTTTTTGCGTGAGATAAAGTCTGTTGGCTACCGAATGCGTACCGAAAGCCGCTTAGGCTGTGAGCGCGCTATATCCTACACAAAACCCTCATGCGTAACACCCATATAGTCTGTATGGCTTTGAGGAGTTACAGACAGATATACGTTACATTACATTAGTGGGCTAGGGCAAGAGCACACATAGACTAGTGGACAATCGAATGGAGCAATATGAGTACAATTTGCCATTCTTGGTAAGTGAAAATGTATTCACTTTTATGTATTCAGTTTTTCACTAGGTGTTTAGCTGCTCGAATGAAGATTAAAGTGATAATTGCTTTCTGTTGACACAACTTTAGGGAAGAAATTTCTCGGCCAATGGGTCATGGCCTGGGGTCTGCTTCAATAGCAAATACGTGGCATCATCGCGCAAGACTTAGCTTATTTAGAGCAACTTCAACATTGCAGAAGCTAGCAGAGCGAGCCTTCGAGGAGATACTTTTACTTGTCAAACAAGACAATGAAACTAAGCGTGCAGCTAAGGGTGTTCAACATTTTTTCTGCTACATTGTTGAATTTAGCTTAGGACCATTGCCTTACTAGAGTGGCCATGTCAACCTTCAGACCTAAATTCCGTCGATTGTCACTGGGGTGAAGTAGATAGACGGCTCATAGCTCAGGTGGGTCACACACATCTAAAGAATTACTTTTCCCAAGTTTGCAGGTCATTTGGAGAACAAGAAGCCAGCTGTTGACTAAAGCTTATATTGCTGTCTGGCTCACACAGGTATTTGCTTATTTCAGTGGTGTATGACTTCATTTTCGCACTAAAAATTAATATACTTGTACAATAACCTTGCTTATCTGATTTATTTGTATAGCACCCTACGAGAACTTGATCTCTATCCAGGCGCTTCACATAATCCCACAGGGCTCGAGCCTGCGACCTTGGTCATCAAATACATTTATTCACCTTGACCTTGATCGTTAAAGGGGAGCACGTTGCCCACTAGACCAAACCAGCCCTCAAATATCAGTGGCCTCTCTGATACTTCTGCACTCTTACATCCACACATGCACATTTACATACACACTTCACATCCATGCAAACATGGGCACACATTTGAGGTTTCAGAAGAAAATGGCCACCACCTAATAGCATCTACAGACATGTATAAATAAACACTAGGCTGATTTAACAGCCTCTTTTTTATAGCGACAGAAGAGTCTTTACGGCTATCACCACCGCTTGCAGTGGCGATAAAGAATCGCCCACCACAGGATTCGAACCCACGACCTCGGGGCCGAGGTCGTGGAAAGCAACCACCTTACCTAGTGAGCCATTACGGCTCTGTATGCTTGATACATAGGGAAATAACGTGGCTCCAAGAGTTCTCAAATTAAAGGTAAACTCGTCGCTGGTGTTGCTGCTATAAGCAGCTGTCTGCACTAAGCGAACACGGGGGGGGGGAACATACCTTCGGGATAAATGCAAAGCAGGTGCGGCCAAGCTATCCTTCGAAGCGATGGGTCGATTCCGCCCTTGTACACGCTAGCACGAAACTCGGCGGTGTTTGTGAGCCGCCCTTCGAAATCCATGTAGTTCTTGAACTCGGCCTCGGTCATCGGCAGCTTGGCCAGTTTGCTCGGGGTCCGCTTCGGTCTGAAGCCACCTGCGACGGGAGGCAGCAGATGTAGCCACTGCATTCGCACTGGTAGCAGCAGCAGCACAAGCAGCCCCTCGGGGTTAAGGCCCACTGTCTCTTGGGTGTGCCAGCCGCGTGGCAGACAGATGGCAGGCGCTCGAGCAGACCCGTGCATGCCTCGTGCTGCTAGGCACAGGGGTCGATCTCATCTCATTTAAATGATGATCTGTGTAAATTGCCCGAACCATGCCAAACGACTTGCAGAAAAGGTCGACTGACATGACAGCCTCTCTCTCTCTCTCTCTCTCTCTCTCTCTCTCTCTCTCTCTCTCTCTCTCTCTCTCTCTCTCTCTCTCTCTCTCTCTCTCTCTCTCTCTGTCTCCCTGTCTCTCTCCCTCTCTCTCTCAATATCTCTCTCTCTCTCGATATCTCTCTCTCTCTCTTTATCTCTCTAGTCGTGCCAATAACCACCGTTGCATTGCAGCCTTGAACACACACAAATTCCTCAGGTTATTTGCTGGAAACACGATGGCCAAGTCGGCTTCGTGGCACAATGTAGACATGATTTACTGACTGCTGTCCCCCCCCCCCCTAGGACAGCAGACTAGCCCTCTGCCCATCAACCACTCCCACTTCCCAATTAGGAGCTCGAACAGAGACCACAGCACTCACCGAGCAGCATGTGGGCACATATGGATGGATGGGGAGCCCAGCCTGCTCAGCAGCATGCAGCTCTCGGCCAGACAGCAAGGTCACGTGGCGGTGCACGAAGTGCACGTGCAAGGTACAGCAAATGTTGGCCAGAGATGGCCAGGGCAGCTGCTGCAAAGCTGAGGCGATGAGCGATTACCCAAGGCCTTGCCAATCGTTTCTAGGAAACCGGTCGACGAACGGCTCTCCTGCTGCAAAGTGTGAGCTTCGGTCACGTCAGCCGACGTTACCACATCCCAGTCGTCCAGACCTGAGAAGACAAAGTGGCCGCTACTGTTAGAGAGAGAGAGAGAGAGAGAGAGAGAGAGAGAGAGAGAGAGAGAGAGAGAGAGAGAGAGAGAGAGAGAGAGAGAGAGAGAGAGAGAGAGAGAGAGAGATAGATAGAGAGAGAGAGAGAGAGAGAGTGAAAGAGATAGATAGATAGAGAATGAGAGAGAGAGAGAGAGAGTGCCATTGCACGGCACAAACAAGACAAGAACAGTGACAATTAGCACTGCTTGACTGCCAGGGGGACGCAGCCGGCTAAGAAGAACTACCTGTGCTACTGCAGCATCAGCCCAGCTAGCGGTTCTTGGGTGGTTGGTTGGGATGAAAGCAACAACAACTCAGTCTCCCAATTCCATTCAACATGGGATGCTTGCCACACGCCACTGGCCGTTCGGTGCATGCTTGCACATGGCTAGGATTATTCATATGATAATGAAACTACCAGTGACGATAAAGCATTTGTACAACAACATAATAGAGAACTGAATCTCTTTCTAGGCACTTGGCATATTTCGGAAAGGAAGCTTGTCAATCGCTTAGCGAACGCAGGCACAATTGCAGCATATGCGATACAAAGGACAATTCAAACAGATGGAGCAAATGCCACAAATAACAGGCAGATTAAATTTTTTTTAAATCTTCATCAAACCAAGAGCCATTGCGATGTCAGTCGATAAGTGAGTTCCAAGCTTTACGAGCAGGTGAAGTAATGGCACCTTCTTCAAAGGGTACGACAATGCATGTCACCCCTAACTATGTTATTCCTTTTGTTTGTTTTTCAAGCATGATTTTACTTACCATTTAATTGCATTTCTCTTTGCAGCAAATGTAAAGCGCCTAGAAAGAGATTAAGTTCTCTGAGGGCGCTTTATCAAGTACATTATTATTATTATTAATGGTTATAGATATATATAGCAGCTAAACGACCCGAGTCAGAAGAGTGGATGATACTATGCCAAGCATATTTTCGTAGCATTTGAGCCAGAGCAATTTTAGATAAGCTGGAGGGTTAGAATGAAGGGAACCAAAAGTAAATGACAGAGCCTTGAAAGTGGTAAGCAGCTTGATGGGTAGCCAGTGCAGGTCGTGATTGATGACGGCACTGCAAAGAGGTCGGGCAAGGAAGTGGCATGAGTAATGGTGGCAGACGAGAGTCATGAACTCAAGGGAGGTGATGTAAGGGAAGCACCAACATGAACAAGGTCAGTTTATTCGTAATGTCAGCTGGTCAGTGGAACAGGATGTCAGCCAGCCAAGCCGAAATGCCGACTCCGAGATTGCAGGCGCAGTGAGCGCTGGCAGCAGCTTTAGCAACTGCAATGGGCCTCAGCACTAGTAGCTGCACCAGCGACAGGGTCAACACATGGAGTTGCTCACAGCAGCAAAAGGAGTAGGTAGAAAGAAACAGCAGAAGCAACTGAGGTGGGCAGCAGCCGTGCATGGAGAGGTGGTAGAAGCAACAGCAGCGGCAGCAGCAGAAAAAACTGTACGAATTGCTTTCTGTAAGGTTACAAAATATAACCACAAACTTCAATGACCGGACAATAGTTAACCAGTTTCTAGGCAAAACAGTGCTGTGACACCAGTTACAAGACCCTGAAGTGCGGCACCGTGCAGCAGGCAGCCGGTTAGTACATACGGTGCCTGATACATATGATGGAAAGCACTTGCCTCAGTGAGCTCGACCGTTAATAAAAGAGAGCTTGATCATGCATGTATGAAGCATAAAGGAGCATGCAATTACTTGCAACCCGGATGCAACCTGCCTGCCAGTGATAACATGTAAGGACCGACGGTAACACATTGGGAAAGAAGGCGCATTAGCATATGTCGATCGAGTGAACCACACCGAACACAAAGCACTGCAGCAAATACCTGCTGCTCCTTCGACAGCAGCCATCATTACATGCTGCTTACTGCCATCGAGTGTGGCAGGCAGATGCAACTGTCTCATTACCAAGTCGGCCAGGGGATAAAAAAAAAGTTCTGCCGGCTGCTGATCTGTCCAGGCAGTGTGGGTCTGCTAGAGCTACCGGTCTGCCAGGCTTGCTGCCACCGCAGGCTGCCGCACGTATTTGTATCAATCAGGGTTGAGGCATGAGGGCTGGGACTAGCTGGCTCTGCTGGTTGGCTGGCTGACTAACTGTGTGGCACCACAGCCAGCCAGCCAACCAGCAGCTCACGTAGGCACAGAAGCTGGGTTAGATTCAGGCCGGGCTAGCGATTGCTGTTTTTCCTCTTTTTTCCAATTCTCATACAAAAAATAGGCTGCACCCCATGCAGCTTCACACTAGTGACGCCAAAGCAAACCTTCAACAAATCCATAGAATCACATCTCTTCTGACTACATGGACGATACCACTAAAAGGAGCCGAGGAGTTAGAAGTAAAAGCCATAATTGAAGTAACAAGAGACCTACTGGTGGAAGGACAGGCCAAGGTCAAACAGAATCTAAATACCACAGGGGATGGATGATCTTCAACGGCCACGGCTGTGCAATAGGGAAAAACATGAGCATGTTGCAGGGGGCCATACTGCATATGATGATTGGCAGCCTATCTGAATGACAACCAGTGGATAGCAAGGCTCCCATAGACCTACCTCCCCAATCGAGTAGAGTAAGTCGGCCGCGCTGACAAGGATATGGGTGTCATTTCGGTATAAAATAAGCCTAACCTAATAACGTTAATTTAGCTCAAGATACAATCGCAGACTAAAGACATTTGCCAATAAACGATCGCAGCTCAATGGTCGCCCACAGAATGGGCGACTTGAGTACGAGAGGGTGCAGTGTGCAGCCATCAAGTAATAGCGCAATAGGCTTCCCTTAAAATAGAAATACAATTCTGCTGCTTTCAACGTTTAGTACTTCATGCCCGGTTTAACCTTCAGGCAAGGTGCCTGCCTCTACCGACCCATGTCGTCGGCTCGAGCCTGGCGACCCATGTAAAGCTCCTTGATATAGATTTAGTTCTCTTAGCTTGCTATACGAGTGAAGAAGCACTTGTCTGTAGTCGCACGTCTAATGTAATGTATCTTCGTCAGTAACTCCACAAAGTCATACAGACCACGAGGGTGTTACGCAGGAGAGATTTGTATAGCGCACTCACGGCCTAAGCGGCTCTCGGTAGCCAACAGACTTCGTCTCACGCAACAAAGAGAAAGTGGGAAGCATAGCAGAGCCAGGAGAACAGTTGAGGTAGTGAGTAGCATAGAAGTAGCAGTTCAGGACCGCTGAAAAAGATGTGCCATAGACGGCAGTTGGAGAGTAGTTGTCGTCGCGTAAGAATTGTGGAAGCGAGTTCCACAGTCTAGGACCTGCAGAGCTAAAGCTTCTGTCGCCAACTGTCTTTAAGTGGAGGAGTGGGACAGCTAATTTATTGTCCACACAGGACCTGAGGGCGCGAACAGGCTGAAACTGATGCAGCAGTTCAGCTAGGTACGAAGGAGCTAAGCCGTGGCGGGCCTTGTGGGTCAGCGTAAGAACCTTGCTCTGTATCCTTTGCTCAACCGGCAACCATCCTAGCTCTTTCAGCAGAGGTGACACGTGCTCAAACCGCTGGGACTTGAAGACCAGCCTTGCAGCCATATTCATAGTCCGCTGTAGTGGCATAATAGTCTAAAAGGTAGTAAAGAGCTATGCCTCCTTGGATGAATTGAAAGTCTTGCCACGCCATTTCAATGCTAGGCTTGGCCATCTGAGCAAGGTGGAAGTTTGGCCGTAAGCTAAGGTTAAGCACACCTCTGTCTGCCATCCAGCACCTAGAAATCATGCTGTCCGACAGCATCGATAATAGAGCCATGTCGATCATAGATTAGCTTCTCTACTGAGCTTGCACTCTGAAATATACTGGTCCAGTCAACTAAGATCAAATCTACTGGGCACAAATGTTGCCTCAAAATTCATGTTGACCAACACCAGTAGGTCGAACTGAAATGCCGAGTGCAGAAAAAACCGACACACTGGTTTCTGTTTACGGAGGAGGCCGAAGGAGCCTCATCAAACCATTGAGTAGCTTCACGAGGTGCCGGCCACTGCAATTTCAGACTGAGCCCAATTGTTCTTAACCAGTCTCGACTGACTTGCCAATTTTCCTGGACAAAAACCACGGCTGAATGAACAATCATGATAATTACTTGCACTGAACTTGGCCTGAGTGGCATAATTGAGTGTGGTTCAAGAACCGAAACTCACACTGACCAATTTAAAAACAATGTCACCCTGCCAGATCTCTTGGAATCCTGACCGGCCTGGTGACTAGCCTTGCCACCCGAGGGGGCATGCCATGCAATGGCTCGAAGCTTGCTGACACCCACGATTACACATCACTCACTCAATCACTCACTCAAGCGAACACATCACTTGAGTGATTGTAAATGAACCTATCTTGAGGGTGATGCCTTCTAACTTGAGCGTGTCGCTAAGTTGCCCATTAGCATTAGGTCCACAATATTAGTAATCAAACATTTCATAGCGGCACAGGCCTAAAAGAATTTAACATCTTCCTAAAATGTTTGTGAATAACACGAAAGGAAGCATATTCTTTAGCAACAGCAGAAATTTAGATAGGCGCCCACCAATATTTTGCTGGCACATGCTTACTATTTTGCGGGTTGCTACTGTCTCTTTCTCTCTGCTGTCTCACTACTGATACTACTGAGCCGTAAGAAAAATCGGCAAGATTTATTTGTATTTAGATATACATAAAAAAGGCAAGTTGGTACGACTCCTGATATTCAAGGTCGTGGATTCCAGATTCATCTACTGATTCTCTGGCTTAGTAATAACAATAATAATAACACATTTATATAGCATCATCAGAGAACTGAATCTTTAAGCTCCTGAACCGGTGACCACGAATGTTTTTCCATGCTTGCTTTATCATTGGTATCATAACGGTTAGTATCCCCACCTGTCACGTGGGAGACCGGTGTTCAATTCCCACCAAGGAGTAATTTTTGCTGAGCCGTGATGGCACACTAGGTAAGGCGGTTGCTTTTCACTGCCTACGTCCCGAGGTCGTGGTTTCGAATCCGGCAGTGAGTGACTCTTTACCACTGCTGTAAGCGATGGTGATAGCCGTAAAGGCTCTACTGTTGCTATACAAAAGAAGCTGTTCAATCACCTGGTATATATTTTTCATGCTGACCTAAGCAAGATGCTTGCTTTTGCCTGCTTGACACCTATACTGTCGCAACTCTTAGGTAATGGTTCTTTTTTTCAGCAAAGCGCCTTGACAGAGAAAAGGCACTCTTGGAATGCTATATAAACGACCTATTACAGTTGTTATACTAATATTATCATCACTGAACTTAATCCTATGTTATCCTTGCTGGCCATTGAGCATGCTACCACTAACCATTCGATCGTGCTTCCTTTGCAGAAAAAATAAAGTGCCTAGAAAGAGATTGAGTTCTCTGAGGGCGCTACAACCGATGCCTTATTATTATTATTATTATTATTATTATTATCCCATTTCCCGGAAGGTAAGGTGCTCACTCTTCACGACTGAGGTAGCGAGTTCAAATCTTGCAGTGGGCAACCCTTAATCCCCAACTGCAAGTGGTGGTGAGAGCTTTGTAAGCGCTTGTGCTGCTATACAAATACAGCTGTTAAGTCAGCTGATAATTTTAAATAATTGCCACGTGGGTAGCCAGAAAGAATACAAACGTGTTTGAACCTCAACCGTAACAGGGTTGACTAAACCATAGCAGAGGTTAAGATACTTGCCCCGAAAAAGGTCTGGCTGAGGTCGTGGGCTCAAGCCCCAAGGCATATGTGAAACTCACGAATAGAAATTAAGTTCTCGTGGGGCACTGTACAAATTAATTATGTTTTAAATTTCTTTTTAAAGCTGGCTGACCTTTGGTGGGGTGGGGATGGGAAATCCAGCTTGGTTTGCCCCTATCCCTGTCTATCTCGATGAGGGACGTGTTGAGGCAATTCTAGGGACGTCCCAGGTGCCAAGGCATACATATGCCTCAACCCTACACGGCATGCACATGGCATGCAGGTCTGCAAGCATGGGGCCAAGGGTCCTATCAATATAACAGATAGCTGTATGAAGACAGACAAGCATGTCAACTGCTGGCTGGTCAACGACTTGCAGGTCACCTGCAGGTCAAAGGCTGGTGCCAGAGTGGCAAGCCTCTTAAAATGAGTCTACATGCACAGCACTTAAGTGGCATGGCGCATTTCTATACAAAAAACGATAGAGAACTGCTTCTGCATATCTGACTTCCAATGAAAGTAATTGCAGTTAAAAACTAAGCAACCTCAGAAATGCCTTTTGCTCAGTTTTGCTTGCAAGCCTTTTGTTGCTAGGTCATCGAGAGCCTGTTGCAATCAGCTGGCTGACATAGGCACTAAGATAAAAGGGCCTTGGCACCTTGGCCCAACGAATCCTGGCGTTGGCTTCCCCTACCCGGGCAAGTTGTTTTTTTTAAGAGCTGAGAGGGGCTTCTATTTTTAGCTCGCTATTGACAGCATGGGACCTCTTCATCGAGTTTCGGTGCACAGAATACAACTGATCGCAGCTGATACCTACGCAGCCCGGGTGAAAGATCAACTGGCTAAGCAGCTGTTGGCCAAGGAAAAATCAGACCAAGTGTGCCTGCTACATGTTTTTGTGCATTCATGAGTGCACGAGGGCTATCTCATATGCAAATAACACGGGTGGAACAAAGCTTCTTTCAACAGACCTGCTCTAGGCAACCATTTCTGCACCACAAGTTCATCTCCAGTCTAGCAAACTCCCCCCCCCCCCGTGGTTGACGTAGTTGCTTCGAACGACAGTTTCTCCTTGAAAGTTTGAATTGCCTACACAGCACGCAAGCTAGGAGAGCCTCCCGAGAATTTCATTATATACCAAGAAGATTTCCACATGGGCAAGCTACAAAAACGGTACTGGCAGAAATGAAGTTCAGTGCAGGCCAGGCCAATTATAAATTCAAGCAGCAATTCCGAACCGTTCAGGCGACAGAAGCCTTGATCTTTTCCAGCTCAATGGCAGTGTGAGTGACCACCGGTCTGCGTACCGAGCTTTGAACTGCTTTCGGTGAGTTACTCAGCTCTGCAGTGCACTCTTTACGGCTCGACCTCCAAACGAAAATATTCAATCTTGTCGCCACTACAGTACCTATTCAGTGGAAGTAAAACCCACTTCTCCCGGCCGATTTTCCATACGAATAGGGATAAAGAAGCACTAATTTGCAGAGTTCTCAAAAAGCGCTAAGAACTATAAAATAGGCCTATTCATTCTTAGACCACTAGCTTCTCTGCTGCAAAATGCATCGAAGCAGGCAGTCGACCAATGATGGGCAGAACAGCTTCAGGTGCTTTGTTCATTAGGCTTCAAAAGTCTCTTGAAGCTCTATCTGGCATCTTATTGGGCCATTGCTGCTTATTCATAGCCTATGCTTGAGGTGCTCTTGACTACCCAGCTCCTGGGTTTGAGACCTGCAGCCGGCAATTCTATATTGCTGGAGTGGCTAGCTAGCATCTGCAGTTATGTAAAGTAGTCTCCTGTTTAAGCAAGAGACTTGAATATCCGAAGTTTGTAGGTACTTAGCCGGTAGGTGCACACTTTTTGGTATGCTGCACACTTTCCGGAGCGCTTGCCTGTATCGGGCAGTGTATTGTGACACTCATGCACCATCTGGCGTATTCATTCAACAACTGTGTGTTTGTGTTATTGACTTGCCTCACGTTTCTTTGCTTCCGCTTTTTTCCTGTCCCTTGATTTACCTGTATCCGGGATTTTTTCTTCCGGAAGTGAAAAACGAACAGGACGCCACATGATATTGCCGATGGATAACGCTCCGGGACATTTTGAAGCCTTCGAACGCGACAGTATTCGAATTGTTTTCTTCCCCCGAATTGTACAAGCTGGAAAAAGCCTTATGACGCGGGAATAAACGCAGCTCTGAAAAAGCAATATAAATATTGTATCTCGAGGATGTTCTTGACTTTTACGAACTTAAAGAGGAGACGAAAAGTCGAAAGAAAGATCAGGGGCGAAGATTTAGACGAGGTGCTTCAGGGACCTTTTATGGGAGCCCGGCGCACCTGGTCGATGCTGCAAGTTATATGAAAAAAGCCTGGGATTCTGTTTCGCCAAGCTTGATCAAAAATGCTTTCATCAAAGCCGAACTAATGACTTTTAAACCGGAACTGGAGGCTGATTGCAATGTTTAAGATGAGGGTGCCAAACTTTCGAAACAATGAATTTATCTATCGCATCAGAACTGGAAGACTTCGTTCACGTTGATGACAAGAACAACGAAGAATATGTTGCTGCGGTATTGGAAGATGTTGAAAAGCTTTTGGAGTTGATGAGGATTGTTGAAAGTGTTATGGATAATGATGGTGACGACGTTATTTTTCAAGATTTCAATGCCAGTTTACAAAGTGGAGTTGTATTCCAGGGGTTTGAATCCCTTTATAGGCAGGTTTTCGACATCAAGGATCAGCTGCTCTGCTCTGATGTTCAAATTGAAGCTGATGATACATTCAACGATCTTAAGAAATCGTTTGAATTATTTCAAAGCAAGATCCGGGCGGTCTGCCTCAAAGCCAAACGCAAGAAACTTCACAACCTGCACCAAATGATTCATGATAGGTTTAACTAATAAATCTTGAACCCAGAATTTTTGGGGAAAATATTCGTGCTTAACCTGGATGCACACTTAAATGGGTGCATACTTACGCTGGCTAAGGCTACTGTACATAACCCTGCTGAGTCAGCTAACTCGGACCTTATTTTTTTCAGCAATTTGTTGACCAGTCTGCCGATCGTATGCGATTGTACAAGTCTGGGTGCGTAAATAAAAGTGCACTGCCAATGTGTGCAGTGCCATTGTGTAAGCGTTTACGTGTAGGCTTTGACGATCGATTGAAACCTAGATAATGAACCATTTATAATAAACTATTTTGAGCATTGAAACTGACTATTTTGCAGAAAGCGGCATAGCAAATTAAACGAGGACAGCGGTGCATCATGAAATACCCACGAAGACCAGAGGACGGCTTACAGACGCAGATGTTTTAACTGACACGAAACCCGACAATTGTCAGATGCAGATTTAGGCAGTGAGACAGTAGGGAAGCTGAAAGCCACGAGATATATATAATTCTACCTTGGGCACGAGTGTACGTGCACGAGCCCAGCTGATACGTTTTATTTAAGAGCCGGTAGCAGGAGCAACAAGTTACCGAAATGTCCTGCTCAATATACTACGAGAAAACCGCAACCCTGAATGCCAGAGGTGACTTTCGTAGCATGCCACCTGTATGGGCAAAAAGGCCCGGAGCCACTAGCCAGAGATGAGCGGCTGCTCCTGAGATGCTCGCTTCGCAACATCAAAAGTTTTTTTTTACCAGACACCGGTCAAAAATGTCATGCTGGTGAAAGGCAATGGCATGTAATGTGTCTCCATCCGTCACTCCACAAAGCCACAAAGTCCTGAGAGTGTGAAGGCAAGTTTTCTATAGCCCACTCTCAAAGCCTCAGCAGGTTCTGGTACGGATTCGGTAGCCAGCTGACATCAACTCACGCACCAAAAAGAACGTGAGAAGCATGCGAGCTAATGAAGCAGAGCAGCCATTGACATGTCCGACGGCTGCAGTACACGTGCTCAGGCTAAGCCAGCATCCAGCTGCTGGCTCAGCCCGAGCACGTGTGCTGCACGCGCAGGGGGGAAAAGGCTACGAGAATTTGCACATTGCCGCCGTCAAGTGAAAGAACGATAGCGACAAGCTAGACCTCACCATCCTCTAGTGGCTTGACTTGCAAGACGAGTCGCAGATACGGCTTTGCTGAAGTGACCAGTGCTGCATCAAGATCCCAATCGTTCAGCAGCGACTGCAGTGCTAGCTCACAGCTACCACTGCCAACACCGATGCCACCGCCCGATGCAGGTTCGGGCGTCAAATAAAACAGCGTAAATTCGCTGAAACGAGCAGGCAAGTGCGAACATGCTCTCGTGTGAACAGCAACACGAGAGGTGAGTGAGAGACGACCGTGTATTCGACGACTGCCATTCAAAATTGCCCGACAGTCTGTTGCAACTAGGTTTAAAGTTCGGCAGCACAAACCTACTAGATAAATGCCGAGCTGGTTTGGTACAGTGGTTAATGTGCTCGCACCGACCAAGGTCTAGCTGAGGTCGTGGGCTCGAGCCCCAAGGCATATGTTAAGCGCCTGAATAGAGATCAAGTTCTCTTGGGGAACTATACAAACAAATTATATAAATATATATATATATTATATTTATTTAATGGCAATGACATAAGCCCAAATCGACCCACAAAGTGTAAATGCTGACATGAGCAGCATGCAGACGGGAAGAAGACTGGTTCGCATAGGCAATGAGCACCACAGCTTTACGAATAAGTGCACGGGAAGTACAGCCTAACCCGTAATAGTTTTAGCAAACCCGGTGTGTCTGATTGTCTGACCGTTATAAATACTTTTCTTTTTTTGTGTGCAAGAAGCTGGAGTACCGGCATGCTTACGAGACAGCAATGTGTAGGGTGATTATTTGTGTTGCACACTAAAGCAGTGACGTCTTCACTCTCTGCCCAACGCTAAAGCCAACACGAACAGCTGCCAGCTACTGCAGTCACACCAGAAAGAACCAAAAAGGCCAAGTCCTGCTATGCTAATTGGCAAGCTCAGTGACCCAAACTGTCTACATCTTAATTCTAGCTAAGGCAAGCCATAATATACACATATTTTGGTGTAATTTAAGAGTGATGCATAGCAAAGTACACTATTTATTCCGTTATGTACACAAGCACACCGTTGAATATGCACACTGTATACAGGTATGTATCTATGTATTTATATAAAAATATATGTCGATCCGAATCAATTGACAATCGGAGCCAGCGCACGATTGCCTTGGTCACTGAGGCAGTTTGCCAGCATTCTCTTCTGCAGCAGCAATTTACCCCGTTTTCCACTGTTTTTCCTTCTTTGCAGAATATGTAGTGCCTATAATGAGATTTAGTTCTCTTAGGATGTCATATAAGTATCTTATTATTATTATTTTTATTCCTTTCTGCTTGGTTAGCACCTTTCTTCAGCAGCAACTAACTTACAGCTTACCTCACGGAGGATGCAATGCACAGCATGTAAGCCCAAACTAGGCTGTGTAAAGCCAAGCAAAGACAACCGAGTGAGGCAGAATCGCAGCAGCGAACATAGAGCAGGGTTGCAGATGTTTGAGGAGGACTATGAAGTCGGGTCAGGGTTAGAAAACGGGTCAGCTTTCGGATGACCTTGCCTGGATTAAAGCGGAGCACGGCCTCTGTCTGATCTGCTTGCTGTACTGCATCGGTATGCGTGCCAGCATCCGTGGTCTGATTTTGGTGAACAACAGCAAAAGCTAGCACAGTTTATCCTAAAGAAATGCTGCACAGTCGGCACGTCCCCTGATGTCCACGCTTTAAAATTAATATACAAAGTGGCACAACTGCTAATCCAACAGAGAACACCATCGACCAAAATTGGATGAAAGTTTGAGATGTGATTCTAAGAACAAGTAGCTATAATAAGTAAAACTCAGCTCTAGGCGCTTGCACTGCCGTAAAACATACAGATCAAAACACGATCATTTTTGTACAGTCACACGACTTGTCTCCTCGACAGATTGGCTATCCTGCAGCAGCTCTTATCTCAAACGTGACTTCGTGTATCAGCCAGAAATCAGCCAGCCATGCAGGAGGCAAACATTGAATAGAGCACCAACCAACTGCAGGTGTGTGTGCTCTGGGCATCAGCCAGAAGTGGGCTGATGCTGCCGCCCACGACAGCCGCCTTGCTACTTCTGGGCTGGGTAACAGAGGCACACCTGGACACAATCTGTAGATATCTACAGTCGCTGCCAGACACAAATAAAAAAAGTTGATGATAGCGAGACAGTATGCGATATAATAAAAAAAAGTACAGAGTCCACTGCGCACTATACATGTCTCTCTTCCTCTCTCTATACATATACATATACATACACAAACACACACACACACACACACAGCCACACACACACACACACACACATGTATATAATTCACTTGTATTACGCCGAACAGAACGTAATTTCTATAGAGACACTTCACATGTGCCATGAGGCTCTAGCCTGTGACCTCGGCCATCAAATAATTCCCCTTAACCTTGGTCAGACGAGCATGTTATACACTGGGCCAAACCAGCATGGCAATCTATTCACAAGGTCAGCTAGAAGCTTTCAACTAGTGAGGCATGACACAAATCTGCAGACATAGCACTTAAAGCAAAGCTGACTATGGACTACCTGCCAGCAAGGCATTCTAACTAACCGACTCCACTGAAGCCAAAAAGAATGGTACCACATTGACCAGTTGGAATTCTACGCCGACCAGTAGGAAGAGAGGCCTTCCGATGATTAGGAAGCTAAGGGAGCCCACTTTAACCTTGTCAAGGGGCGGCTATAACACGAGGGATGCCGAGCATATTGGGTGGCTGGTGGCTTGCCTTCACGAACTAAGGTCGAGAGTTCATTCAAGCAGTAGCTCATAGCCAACTACCCCACTTTGGATGTGAATTCCAGTAAGAAAGATCGCAGCAAAAAGGATAGACTCAATGTGTGATGAGAAATAGCAGCATACAAGAGAGACAAAAGTATATATATATATATATATATATATATATATACATACATACTTTTGTCTCTCTTCTATGCTATATATATATATATATATATATATATATATATATATATACACACACACTTTTGTATGAGGGCAATGCCGAATGCAAATGGCATTGGCAAAAAACCAAATGAGGGCAAGCCTCTCTCTCTCTCTCTCTCTCTCTCTCTCTCTCTATATATATATATATATATATATATATATATATATATATAGAGAGAGAGAGAGAGAGAGAGAGAGAGAGAGAGAGAGAGCACACACACAGAGAGAGAGAGAGAGAGAGAGAGAGAGAGAGAGAGAGAGAGAGAGAGAGAGAGAGAGAAAGAGAGTCACAGAGAGAGAGAGAGAGAGAGAGAGAGAGGCTTGCCCTCATTCGGCACATGCAAAGGACAAACATTGCTGATAATTGTAAAGCGCCTAGAAAGAGGTTGGATTCTCTGTGGGTGCTTTATCAAATGAATTATCATTACTTATCAATATTGCTATGAACGCAGAGTCAGAGGAACAAGACACCTACGTAAAAACGCACTCACATACACCCACGTGCTAACGATTGAAGCTTATTTTTGCAGCAATTAATGATCAATTCATTGCAATGATCAGTTCATTTGCAAAATTAATGATCACACTTCTATGCAGATGACACTTGGTTGTACCTTTGCTTTGATCCCTTCCAGCCTTCGAGCACCTCGAATTCTCTCAACTCACTTGCTGCACATATTGATAACATCCGCACATGGATGGCAGCAAATTTTCTAAAACTAAACGATGATACAACTAAGTAACTAGTTATGGGCAAAACAAGTGTGATTCAGAAATTGGAAAGGCTGCCGCTCACAATTGGCTCTGTCAGCAAATCTCCTGTTGAATCAGCTCGAAATCTAGGTGTCATATTCCAAAGTGACCTCTCGTTAGACGACCACATCAGCTCCACAATCAAGTCTGCCTACTTTCAGCTACATAACCTTGCTAAAACTCGGGCTTGTTTAGATAAGGATACCAGGCATTCGTGACATCCCGTCTCGACTTCTGCAACTCACTACTTGCTGACCTACCGGCATGCGCAATCAGGCGATTGCAGCTGGTGCAAAATTCTGAAGCTAGGCTTGTCTGTCGTGAGTGTCGCAGTTACCACATTACACCACTTCTTGCCGACCTGCACTGGCTACCAGTCAAGCAACGGATCGTAGCAAGGTTTTGTCACTCACTTTTAGGTCACTTCATTCTTTGGCTCCAGCCTATCTCTCAGATCTACTCCCCCAGCAGGCCAAGCATCGTACCACCTACTTTTCGGAATCCAACAGTCTACCAATACCTCGTACAAACCTCAAATCCTTTGGAGACCGTGCATTTAGTTTGTATGCTCCCAAAGCCTGGAACTCCCTCCCAACCTGCGTCAGAACATCCCCTGACTTGACCACATTTAAAAAGAACTTAAAGACATACCTATTTAGGACAGCATTTATTGGGTCCCTCTGATTCGTCCTTGATGTGCTTATGCGTGCTGACACTGTGCATGCTGCCACTAACCACATTTGCATGCTGACCCTGCGCATGTCACCACTAACCATGTTATTCATGTTGTTTATCAAGCATGATATTACTCACCATTCAATTGCATTTCCCTTTGCAGCAAATGTAAAGCGCCTAGAAAAAGATTGGGTTATATGAGGGTGCTTTATCAAGCGCATTATTATTATTATTATTATTATTATTATTATCAGGGACCTGAATTTCTCTTCAGTGCTTGAAACAGTTCTAGACAACGGTTTTGGTAGCTGTAAGTAGTTTGATGAGCTTCGTGTCTGGTGCAGTTGTACATGCCACATCAGTCGAGTTTGCTTTTTAAAAGGCTATAGGCTTTAATGCCTCGAGGTGCCCCGGTGTCCACTAGGGCCTCGAAGTGCTTTTTAAGCTGTGTAGCAACAACTGTCAGCTGTTGCAGCAGCTCGGCTCCATATCTCATGACAAGGCTAGACCAGGCCAGAAGAGGCCAGGCCAGGCCAGGTAAAGAGCTGCTCACCCTCCAGCAAGAAGCGGCAGCTGCAGCAGCTCCAGGCCAACTGCACACTTGTCTGGTATATTCCATATAGCTGCAGCTATATGGCAGGTAACACTTCCGTCAGAATAGTAATCGAAAGAGGCGACTGTTAACCGATTATGAGATCATCTCCCTCCTGCCCCACCCCCTTTATAATTGGTCAGCTGGCACAGAAACTCTTCTGACGATCAGGAACATGGCTATTAGGTTACCATTTTCGGTAAACACTATGCTAGTGCCCGAGCTGTCAAGATGACTAGTCCAAAGCTGAACAGTTGGTGAGAAAGCTCCAACCAGTGACAAACAGCCTGGTAATTAGTTTGGCAGATAGTACTAGGCCACAATAACAGGTGCCTAGCTAGCACAAGGGGTGAGGCAGTGGAGTAGAGAGAGCTCTACTGAGGCTGCAGATGACAATGATACAAAATACAAGCTGATTTAACAGCCTCCTTTGCATAGCGACAGAAGAGCCTTCACGGCTATCACGACAGCTTGCAGTGGCAATAAAGGATCGCCCACCGCAGGACTCAAACCCACGACCTCAGGACCGGGGTTGTGAAAAGCAACCCCTTACCTAGTGTAACATCACGTCTCAATAGAGCGATTAGCACTTTAACCTGACTGAAACTTACTTGCTAGACTTTAAATTTCTCAAGTACTTTGCATGCTTACTTGAGCATGATTTAGAGCTGCTAACCAAGATCGTACTAACAAATGACTCGAGTGTCTTCTTGTGTGCTTTAGCTTGCATGTCAAAGCATTATATCTTGCTAATCTCATTAACTTGGTCATTGCTTCTCTTGCAGCTAATTTTAAAGTACGTGGATCGATATTGGGTTTTCTTAGGGTGCAATATAAAAGACTTAAAGTTATTATAATCATTCTTCGTTCTAGCGGACTTCCGAGGCCCGTTATTCAAAGCCGGCTCAGACTTTAGAGCAATTAAATGTATGCACAAAATAAAAATGCTAAGAATTCTAATGAAGGAGACTGCAATATTAGGTCCCTTGGCACATAGAATCACATAGAGAAAATCGAATGCCTGACCAACCTAAACCCCTGGTCATATACATGCGATTAGCTCCATTAACGACCCATACTGGCTTTCTCGGTAACTGACATACATGACATACAGATGATTCCATTATAGCAACGACATTAATGAAGTTCCCATTGTAAGTATTGGGATTCTTTGGGACATAACACAAGAAAATCAGCAGCCTTTATCTTTCTGGTAACTTTCACGGAGTCTCTTCTCATTGGTCACCACCAGATAGCAAATCAGGAACGACTTCTGTTTACATGACATACATTTGTGATGTAACCTAATACTGTACCTCCGTCTGTAACTCCACAAAGCCACAAGAGCTAAGTGGGTGATTACAAAAAAGAGTTTTCTGTAGTCAGCACAGAGCCTAAGAAGCTTTCGCACCGAAGAGAAAGTCTGAAAACTGAGTAGTGACAGCAGTTGAGTTAGTAGGCAGCATGGAAGTAGATGCTCATGACCGCTGAAAAAAGGTGTGCTATAGTCGGCAGGGAAGATGTCGCTACCTAAGAATTGTGGAACTGAGTTTTACAGTCCAGGACCTGCACAGCTAAAGCTTCTGTCACCAACAGTTTTTACGTGGAGATATGGAACAGCTGGTTTATAATAATAATAATAATAATAATGTACTTGATAAGGCACCCTCAGAGAACTCAATCTCTTTCTAGGCACTTTACATTTGCAGCAAAGGAAGCACGATCAAATGTTCATTGTCCATAGAGGACTTGAGGGCACAAGGAGGCTGAAACTGGTGCAGCAATTCAACTAGGTATGGAGGTGCCAAGCCGTGGCTGGCCTTGCGGGTCAGTGTAATAACTTTACTCATTATCTGTCAATCAACCGGAAGCTATCGAAGCTCCTTCAACAATGGCGACGAATGGTCAAAGCTCTATAATTTGCTAACTAGATTTGCAGTCATCACCAGCCACATTGGCCTAGTGGCTTTTTTTGCTAGCCCAACCAAAACGGAATTGCAATACCCTAGCCGAAACAGAACTAGGGAGCTAGTTATTTTGCAAGCCACCATGACAGACAATAATCTGGACAAATATTAAAAACTGTAGCGATGCATGTTTTGTTATCTGTTCTTTTGCTTTCAATTTAATTGGAGCAAGTCAAGACAGCCGAGCTTGGATTGTAACGGTTTGAAGGACAGTATAAGGACCCCTGCCTGCTTTTGTCTTGGTTTTGCCAAAAGGCAGGCTACTGGAGGCAAAAAAATGAGCATTGAGTTGTTCCGAAAAATACAGGCTGCCACACTTATAAGGCAACATCAGCCGGCTCAGCAGTACTGCTAGCAATAGAAGCTGCCGAACTACATTTCTGAGCAGTCATGCTAAAGGTCGGCAGTGACCACCGACCCCTGCAAGCAGCTGCAGGCAGTTGCTAGTTAATCGGCCGACCGCCAGCAAAACCTTGGTGCAAAATACAGGAGACCGTGCCGGCCCGGCCAACCATTGTGCAGCTGAGTGCCGAGGAGGAGGAAAAGCAAACTACATAACTGCATCGCCGCCCATCTCGGGTGAGTGCAAGCTGATTTATCGAGAGCAACCACCGTGTGGTAAACAATGCTGACGACACTTTTGAACCAAACTCGTGAACGAGCCGCTTTCTCAAAGTGGAGGTGGTAGCATTTCAGGACCCCCCCCCCGGAAAACAAAACCTTGGACCGAGAGATGAACTGCAGCGCTGAGCTGAATGCGCCAGAGACGGCTGCCCAAAGCAACAAAGCACTACCGGCTGCGCAGAAAAGTCGCAGAGCGTGCTCAATCATCGCCAAGCGAGTCATCTTCTAGGGCGAGCATCAACGCATGCGCAGTCGCACGTGCGCTCACACATGCATTTACGAATGCACTCACGCTCCTGGCACACGCCCTCTCCCTCTCAACGCCGAGCCCCGCCCCTATTGCACAGCCATCTCAGCCCTCCTTGCGTGCTGCAGGCCCAGTGGGTCCCACTCCAAGCAGATGGCAGCCACCGAGGCAGCAGCAGCAGAAGCTCCAACCAAAATGGTGCACAATTTTGGCCGCGGATGCTGACCTCTTCAGGCAGAACAGCTTGGAGAGCATGCTGCGGAGCACCTCGAACGAAGCGATCTCCGGGTCAATGCAGAACCGCTTGTGTGTGCGGCTGCGGGTGCCATCGAGTGCCTACAACGTAGCAGGGCATATCAAGGCTCGGCGCCGTTGCTGCAGCTGCTGACATGCAGAAGACAACGAACGAAGCAAGCACAATGTAGTTTTATCGCTAGCCGGGACATGGCTAGCGATAAAACTCTGCCTCATTTCCTTCCTCTTCATCACCTCACCACTACCAAGCTGCCGGCAAAAATCTCCTTCCAGGCAGGAAGTCGGAGACATGGCAGCCAAGTCTTGCCACTATTTCATATGGCCAAGTATAGCAGTGCGTTGCTGCTGCTGTTGACTAGTCAAATGTGACAGAAGCCTTTCACGGCAGCCCGGCAGTAGATGCAGGGTGATTCAGTGAGGTCCCTTCCCAAGCCAGCGTTTCGGCTGATTCGGCGGCACGGGGGGGGGGGGGGCTCTCGAGGGGACCTCGAAGCACTCCCGAGCAGGTGCAATTCACAGACTTGCTGGCACGCTTGGCTCACGAGCTCACGCTACTTTGCTGTCAACGGCAGTTGTCATCGGCAGTCTGCGAACTGACCAAGACTGGCTGGCTCTAGCAGAAGGCTTCGCTACAAGCGCAGTGCAGCAGCTTCTCACGATTGTCCATGTGCGGCAAACTTGGAGCTCACTGCTAGCCTATGCCCGTGCCCGTGACAAATACAGGCGATGCCTAGCGACTCCCTGCTGCTGCGCCAATATCTGCAGGCACGCCGGATGTAGCAGCAGGTGACAGCAACAAAGTTCAAGCTAAATGGCACCTGATTCAACAGCCTCATGTATGTAGTGGCAGAAGAGCCTAAACGGCCGTCACCACTGCTGGCCCGGGGCAATAAAGGATCGTCCACAGCAAAACTCAAACCCACGACCTGGGTCGTGAAGAGGGAGCACCTTGCCCCTAGGCTGAGACCCAGAGGTAATGAGCCCATACCTTAAGATAGCAAGTCCATACCAATAGCCTGGAGTCTTCTATTTGTAGCCACAAATGGTTGCATGTGTCTGGCACTAGCCATAGAGTAATGTAAATAATAATGATAATATTTTGATCTAGTGCGCCCTGAGAGCTCAAGCTCTTTCTAGGCACTTTACATATGCAGAGTAAAATCACTCTTATGACACCCAAAGGACCTCTCGACTGCCATGCGAAAAGCCTCGATCACAACGCCTGCCTAGATTGAGAGCTTGGCCACAACTCAATACCTATTACACGACTTAGGCTTTTATACCGTGTAACGACCTATATCGACATAAACAGTTCCTAATAGATAGACAATTTAGGAACCGCTAATAAGATTTCCGCAGTCATAATCTGGCTGCTCTAGCATGCAGCCATTTCCGAAGTGACGTGTTTCAGACATGACACTCAGTCGTCGGTGCCCTATGCAGGCGGTGGCAAATGCATAAGTTTGTCGTGCTGCTCCTGTACCAGCTGCTACCTTGTACAGTAATGTATCTCGTTCGATAACGTCACAAAGCCACAACAACTAAGTGGGTGTAATGCTGGAGAGTTTTCTAAAGCCCACTCACAGCCTAAGCAGCTTTCGGTAAGCATGCAGTAGCCAGCAGACCTCATCTCACTCAACAAGGAGAAAGTGAAAAGCATAGCTGAGTCAGGGGGCGTTTGGGGAAGTGAGTAGCATGGAAGTAGCAGCTCAGGATGGCTGGAAAGGATGTGCCACGGTCGGCAGCCGGAGAATAGATTTCGTTGCATTAGAATTGCAGAAAAGAGTTCCACAGTCTAGGATATGCAGAGCAAAAGCTTCTACTGCTGCCAGAGGTCTTGAAGCATAGGATTGAACCAACCAATTAATTGTCTGCAAAGGACCTGAGGGCACAAGCAGACTACAACTAAAGCAGCTGTTCAGTGAGGTATGAAGAAGCCAAGCCATGGCAGGCCTTACGAGTTAGCATAAGAAGTGCTGAGGCAGAACTGTAGCAGCTGCCACTATTGTTGCCAATTTTACTGCTGCCGCTCGCACTGCCCCATCACGGCAGCAGTCGGATCTTACATGGCTGTGGCACATGGTGAGGCTATCAACCCAGGGGCGAGAGTGCTCTCATAATCTTATCTAGAGGAACCAAAGCTCGGCATTGCCATCTATTCTGTTCTTGTTTTTCTGCTCTTTTAAGCTACCCTTCCACAAGTATGCAGCCTATCCTGGCTCAGTGAGGATTCATGCAGTGACTGCGTGTTCTGTGGTTTCCTTCAAAACATTTCACACCACCCCAGCTTTCCCAGAAAGCTGGGTTTAGTAACGTTTCTCTTCGACAGCTCGGTTTTCGTCATCGCTTGGAATGAAGGGAACTCTCCAACATTCTAACTAATCCAAGTGACAGCTAGCTTAGGACGGCATTTATTGTTATACAGTGGGATAAGAATCTGCCTTACACGTTCCTCGTGCATAGCAACTGCCCAGGCAAGCCTCGAAAAAAGTTAGCAACAGGCAGCCTGCACACAGGGCACACGGACATTGTTACCCTCCCAAGTACAGTTTAGAAGGCACAGCCTGGGTCACTGTTCGGTTCACTCCACCAGTGCAGATCGCGATCGAAGCTGCTGCCGCTAGGAGCACTGCCGTGCTTGCACAGCAGTGCTCCTAGACGAACCGACCCTCCGTGCTAGAAGTCGAGCTCGAGCACAGAGCACCTGTGAAGTTCGACACAGGTATGCCACTGCATGGCGATCTGGAGGGGTTGGGAAGGGTGGCACATGCATGGACGCCAAAGAACTCTCAGACTGGGATGCGCAGACAGCAAGCCAAGCAAGCGATCACACTGGGAGGCAGGCGAACCACCTCAGGGCCCCTGGCCAGGGCGCAGCTCGGCTGATCACCGGGATCTGCCGGCACGCGAATCGAGCTGCTAGAACATCATTGCAGCACTCGGAGCGCACAGCAACAACCGGATGCATCAGTAATAATAGTAATAATAATAATAATGCATTTGTTATAGCACCCTCAGAGAACTCAATCTCTTTCTAGGTACTTTACATCAAGCCGGGACGAACCTCGGATTGAGAGAAGAATTGGATAGGTGAACCATGCGAGCAGGAGATTCGGATTGGCAGACAGCAGCAATCTGGAGCATCAGCAGCAGCAAAGTCGTGCCTGCAAGTGTGCATCTCTACTAAAGGGTGCCCTCATTCATATGCCAATCAGAACGAGGGAGCCTACAGACTCAGCCCCTTTGAGCAATGCCAGCGACAGCTGAAAATACGTATGAACGAGAAAGTGAGTTGTCATGCAGAGAAGCACATGAAATTTCGGGTGGTAAGGTCACCAGCTGCAGGCCGCTGCCGGTGACCTTAGCACCGGAAATCCCACAAGCGCTACGGCTGTCGAAGTGTGCCAAATCGATCGGCCAGGCCAGAAATGAGTGCTGGCATACCTGTCTCTGGACTGCTGCTGCACTTTTCTTCCTTCTGCAAAAGCAATAGGGTAAAAGAAAGAGAGAGAGAGAGAGAGAGAGAGGGAGAGAGTCAGAGAGTCAGGGAGAGAGAGAGTCAGAGAGAGAGAGAGAGAGAGAGAGAGAGAGAGAGAGAGAGAGAGAGAGAGAGAGAGAGAGAGAGAGAGAGAGAGAGAGAGAGAGAGAGAGAGAGAGAGAGAGAAGAGAGAAAGAGAGAGTGTGAGAGAGTGAGAGAGAGAGAGAGGGAGAGAGTCAGAGAGTCAGGGAGAGAGAGAGTCAGAGAGAGAGAGAGAAAGAGAGAGAGAGAGAGAGAGAGAGAGAAAGAGAGTCACAGAGAGAGAGAGAGAGAGAGAGAGAGAGAGAGAGAGAGAGAGAGAGAGAGAGAGAGAGAGAGTCACAGAGAGAGAGAGAGAGAGAGAGAGAGAGAGAGAGAGACAGACAGACAGACAAACAGACAGACAGAAAGGGAGAGAGGGAGACAGAGAGAGAAAGACAGAGAGACGGAGAGAGAGTGAGAGAGAGAGAGAGAAAGCAAGAGAGAGAGAGAGAGCAAGAGAGAGAGAGAGAGAGAGAGAGAGAGAATATGCACAGTGTACCACAAAAGAGTTGAGTCAAGGCCTCTCGGCACCCGTGAGACAACTATGGACCGACCTCAAACAATTTTTCAGACATCCACAGATAAGCTGACTCGGGGTAGAATGTTAGCGATAGGCAACATTTGCCAGTGCTCTGATTGCTTAAGTTGAGTGCTGAGTGCTTAATGCACTGAACAGTTGGGACAACCGATCATACGATCATCCTTCAGCCCTAGCCACGCTTCTTCTAACTGAGCATTTAAACTGATGCCACGGCTTACTAAACTAGCCTAATTTGAGCAGGAAATTAGCACCAGCTTTGCCAGCAGGTTACTCTCGAACTATAAGGATTTTTAATCTACAGTAGCCACGCCTTCAAGATTTTGCATCTGTTCGGTCAGGTTAAAAATCACTGATAAACAAATAACAATAATACATTTGTTGTAGCCCCTTCAAAAACTCGATCTCTTTCTAGGCGCTTTATATTTTCTGCAAAGGAAACACGATCGAATGGTTAGTGGCAGCATGCTCAAAGACAACAAGCATAATATGGTTAGAGGTGACCTACACAGGGTCAGCATTCAAATACGGTTAGTGGCAGCATGCACAGGGTCAGCACACATAAGCATACAAAGTACTTGTAAAGAGTTTCGTCGGGGTGAGAGTTGGTATAGAAAACAGTAAGCCGCATTCGGAACTGCAAATCAGTTGCAAACTTCCTATGTAAGCACATGCCAACAGTAGCATTGCAGATCAGTCAGAACTTGTCAGCCAGAACAGAGTGGAAGGTATGCCTATGGACGTACCTGCCTCGTCGTTTGACCAAGGAGGACGAAGCTGAGCAGCAGTAACAACAGCAGCAGCAACTCGAGTAAGTGCTGCACCTAACGCTGCTAGCATTGTGAGGAGACGACATGTGTGGCACTGCTACCAAAGCCAACTCTTTAGTCCAAACAGGGGCGAGACGACCTTCTTTTGTAAGCAGGGTAGCCAACAGATACCTACCCAAGGATTACTCCCTGTGTTTTCTAAGCTTTTTCTGTTCTCTCAGTTTTTCAGTTCTCTACAGAGCGACGTTGTCCTAAACTGCTCAAGATGCGTTGTACAAAAATGGAGAAAAACTGCAGGAAGCTCATGCTTACCGACACGGACCTATCGGTACAGGATAATAACTACGATTTACTTAGGTGTTGCATTAAAACAGCATGAGAGACAGCTGAGACTGGAGCAGATCGACGCAGAAATATGTCACCGAGTTACCGGCAGTGGTAGCAGAGAGTTGATGCCAATGTTATCTGGGCCGGTGGCAGGAGCATCCACAGGAGCTGCCACAGAGACAAACGGTGAGAAGTTAGACTCTGGGTTAAAGCTTGATCACACGAGCTCAATCGCCACTTACAACGGCCTGAAAACCAGCTACTGTTGCTAGTTAATTTCAAGCACATAGGAATAGAACCTTGGTCATTTGCTTTCTAGCACCATACTTCTTTGAGAGTCGGTGGCCGGCACATGAGCCAGGCCTTGGCCAAGAAACCAATTCTGTGCAAAATCCATGTTAAGGGTAAGCACATAATGGGATACAACTTCAACTAGCTACCCACAGCCAGCTGCTCGTCCAATAGCTGGCTACACATCTGCTGAGGATCAGCCGTCTATTGCATACCTCTAGCTGAGCCCTGCTGTACCGGCAGATTTACTAGTAGGTGTAGCAGCACTTCCGGCTGTGGACAGCAATCTTCATTGCTCGTTCACATGAGTTCCTTCTGTTCGACCAGTCTAAGCTGGTTAGCCCACTCTGCACTCTCTCCTTACCTCACTCTTTACAAGCCACCATACTCCGTTATAGTCTAAAAACGATACATCTATTCATTATCAGCTACACTATTTCAGCAGACAGAGAATCCCAGAGTGTAGGGGCTCTTCTGGCCCACATTATAGAGAGGGTAGGTCTTATTTATGTGCCCAAATCTAGTCAATATAGAGCAACTGTGGCTGTCACCTGCTATTCATCTTTCAATTTTCCAGCTTTCTTTTGTCTCCTAATTAGCTCCTGGTTGAGCCCAGATGGCCAATCAAATCCTGGAACAGCACGAGTGCCAGAATCCAGGATCTAATGCAGGAACAGCTTCCTCATCTACCGATTGCCCAGGAAGCAAACAGAACAACTGAATCCAGGCTGGGAACCACCCAATTCCTTGTGGTGGTTAATCACGAAATTTGAACCGACAGATGCAAAGCCAGCAGACATAGGTTCTCCCTTCACACACGACCTAAAGGGGCACACCAACAATCTGACCGGCATCGAATCTGTTGCTCCAGTAGCTAGCTGATGCCAGCCCAACATTGTCCCTTGTCATTCTTCTATTCAAAATCACCAAGTTCTATGCACTGCAGCCAGAGTTGCAGCCGTCTGGGTGCAAGAATATGAGGCAATCAAATTACCATAGACGATGCTTCAAAGAAATCTTCAAAACAATAGCTTGTTACTTAAGATCAGCGTTTCAAACACATGAGCAATTTCTCTACTCACTCTTTCTCCTCAATTTGTACTTATCTGCAAACGAGTATTCATACTTGCACGTGCGTTTGTATGTATGCATTATTAATAATAATATTAATTCTTCCTCTTGCTACGTCTATCTATGTAAGTGTATTCATACTTGTATGTATGTGTGTATACAATAATAAAAACTAAGATTTTTATAGCAATCTGAGAGAACAAAATTTTTTTCTGGGTACTTCATGCATACTGGAAAGGAAGCCAGTCAATTGCTTAGTGGTAGCCTACAGTGTCAGCATGCATAAGTAAACAGAGGACGATTCACACAAACAGCATAAACGCTGAGAGGCAGGTGTTGAGAAATTAGTCGGGAGTGAGTTCTGGATACACCAAAAGAAGGGGCAGTTTCCAAAGAGTTTGAGGCTGGTTAAATGAGCGGCTAAACTGCTTGAGTCGGAATCGCAGATGGTACGATATCTAGCCTGATTCAAAAGTATTTCAGATAGGAAGGTCGGTGCAAGAGAATGAAGTGACTGAGTGAGTGAGGGACAGAACCTTCATGTTAATAAGCTGTTTGATGGGGAGCCAGCGCATGTTGGTAAGAAGTGATGTAATTTGGCTCTACCACTACTCAACGTGATTCAAGTGAACGGCTGCATCGTATGCTATGAGCAATCGGCAACACGATGGTTCTGGATACAGGCTTGATCACTCCGTGGATGCACTCCTGCGATCGACGTCGTACGGATACCAGCTCTTACTGCCAACTTATATACCACGTCAGGCAAGCATACTCGCGGCAGCGTTTTTACCGGCCGTTAGTCCCGCCAGTGTACGGGCCCACATCCGACACTCCCGTTTTGTGATGGGATTTCCACAATTGGGAGGGGAGTACAAACAGATCGCTCGGATCAGGCAGCTAGATGCTCCATCCTATCGAGTTCTAGCACCCAGCCTCAAACTCCCGACAGCAGCGAGAAAGCACTTTCTCCGGTTGAAAACTACGAGCTTAAGTACGAGCGATACGTACCTTTACGCTTGCCTTCACCCTGACCACTTCTTTCTTCTTCGAAGGAAACATCACTGCTGCACAGCCACGGAGCTCCGCCGGCGCCGACCAACGCGAACCACTAGCCCTCAGTAGCCCTGCGGTCAACCTCAGGAAGCCTAGGCACCCCAGGTTGAATTAAACAGACAAGTTCCGGTTGAACTTAGACCACGTGATAAAACGAGCCAATAGGGGAGCGAGGCCGTGCACTCGTCGACTCGCCCCTGCCCAGCCCTGCATTTCGCCCATTTGTAGACGTCTTACAGAGTGGCTGTTGGAACTTATCATTCTGCGAGCAAATACGCAACTGGAAATTGAAAGTTTACAATCATTTTAAAATCTCTACTCCTTGGCATTTCAATATTTCCGTGGCGGTCTTCACGGTCAAATGGTAAAATACTGAAAGACGAATAAGGGCGATGGTTACGACGATTTTCTACAAGTGATACCGTTCAGTTACTATGTAATAATAAAATGTAGGCAGGAGGCCTACTTTTCAGCTGCAATTAGAGTAATTTATTGAAAACTGAGGTCAGCACATTGCATATGGAAAGCTGACTTTCCAGATGCATCCCAGTTCTTCCCACGAGGTGACGCCCACAACTTCTCTCACATCTCTCACGTAACCAACACACTCGCAAGCACGTCTGCCACATTTTCAGGGAGAGCCAACAAATGAAATCCCCTAGCCCCGCCATCTACGCTGCTCAATATTTTTTGGCGATGCGGTTTGTGTTCGTACAAGAAGTCTCTTGATCTTACTTAGGACATCGTACTTATATTCTTTATGAATAAGGGTTGTGTTAAAGTTCGCCGTCGTTCAAGACAGCTCACTGCTAACACATACATGCAGCCTTGGCTTCTGAAACAAACTTTTAAATCCCAGTAGTGCCCCCTTTTCACATTTCCAACAACAACGATTGCGATAAATCTTATAGCATCACAAGAGAATTGAATCTAAATGCTGGTGCTTTCCAACACGCTACAAGGCAAGCGATAACAGAGATCTTAAATATATCCGCGGCGCCCTGATCAATAATACTTATCTAAAATAAAAGTCGTTGGGAATATTTTGTGTGTGGGAGCAATGTTTCTGTATCCTTAGAGATTCTATGGTAAGAACGTAGAGGCTCTTGAACCAAAGTTGTCTGCTAGTAACGTAGTATTTTTAACGTTGCCAGTTTGGGCCACCCCTGGAAAATTATGGTGTGCTCGATTTCTCGAAGCGCGAAAAGGATTTGCTAATGCTGCCAGGATACACACATTAAAGACAACAGTTCTCGCCTCCAGACACCAAGAGTTCCTAGTCAGAAGAATACATTTGTCATAGTGCTCTCAGTACACCCAAACTCTGTCTAGGCATTTCATATTGCTGATAAGGAAGCATGATCAAATGGTAAGTGGTAGCAAGCTCAACAAAAACACGCATAACATCGTTAGATGCGACATGCAGAGGGTCAGCACACAAGTACGGTAAGTGGTAATGATAATAATAATAATAATTCACTTGATAAAGCGCCCTCAGAGAACTCAATCTCTCTCTAGGCGCTTTACATTTGCAGTAAAGTGAAATGCAATTTAAATGGTAAGTAAAATCATGCTTGAAAAACAAACGAAATGAATAATATGGTTAGGGGTGACATGCACAGGGTCAGCATGCAAATGTGGTTAGTGGCAGCATGCACAGTGTCAGCACGCATAAGCACATCAAGGACAAATCACAGGGACCCAACTAAATGCTCTCCTAAATAGGTGTGTTTTTAGGTTCCTTTTAAATGTGGTCAGGTCAGGGGATGTTCTGACGCAGGTCGGGAGGAAGTTCCAGGCTTTGGGAGCATATGAACTAAATGCACGGTCTCCAAAAGATTTAAGGTTTGTATGAGGTATTTGTAGACTGTTGGATTCCGAAAACCTGGTGGTACGATGCTTGGCCTGAGGGGGGCGGGTAGTATATCTGACAGATAGGCTGGAGCCATAGAATGAAGGGACCTAAAAGTGAGCGACAAAACCATGAAGTCAATCCGTTGCTTGACTGGTAGCCAGTGCAGGTCGGCGAGAAGTGGAGTAATGTGGCAACTGCAACACTCACGACAGACAAGCCTAGCTGCAGAGTTTTGCACCAGCTGCAATCGCCTGATCGCACATGCTGGTAGGCCAGTAAGCAGTGAGTTGCAGAAGTCGAGACGGGATGTCACGAACGCTTGGACCAACTTAGATGTGGTATCTTTATCTAAACAAGCCCGAATTTTGGCAATGTTATGAAGCTGAAAATAGGCGGATTTGACTGTGGAGCTGATATGGTCGTCTAACGAGAGGTCGCTTTGGAATTTGACACCTACATTTCGAGCTGATTCAACTGGAGATATGCTGGCAGAGCCAATTTTGAGAGTCAGCCTTTCCAATCTCTGGATCACACTGGGTTTGCCCATAACTAGTAAGTTAGTTTTATCATCGTTTAGTTTTAGAAAATTTGCTGCCATCGATGTGCGTTTGTCATCAATGCATGCAGCAAGTGAGTTGAGAGAATTTGAGGTGCTCGGAGGCTGGGAGGGATCAAAGCAAAGGTACAACTGAGTGTCATCCGCATAGAAGTGAAAGCCTAGATTGTGCTTGGCAATCACATCAGCAACAGGCAGAGTATAAACCGTGAAAAGAACCGGACCTAGCACTGAGCCCTGGGGTGCTCCATATTTCAGAGGTACTTCAGATGATCTTTGTCCATTCACGTCAATACTCTGGAGTCTTCCACTGAGATAGGACCTGAACCACTGCAGAGCAGTGCCAGTGATGCCCAGGCGAGATGGTAGCATGCACATTGTCAGCACGCGTAAGTGCTGTAATGCTCCGCTTGCCATTTTGCCTGAGTTCCAAATTTTGTAGATTCTATCGCGTCCTAGCCCTTTGGTATGTATGCAACCTTTTATGCTTCACCCGTAGAAAAAATCTGAGTTCGTTCATCTTTAAAGTAAGAACGATTCCTGCCTTGTATGGGCTTATTTTGCTGCCTATTTCTTGTTCGTTGCAGGATTTTCTTCCGAAAATGAAAATTCTTGCAAGCGTACAACATGGAAGCTAATAAAGTGGAGGCCTCTTTGCAGCGTATCTGTAATGTAAATGTTTGAACGTAGTACCTAACAAATTACGTACATATTGGTGTCTAAAGGCTCGCAGTTCGTCCAGCTTTGTGATTTTCTGGGCTGATTGCCCTAATGGCCTGGACTGCAGCAGCCAAGCAAGCTGTGGCTTTAGATTCACCGACTGTTGGTGATCTAACTTAACAATCTCACGCATGATCGTGCATGCCTACTATCGTTCTGCTATAACTCCTCAAACGCATTCCTGGTTGCGGCAGTATCTGCTTCGGTTTGTGATTTGCAGTTCTCCCGCAAAAGGCCTACTCGGAGCATGTGCCGATGCATTTTCGCTATGTCCAGCATTGTCCATAGCCACTCTGCCTCTTTTGATTTTTTTTAATAATAATTGCGAATAATAAATGTATAGCACCCCGAGAGAACTTCGTATCTTTCTAGGAACTATATACGCATTGTAAAGATAGCATTACCAAATGCTTAGTAGTAACATGCACTACGTCAAAAGCATAACGCGGTTTGAGTGACGTGGATAGTGTGAGCAGGCAAAATATGAGTAATTATAGCATGCCTAGTGTCAGCACATAGGCATGCAAAGGTCGTATCACAAGGACGTGCTAAAGCCATGCTAAACAGGTGCGTTTAAGCTTCTTTTTTTAAATTTCTTGGAGTCAGAAAATGTAGAAACAAGGAATGTAGAAATGTAGAAAACAACACTCAGAAATGAGTTCCAGGCTTTGGGAGCATACGAACTGAAGGGACGGTCTCAGACGGATTTGAGGTTTACACCAGTATAGCTAAACTACTTGAGTCAGATGCTGGTGGTACGATGCCTAGCCTGACGGGGAGTTTTCATACTTAGGTTAGACCTAGAGTATGAAGGGAACTAACGTGAAACTTGAATTCGATGCGTTGCTTGACTGGGAGGCAATGCAGGTCGACGAGAAGTTTATCGATGCAGTAACCACGACTATCACGACAGGCATGCCTACCTGCAGAGTTTTGCACCAACTGTAGTGCCTACTTGCACAGGCCGGAAGACAAGCCGGCAGTGAGTTACATAAGTCGAGGCGGGATGTCACAGATGCATGAATCAATTAAGATGTAGTATCCCTGTCTAAGAAAGCCCGAATTCTAAGCTGTGCTATTTGCTGAAAGTAGCGTGAATAGTCACTTTGGAACAAGACACTTATATTTAAGGGTTATGAGATTTATCACGACGTTTCCAAAGGACAGAGGATAGGATAGGATCCAGAGGATATCACGACAATTAAATAAATGCAGAGTAATGTACACGAAGACGAATAAATATATAGCTGGGTACATGAATAAATTCAGATCGCTCTAAATGAATTATTTTATATTTATGTTGAAGAAAAAATAAGACATCCCCTGAAAATCAAAGCTAATGCGTCTTTTTCAGCGAAACTGGTATAAGTCTCAGCGTTATAATTGGGAAAACACGGTATTTAATATAGACCAGCCTATTTCGTGATAACAGAGAGGTAAAACTGTTCAGACCAGCCCTAGCCTGCAACTACCTGACTCGAAGCCCAAATTACTACTGGCTGACTATTACTTCAATTCTCCAAGTACATTTGGGTAACTATAGATTGTGAAATTTGACGTTTACAGGTTACAACCCAGAACCTGCTAGTTATCTGTAGAACTATCATAATCTAGCTGACTTAGTTTGCCAAAGTTTCAGTTATCTCAAATGCGCCCTTCAAAACGTAGCATCCTGTTTTACTTATTTGAATGTCTTGATAAGCGGCCAGAGTGGAGTGCACCATTGCAGCTTTGGTAGCCACAGCTTATCAGCTGAACAAAAGATAATGAGCAGCATGGGCAGAACCTGTAAGAGGGCTGCTAGGGACTGCCCAGTCAGTCAGGCTTCTAGGCCGCAGCGCCACACAGGTCCAGGGCTTGGGATGCAGCTATTTCCGTGTTGCTTTAACATCAAAGAGGTTATTCTGCCGTCGGTCCTTAACTTCGTCGCTCGGAACTCTGCGGCAGGTAAGTGACTGTCGGCTCTGTCGCCTTAAAGGCTGCTTGCTACAGCTGGTCAAGAGCCTCACCTGGAGATCAGCTGGAGTCTAGACTGGCTGGATAGGCTATCCGGTCTTTTCCATGCTTAACATCGGCTTAGGCTAGCGCTTTCATAGTTTAAAGACAACATCAGCATCCTGAGCAGGTCAGAGTGCACATCCGAGAAATAAGGCACAGTTGAAACGACCCCTAATGTTTGACACACGGCATTTCAGGTCACTAGCGGGAAGGTTCACAGGCTCGAATCATGTCTGCATGATGCAGTGGTGCACTTTTGAAATATTATTTGCCACTTAGCAGAAGCAATGGCAGCCAGCAAAGCAATCAGGCAGCGGCGATCGTCATGCCAACGAGTATGGCAGCAGAAGACCAGGGTAGGTCACTGATGCCCACTCCATGATAAAAATCCCGTGTTTGAGCGAAATGTATATTTGTTGGCACGAATCGCCGGATCTGAGGGTTGAAAATTTGCTAGGAAACGAGGGTCTTCTTGCATTGGAAAATTGCCAAGCTGAAAACTGCTTCGTTCTGTGTGTCGGTTAAATCTTATTGGCCAACCACTGGACGAGCCTTCAGTACCAAAAGATAGGCAACTGCTGATTTCGTCTAGTACCTGCGGTGAGTTGCTGCGACTTAATTATCTAAAGCTCTGAATCTTGATATAAAACTAGTTGGTGGTTGGAACAGACCAGCAATTTTTTATGATTGCCTTTAGGATCGGAGACTCGAGATACTTAAGACTAAGAAGGCACATTAAGTATACAAAATGAAAGTACCTTAAAGGATTTTTAAGGGATTCGCTGGCATCGTCTAAGCAGAAATATTGCCTCCAAACTAAGTGAAAAGCTAACCACCTGCATCGCGGGAGGTTACTACTGGTCTTTCAGTCACCGTCTGTAGACCCAGGTTACAAGCAGAGTTTAGACATGATTTTTTAACCTCCTAAATTCTCACTCTACCGGCAGGCAGTCTGATCTACTAGTCACCCTGAACAGTTCTTACTCGGTACTCTCATAACGTATTATATCTGAACGCTTTCTTATTTTGAACCCCTTTTACTTGGGGATGCAGTGATTAGTGTGTGTCAAATTTTAGTCTGCTTCCAAAGTCAGCCAACACTATACAAATTATTTTAAGTTACCACCGCAGGATTTATACCATTAAAACTATAGCAAAATCTTCAAACATTTCTCTAGTTCTCATAAGACTCTGAGTAATTTCGAAGGTGCACTATTTAAACTTAATTTTTTGTTTTAGATATGGTAAGAATCATAGGCCTATTATCGACGCTCCAAAGATTGCATTCCACTCGTTTCAGACTCACCAACTTCTTGCATCAGGAGACCAATTGAAGTTGATTATCATTTAGGGCGTAGTGCCTGCCTGACCGAAACTTGCCTCTGTCCATTCCATAGCTTGATATGAGAGTAATACTAGGTTGCTTCATAGCAGAATTGTGGTAGAATGTCGACTCTTGTTAACACATAGTAGGTCATTTTGCGTGCATGTGTGGAGGAACCAGAGTTCAAGGATACCATGTTTTCTTTGGCAGATGTCACAATCAAAGTGTTAAGTCAAGAGCAGAATGGCGACATCCTCTTTAGCTTCCATGATGTCGAGGCAATGGTAAGTGTTTCGGTCAAGATTTGTCAATGTCCGCAGCCAGCACAGCTCACCCTCTCATTTATCCGGATAGTTGCAAATGGCTGAGAGTGCTCGGAGTTTTGAGGTAATCATGATATTGATAATTCATTTGTATAGTTTCCGATAAAAACTTAACATATTTCAAGGCACTTTAGTGTGCCTGCAAATAAGCTAGCAAACCGTTTAGCGGTAGCAATAGGCACACTTTTAGCAAGAACAGAACCATTCACTCGCTGAAGATTGAATGCTCCGAGGAGCAGGTGCACTTTCGTCTTCGCTTTGAAGGTCGTCTTGTCAGGGGAACGTAGTGATGCCAGCCAATAGCTAATAGTTCCAGGCCTTTGGATCATAGGAACTGAACGCGGGTTACCAAAATAGTCGAGGTTAGAGGACAGCTAAGCAACACAAATATCTGAGCTTATTTAACAGCCTCATTTTCTGAGTGGCAGAAGTGCCTTATCGGTTATCACTATTCCTTTCAGTTGGCAATAAAGAAACATCCAAGTGCAGGATTCAAACCCGCCACCTCGGCCGTGAACAGCAATATTGGTCGGAGGAGCGGACGGTATGACGAAAGCCTGAGGAGTGGCCACTCTTCGACAAACAATCCATCGCCTGCGCTTTACCTACTCAACAACGAACACAAATATGAGCTAGAGCCAGATTATAGAAAATGCAGTAACAGCAACAATGACAACGAAGAATGTCACGCCTCAGTGTCCGGCCCACCCCTATCAATCGTACTTCAGCAAGGCTTACACTGCCTAGCGGTTCTCGTTTGCCGCCTCAAAACGTGGAAGATTTGGTCTTCTCTGATCGATAACTGGTCAGCTAGATTCATCCACTGGGACCCCAGAGCAGGGAGTAGCAATCGATAATCATGCATCAGGCAGTTCATAATCTTCCTTAATCCTATCAGAGCTGACATTCTCATAGAAGTGGGTTATTATTTGAGCTTTTCTAAGAAGAAGGCAGACACGGTGCTTGACTACGTTGCAAAGATTGCAAACATGGCTCACAAATGCGAAGCCAGCAGTCCACAGATTCTGGTTGTATCTCAGCTCCTTCTCATGTCACCGGGATTTCTACATAGTGCATCACAAGTTTGTCAGTCAGCTTCGTTTTCATTTGCCAAATGCTTAATGTCTGTTTAACGTTTGGCATAATTCGCATTCGCTATTCTTAATCTAAAAAATGCGTCCTGAAATTGTTAGGTCATCGATTATAATGGCTAATTAAGGTTCTTAGAAATATCGATTTGGCGATCCGTATGACGATGGCAAGTCGTTTTATTTATAGAACAACGACTCACTGTGTACTTACGTCGGCGTTTACTCACCCAACAGTGGCAACAGTGTAAAGGTAAGAAGGCGAATCTTGCTAGTCACCTACTGTCCGTTCGGCCAATGGCGCTGGTTTAATAGTGCCTGCCTTTCGGTTTACACAACAGCCGCGCATGGATCTATCCAAAAGAGCTGGGAAGAGAAGGAGTTAAATGAGAGGTGAACAAGTGAAGAGTAAAAGGTAAATAGGGCGCTCCATCGAGCAACAGAGGACGAAAAGGAGAGGCGAGCGACTACAGGCACGGCAAATGGAGACACAATTGAGAAATATGAGTCGGTGGTAGAGTTGAGAGTGATTATGGCCTCGAGCTATATAGTAATTATAATAACACACTTGACAAAGCGTCCTCAGAGAATTCAATCTCTTCCAGGTGCTTTACATTTGCTGCAAAGGAGCTCTCAAGCACGAGCTCACGTGAGAGAGTGGGAGATATGAGACATAGAGGAGGATGAGAAAGAGAGAGAGAGAGAGAGAGAGAGAGAGAGAGAGAGAGAGAGAGAGAGAGAGAGAGAGAGAGAGAGAGAGAGAAAGAGAGAGAGTGTGAGAGAAAGTGTGTGTGTAAATTGAAAGAAAGATAATGGGAATGATAGGGAGAAAAAAGAGCGAGATCATCTCAGCATGAGTAGACGCTACGATTGCTGTTGCCTCTGTATCAGATCACACACGATTTTCAAACACATAGCCTCGGGTGGCTAGTTCCTCTTAAACTGCTGACTCTGCTGAGCCATGCTGGCTACTTTCATGCCAAGCTGAACTGCTGCACCAGTTTCAGTCTACACGTGGCTTCAAGTCCTCTATGCACAATTAATTTGCCGCGCCATTCCTATGCCCAAATACCGCTAGTGACAGAAGCTTTTGTCCCGCAGGCCCTGCGTAATCTGTGGACTTCACTTCTACAATTCTTACGCAATGACATGTGCTCTCCTTCTACCAGCTGTGGCACATCATCTCCAGCCGTCCTGAGCTACTTTTTTCGCGATGCTCACTTCTTCAACCTCCCTCGTGGTTTTCAACCTATGCTTCTCAATTTTCTCGTTGCTGACGTGACGTGAAATATATTGGCTACCGCATGCCTACCATAGCCGCTTAGCTTTAAGTGTGCTACAGAAAACTCTCCACTGTAACGTCCACCTTATTTTTGTGGCTCTGTGTGGTTTCAGACGGAAATATATTACGTTACTTGAATGAGACCACGTCATGAGCCCAGAGAAGACTGATTAAATCTCCTTCCAGCTTCGATTTCAATGACAGACTTCTGTGAACTTATTTTTCCGTTCATTTTTTTGTAAATACCTATTGCGCATAATTCAATGCATGTTAATAGTCTGGGATCCTACCAACCTGTGGCACTGTGGGTCTTCAAGTGAACTGTTTTTGGTTTTCGAAACACACATCCTTTTGCCTTTTCATGCACCAATTTCTCACAGCATTTTGTGTGTCGCTGTGATTCGTCCTTTATGTGCTGATGTGTGCTTACCCTGTTGCAGGCTGCCACTAATCACATTTGTATGCTGACCCTGTGCATTTCACCCCTAACCTTGTTATTCTTGTTGTTTACTGAGCATGCCACTACTAACCATTCGACCATGCTTCTTTTGCAGCCAATTTAAAGCACCGAGAAAGAGATTGATTTCTCTGAAGGCGCTTTATTAAGTATTTTATTATTATTATTATGCTTGAATAAGCATGATACCTTGCTTTTCATTGCCTCTTCGTTCCTGCTTTTCTTAAAGCGCGTTGTAAAGTGCATATAATGAGACCTGGTTTTCTTAGGGCAATATACGAACGACTCATGATCATTAAGAATACTCTCATCATAATAATAAAACATTTGATAATGCGCCCTTGGGGAACTCAGTCTCTTTCTAGGTGTTTTACGATATAATAATAATAATGATACACTTGACTAATTCCCCCAGAGAGCGCAGTCTCTTTCTAGGCGCTCTTCCTTGATTGCAAAGGAAACACGATTGAGTGGTGAGTAGTATCATGGTTGATAAACGTAATGAATAACATGGTTAAGGGTGACGTACACATGATCAGCATGCAAGTTCGGGCAGTGGCAGCATGCAACAGTGTCTGCACCCGTAAGCACATAAAGACGAATCGCAGGGATTCATAAAATGCCGTCACAAATAGGTAGTTGCAATTTTAATTTCTTTTTAAATATAGTCAAGTCAGGGGATGTCGTGACGAAAGTTGGAATTTTTCTTAAAGATTAATAATCAACACTAGAAGAATCAGGGATCATCTCGGCTAAACTAATGTAATAATTATCGCCACTATTTGCCAAAGAGTTGGGTCAAGCCGATAGGTAATCAGACCACGAGGACTGTCACAGTCTTCGGACATCCTGTCTACAGGCTGGTTAGTGGGATGCAACCGAGCATAAAGTCTCCTGGCTCCAGTGCTAAGCACTGCTTTAACAACAACCAAGCCAGCCACGCCCGGTTTATGCACTCTAGTTGGCTGCGATTAGAGGAATCTCTGCCTCTCCTCTTCTGTACTCCCCAGGCAGCCCGTTTATTTCGCTTATGTATTGTTTTTTTACTGCCAACTATTGTTCGTTCCAAAACCACACGGTAGCCGGCTGCAGTTTGTGGTAGGCGGATATCCCCACAGATGCCGCCAATGCATGGATTTGAGCAGGACTGCAAGGTCATCAGCCGCGAGCCACTGTCCACACCCTAAACCATCTCGACAGCAGGCGGCTGCTTAGACAGACTGATTTCTTAAGGCCACTCGAGTCAACGCTCTCTCGCAAGTACAAAACGAACAGAAACAATACCATCCAGACCAGAATTTGATGCAGATAAAAATGCTCAAAAAAGTTGCTGCAGACTTCTTTAGTAAAATAAAATGCAAAAAAATTAGCATCGATAAAGATGAAATAACTTTGTTTCTCGTAGAAAGTAAAACTCTCCATAAGCTTTCAAATCTCTACTAATTAAAGCGAGAACGTCCGTTCATCGCTCGGCAAGATGGCTTACTTCCGTCTTGAAGCAAGATGGCACAGCGATGCCTTCTGTGTGTGACCATACTATGACTACTTCTAGTATGACTCAGCGAAGCGAATCCAAAGGCAGTGATCTATCGTACCATAAGAAACCAGGGGAACGATAAAGCGGATCGCCGTGGAAATGAAGCCGAATAATAGCATCCACAACCAGCTATCACTGAAACTTGATAAGCTCATGCAAATAACAAGATATGCTGAGAATAATTTGTAGACAAGGGCATAATGCACTAGAGAGAACATTTTTTTCAAAGGGAATACTGGTGATTTTGAAAAGGTTGCATCGGGTTAAGATCGATTACATGCCGTCCAAGTTAAGAATACCAAATATTTTTTAAGAAATCTATATCTACCCCAGTCCAAATGTAAGGTATTTTCCAGACTCGCATTGGACGTCGAGCATTTTCAGTCTCGCTGCACGTTTATAGTTTTGACAGCTTTACTTACCCATGAACATGGTTCTGAGGATGCAGCGCAGGTTTTGATCGAGAGGTCTCAATCTGGACCAAGAGATCACATCCATTTTCTTCTAAGTTAAGAAGTAATACAGCCATGTGTGCCGTTGCGATTTCGACGCTACAAATCAGCTGATAACCTCGTTCGTTACCGGATTCATCTCCAGCACAAAGTATTTAGCCATCTCGCTTTGCTTTGTACGGCATTCTGGTGAGGTAAATATTTTTCTGCCGCAAATTTATAGCTTTTATATGAAGTCGGGAAAGGAGTGGTGGACGTCGTATCAAGCTCTGTGACCGCCTGCCATTCATTACTCGGTGAGTGCCTTCATAAGTGAGTGTCAAATCAGCAACGCATCGACTTCAAGGTTTTGCCACACACTTGTAGGTCCCTTCATTCTTTGGCTCCAGCCTACCTATCAGATCTACTCCCCCACAAGGCTAAGCATCGTACCACCCACTTTTTGGAATCTTATTGTTTACCTATACCTCGTACAAACCTCAAACCCATTGGAGACCTTGCCTTTAGTTCGTATGCTGCCAAAGCCTGGAACTCCCGACTTGCGTCACGACATCCCCAACTTGAACGACATTTACAAAGAAACTAAACACGCACCTATTTATCACAGCATTCAGGTTGGAGTCCGGGTGATTCGACTTGTACATGCTGTATATGCTTATGCATGTCGAAACTGTTCATGCTGCCACTAGCCACACTTGCGCCGCGATTTTTTTCAGCCTACACCAAATGCGTCAACCGTTCCGGAAAAGAGGACTCGCGCTCAGGTGAGACGAGACGGCGAGCGAACGAAACCGGCCAACCGAAGCCAGCCGTCAGTTAACGCGCCGGATACTGCTCTGCGAACTTCAGCAGCCTAGCGACGGCTCACGCTGCTGGCGCCCGCCAGGAGCGTAGCCTGCTAGAAGCGCTGCGCGCCGGCCGCGCACCGGCTGAGCGCCGAGGGCTGCCTCCTGCCCGCGACCCCACGTGACCACCGGCTGCTCTGGCCTGCGGCCGGCTAGCTGCGGTCGTCAGGGTGGCGACGCTCTCACCGCACGCACGTGCGCGAGCGGCGCTGAAATAATTGCAGGCCGGTACGAGCTGCACTTCGTGAACCTCGCCGGGGAAAAGACGTCGGCTAAGAAATTCAGCGGCGGCTCGGAGACCTTCCTGTCGGCGCAGTTCTTGCCATGCGCGAGCTTCGACGCGAAGCATCGGGCGCTGGTGTTGGCGCACGAGGAAGGCAAGCGCTTAGACGAACGAGCGTCTGACGCGGCGTGCTAGGTGCAGTAGACGTATCGCTAGAGCCGATTAGCTGTGCATGCGCCAGTGTCTTTGAATGCAGTGGCGGGAAATGTAGAATTCGCCTCGCTGCTTCCTGTTTGCTGCGAGCGCCTTCTCTCGGAGGAAGCCGGCCGGCCATCTTGCACTCCTGAGCAGCTGCCAAAAGTTGCGGAGGGGGAAGGGGAGCGATACCGAGAAAGGCCTTTATATCGATGCTGCTGCTGCGCTTGCAGGCTGCATTTGCCTTCGCACCTCTAGAAATTCAATGTACTTTTTAGGCATTACGGTGTACGAATTTACCGGGGCATTTCCGACAGCTCACGTACGTACATCTTGTTGCAATAATAGGATGGATTCTGTGATGATTGCATGCATGCATTTATTTGTGATTCTTCTTTTCGTTCCTTCACAGTCTTGCTCTTTCTCTTTCTCTATTTTTCTTTCTCCCTCTCTCTCTCTCTCACACAAACACACACACACGCACACACACACACGCACTCACTCACTCGCCGTCTCTCTCTCTACCTCTCTCTGATCTATCTGCTGGGACATGATACCCTAGAAGTTAAGGCACTCGCTCTTCACTACCGAGGTCAGAGGTTTGAATCCGGTAGTGGGCACTGGGCAATCCTATATTACCAGCTGCAAGCGGTTGTGATAGCCGTTAGGCTCTTCTGCCAATAAAAACAGAGGCTGTTAAATCAGCTAATATTTATTATTTATTTGTGTATCCATCTCCAACTCCCTCTAGCTTTGATCATCTCTCCCTTACTCTCTCTCTCTCTCTCTCTCTCCTTCTCTCTTTCCTCCTCTCTCTCCCTCTCTCTCTCTCTCTCTCTTTCTCTACGCCTCTCTCTCTCTTTCACTAACCACATTTGCATGCTGACCCTGTGCATGTCACCCCTAACCATGTTATTCATTTTGTTTGTTTTTCAAGCATGATTTTACTTACTATTCTGTTGCATATCACTTTGCAGCAAATGTACTGCGCCTAGGAAGAGATTGAGTTCTCTGAGGGCGCTTTATCAAGAGCAATATATTATTATTATTTCACCGTCCTCCACTCTAGCTCTCTTGCTCACATTCCCCCCCCCCCCTCTCTCTCTCTCTCTCTCTCTCTCTCTCTCTCTCTCTCTCTCTCTCTCTCTCTCTCTCTTTCACTGTCTCTCTCTCTATCTCTCTCTTTCAGTGTTTCTTTCTCTCTTGCTCTCTCACTTGCACACACACACACACACACACACACACACACACACACACACACACACACACACACACCCAGTGTCTCTCACTCTAATTTTATATCTCACACTTTCCCCGTCTTGCTCACTCTTTCTTCGTCTCGCTCTTTCTATATCTCTCTCATTTGTTTGCCATCCACGCTCTGCAGCCTAAGACGAGCGAGACTTGCATCACTGGTCTACGACTCCTGTTGGCTAATTTTGTGGTCCGTACCCACATAGCGGTGCTAATTTTATCCGCTGCTATAAAGCATTTAATAAACTCTGCCATTAAACTCAATCGATAATCAATAGCAGGAGCTCGACACTGTTAGAAGCATTTGTAAGTGGACCAAAATGCTCTTTATTATTGCTTTAGTTGTTCAGCTAATTAACAGGCCATTTGTGACCCCCACCTTAAACAGCTGAACCTAAATGAAACAACTGAATGCACACTTTGCAGTGAGTATTTAGTCATAATGAAAATAATAAAATAATGCGCATTTCATTAAATGCCCCAGGGGAACTAAATATTTAACTAGGCACTACCCATATGAGGAAAATTTAAAGCGTTCTAAAGGAACGAGGGGCTTACAACTAGGCATTGGGAAAATTTTTTTCATATTTTAATAAAAACATGGGTTATGCAAACAAATTATGCCTTAAACGATGTTGAGCCTAAAAACGTATCGATGGGTTTACGTACTACATAGAAGAAACACGCATATATATTAGTTTAGTTTTACGATGGATCGAGTCAGAGTCTACTTTAAGCTGTTGCTTCTATATAAAAAACAATACAGATTTCTCTAAATGATTTGCAATTCGGTCAGGTTCGTAAATTCCGAATTGCTTCTATAATTGCATGTGTTATGGAGCTGCCGCTCTGGTAGTACATCTACTCACGCCATTGTTTATTAGCAAAGCCTAATATCTATATCAGTGACAGCAAACCTACCTGAATTAATGCAACCCGTGCCCCGTGCAGTGCTAGCACTCCACAATGTCAAGAGTTTTAATGAAAGTTATCTTAAATAAATGTTAATGCCAGTTAAGCAAAATATTCAAAAACAAAAAGATTGTTGACAGGCTTAGCTCAAATAGCTGGTCGAGTTTATGGTAGGTGGTAGGTGGTAGGTAGTGCAATTCGAAGCTTCGCATTTTATTAGTGTCCGAAGCTCTTTTGGGGAGTTTCTCTTTGCCAATTGTTTGGACCAGTCAGCTGAGCTGGTGCTTAGTTGCTCCTTCTTACATGCAGCAACTCTTCAAGATCGGTCGTTGCCTTCGAGTTGGATGACACATTTAACTTGTGTCTTCGCGTTTCGTGTGAATCCACATATGTCGATTGTCGCAGAACGGCAAGCAACTGGTACGAAACTATATCTGGTACCAGTGGGATCCCGATACAAAGGCCATATTCGTACTTCACAAAGAACTTCTGCCAGGAAAGAAGGCTGTGCAGCACTGCATTAAGTGTCTGCAGATGACAACTGACCTCATGTTTATCGATGTGGTAGGTGGCTGTTTCGCACGGTCAAGCACACGTTGTGACTGCGGCACAGGGTAACGAAAAAGGCGTCCAAAGCAATTCTCTACCGAGCAATGCATCTGAGCAATGCTTAGCTACCCCTGAGTGGCGTAGCCAGGCATCGCTACCGCGGCCAGTCTGGCGCACTTATCAAGAGCCTTCTACTTTCAATGGAAGTGGCGAACAGTAACTTCAAACTCAGATCTTGGCCAGGGAGTGTCTTTCATTGGCTATGTATGTGAGCAATGTGGCTAGGGCAGAATAAAATCCCTATAAAATCATTCCCTGGAGTTAATGATTTTACAGACAGAATGGAACTTCGTTGTGATTAGGCCGTTCTAAGTGACGTAAAGTTAAGACATACTCGGCTGCTTGAATTTCGACACGCCAATCTGCGGCTCTAAATTTTTCTTCTCAAGAACGCTCGGGAACGGAATCAGTGTATTATAAAGCTTGCTGTTAAATAAGTGCAGTGTTTCTCTTGCATTAATGACTATTGCTCACGTGAGACTCATCCAAACTTGAAATAATGATCACAATACTGCGAGAACATACTCAAATCCGAAGCTATGCTTCGCTAGCTTAAAGCGAAAAGATGACGTCTATTCAGCTGAGCATTATCCCTCCATGTGTATCAGATCTCAGGTAGTAAATTCGAAATCACTGGTACTGAGGCTCATTAGATTAGTCAGAGCATAATCGCTTTCCAACGTTGACGCGTTTCGGAAATATTCTTACACATTTAACGATCCAGTAATAGTCTCTGACGAAAGTGCACTGTAACTTGAGAGTTTAGAAATATCTGCTTTTGACGACAAGAGTAATTGCAGTGCCGACTGCTTTTAGCTGGCGGGCGTGCACTCGAGCGAGAAGGCTGTAAGTTAAACTACCCGCAAAACACTCTTTACTTTCGGTGCCGCTTCTAAGTCTTAACTCAAAGTGTTTCCTAATGCTAACTCACTATTCGCCCACCAGCGGTAACATCACAGCCACTACAGTACTATCAGGCTGGCGGAGCTGACCGTACGTGGAGGTCAAATGTCGAGTTCGGAGGTCAAGTTCGCTGCTCTCGTTTTGTCAGCCATCGGTTGACGGACTATCGATAGCTTTATATAATTCGATGAGTCTGTGGTTGCCAGCCTACGACTCAATCGCATTTTAAGTAGGAAGCATTCCACCCGGTTCGTTGTAGTTCGACTTTCCAGTGAATATCCCTCTGACCTGGCGAAAGTATCCCAGGTAAACTTGGACGAGCTTGTCCGCATTGACTTTAATGACAATTTTTTTTATTGATAGTGGGATGACGAGTCCACATGCGACTTTACGGTGCATGTAAATCTTTTTACGTGCACGAAGCATGTGAAGGACGGTTTTTGCTGGAGTATTGCTATAGGATTTGCTTTTCTAAGATATTCGGTTTTCGCGCAGGCGTGAGTAGCCAGGCTTCTCTCCTAAACGACGATTCGTAGTCGCTATGACTAGGCAACGTAGATCGAACCCTACGGGCACGTTCAGCGCATGAAAGCTCATGCATACCGACGAAATCGGATTCGTGCTTGCATGCGAACAAACATGTGAACATTCACAGCCCCTACCTTCCCAAAAAGTGCTTTGAGTGAGCTTGCGGTATTAAGAAAAGTTAAATCCAGTGTATTTCCATCTGTCTTTAAAAACTGTCCAGAGATCTCCGATGGAACATTACGTAATCCTAATGTGCGCAGTACATCTGAGGAGCTTCGAAGGGCAGTTACCTTTAGAAGGGCAGTTACCTTTAGAGTGCCGACTAGAGCCAAGATTGTTCATCGAAGGGAGGCCAGACCTGCAAAACTTTTACGTAAAGGGAAAGAACGGCAAGACTTCATGTGGTTGGGGCTAGGCGCACAACTAATGAAAAATTATAGCTCGAAATCATTTAATTTGTTCGACACGAACTCGGCGGCTGCTTAGCCAGGGAATTAAGACTTAATTATGCAGTTGGTGACGGTCGGGGCGTGTGAATAGGGGGCTGCCCAGGTTGCTGTGGTCTGTTGCTGTGGCAGCTCCCAAAAGCCTCCATGCTGGACTCTGCCTCTGCTACTGCTTTTGAGTGTCTGACCAAACTATTATTAGGGTTTACATTTTTGCAAAGGATTTTAAAGTGCTATCACAATAATAATACATTCGTATAGCGCCATCAGAGAACTGAATCTCTTCCTAGGCACTTTACAGATGCTGTATAGAAAGAATTATCAAATGATTGGCGGTAACATCCGCAAGCAGCATTCACAGTGTAAGCAGGTACATGCATACGAAAGACGAATCACAATGACCCACCAAACTCTGTAATAAATGGGTGCGTTTTAAGCTTCTTTTTAAATCTCGTCTTTTCAGGGGACGTTGAGACGTGAGTGGTATTTTTGGTTCTAGGCTTTGGAAGCTTAGGAACTAAAGGCACGGTCTCCAACGGTTTTGAGGTTCTTACGAGGTATGGCTGAACAATTCTACTCAGAACGGATGGATGTACGACTCTTCACTAGGTGGCTGGGGAGTAGTTCTGATTGGTTGGCTGGAGCTAGAGAACAAAAAAACTTAAAAGTAAGTTACATGACCTTGAAGTCGATAAGCTGCTTGATTGGGAGACATCGCAGGTCGACGAAAAGTTGTGTGATGTTGAAGATCATTCAATTGACCATCGGCTGGAAGTGCTGATGCAGGGAGGTGTAGGGAGGATGGAGAACTAGCCTAATCTAGTGAACAGCTAAGTGACAGGAACCCTGATACTGGCCAACGTTAACTCGGAAACATCCTGCGAACCCTCAGTACATCGTAAGTAAGGGGTACTGCTACAATGCCACAATAATAATAATGATATTGCCTTTGATAAAGTGCCTTCAGAGAACTCAAGCTCTTTCTAAGCGCTTTAAATTTGCTGCAAAGGAAGCACGGTCGAATGGTTAGCGGTAGCATGCTTAATAAACAACAAGAATACCATGATTATGCCATGGTCATTCTGGACAGGAATGAAGCCATAATCTATCGACTATACCGTGTGCCAAAAGAGATAGAATGGCATTTCTTATTTGGAAATTGATAAATAACTAGTGATTGGAATATCTTGTATCGAAGATGCGTTTTCAAAAATCCCTAATCTGGTGCTTCGCTCGTCAATGCCAGAGCGAGCGGTGAAACATGAACAGTTAGAAATTGATAATGCACTTTCCATCTCGGATATAAAGATCTTTAAATATTGCTTATGCTTGCTTATGTATGACTGCAATAAAAAATTTGATATCTGTCCGTCAGATAACCGCTGTATTTTATTTTAGATACAGTCATGATTATCTTCAGTCGACATTTCCAGGTAAGATAAATCTTCTCAAACAAGCCTCAAGTAAGATATAAATTTGATAATGATGAAGTGAAATGAAAGCCCATTCATGTTGCACCTACATATCTTGCATACAGGTAAAGTTTCCCAGTTGCTAATAACGCATAGCCACAAGAACTAAGTGGATGCCACACTCGATGGTTTCCATTGGCGCACCCAAAGCCTAAGCTTCTTCGGCTTACGTGCAGAAGCCGGCAGACTTCATCTCCTGCGTCGGAGAGAAAGTGAGGAGCATAGCTGAGAAAGGAGTGCAGTCGTGGAAGTGATTAGACGGAAAGTAGCAGCTCAGGACTGCTGAAAAAAAGATACGCCGCAGTCAGCAGCAGAAGACATGACGTTGAGTGAGAATTGTGGCGGTGAGTTCCAGTCTAGCACCTGCCAAGCAATAGCTTCTGTCGTTAAGGTCTTTAAGCAGAGGAATGGAACAGCTAATTTATTGCCCATAGAGAACCTGAGGGCACGGCGTCGCTGAAACTGGATCAGCAGGTCAGCAAGATATTAAGGAGCTAAGCCATGGCGGGCTTTGTGGTTCAGAGTAAGAATTGTTCTCTGCATCCGTTGAATGATCGGACGCCATGGCAGCCCCTTCAGCAACGGAGAAACGTGACTGAACCTCTGCAACTATGGGGGAACGCGCTCTGACTCCCAATCGAGCTGTGCATCGACTTCAAGGTTCTGTCAAGCACTGTTGAGAATTCTTTGGCTCCAGCCTACCTATCAGAACTACTCCACCACCAGGTTAAGCATCGTACCGCCCGCTGTTCTGAACCAAAGCGTTTGCCTGCACCTCGTGCGAACCTCAAATCCTTTGAAGACCGTGCCTTATGCTCGTATGATGACAAAGCCTAGAACTCACTCGTGACTGACGTGAAGACATCCTCTGACTTAACCGCATTTGAAGAAAGCTAAAAATGCACCTATTTATCAAAGCTTTTAGTAGGCTCCTGTAATTCGTTCTTTGTGTGCTTGAGCGTGCTTAAAGTTCGCATGCTGCCATTAACCATATTTTCATGCTGACTCTGTCCGTGTCATCTCTAAGCATGTTATGCTTGGTGGTGACATGGTGCATGCTACCACTAGCCATATATCATGCTTCCTTTGAAGCATATGGGGAGCGCTTGTAAAGAGATTTTAAGTTATCTAAGGCAGCATGCAAATGTCATGCTATTATTATTCTAGCCTGGTGCCACCGGAAACTTGGAAAGAACAAACCTCAAAATTGGTTAAGCTAACATCACTCCACTGACACTATTCTGTAGGTCTTACTAAAAGGTAGCTATGAGGATGACTACGTTTCCTTTAGCAAGTTTCCCTAAGCTAAGATAGTTGCTTGATAGCGCATGATTGATTGGCACTTCCGATGAAGCTATTCTTGGGAGAGATTCTCTTGCAGTCAGTTGTAAGGTACCTGGATACAGTTTTCTTATGGTACTACACGAGTTTCATATTATTACTTTGCTTTGATTCGCCGTGCACACAGAACGTCCGCACAGAACCAACACCAACAATTTATTCTACTACTCACAGAGCAGAGGGAGCACGACTTCACTCGCCCTACTCTCCCACTCTAGTCCCCTCTCCTCGACTCCGGCTGTGCCTTGGCCAACCCCGATGGTGAATCCACCATCTGTTCACCAGCGGGTAATTGGCCTGTGTCAACGCCTTATTAGAAGCCGACCACAGCTGTGCATAGGCCCCTCTCGAGGATGCTCCCACCAGCTGTTTAGTAAAAGAGCGATACCGGCCTACATATACTCAGACCACAATTACTACTAATATTATTAAATTTCGGTATCACCGAACGTTTGTTCACTGAAATTCTGTGCTATTTCCTAACTGTGTATGCCTTACAAGTATCGAAATGGCCATTCTTTTCCACACATTTTTGTGTGACAAGGACAGTGACAATTTTGAAAGTATCCATTTCCAAAAAGAAACTGGACAAATTCTTGTCTTTAGCTCAAATTTGGTAAGAAAAAAGAACAAGTGACAAATGACAAATGAACATAGGAAAATGATCACAAAAGATCATGGAGTAGCTTTTTAAGATTTAGGATTGTAAATCCCATTAAAGTAAATCCCATTTATAAATCAGCTTCCAAACGTGAAACTCCATTAGATTCTTATTGTTCAGTTTTGGTTGTGCGACTTTAGAGTTTGGCAGATCTTTGTGGAATCTCCCACCTTGCTCCTAGAGTAAGCCGCCGTGTTCGCCTTTAATTTATGAACATGATCATCAAGGATATGGAATGTAGAATAAATCATCTTACAGCTGGCACCACGGCTCAACCAGCTTTGAAGGGTTGTGCCTTGTGATTATCCAGAAAGCCCTACGAGCCACCACGACAAAGCTGCTCCGAGCCGATTTCACCTTACCGGTAATAATATTAATGCCCACGTTATCTAAGTTCCAATTATTTGAATGTTTAAATAAATTTTTGACTAACCCACGCACTGTAAAACTCACTGCTGTAGAGTCAATAACGAAGAGTTGAGTAAGGAATCATACTCATGCAAGTATGCAAAAGCCAACAAATAGAAGAAAAAATGGGTAGACGTTCAAGAACGCTGGTCGGTGGAATACTTTTAGAAAAAAGAATCGAAATGCATTCGAAAAACGTTTTGCGAGACTGAAGGTCACTACCGGACGTCTAGTCATCGGCTGCAGACCGAAGCTACAAGCAGAGGGTTGGCACAATTACCTGCAGTACTGTTGGGCTTCCCTGCAAAGGAGGATCGCTGTTCTTCTGATATTCAGATGCTCAGGCTGAGAGAAAAAGTGAGCAGCAATCAATAGTACGGGGAAGCTGCGTCAGATTCTTTTGGACTAGCGGCTTGGCCGCTAGTCCAAAAGCTCCTGCAGCTTCTCGTGGGATGCTACGTTACGCTGGTAAACCTACACCATTGGCTGATCTGCAGGGTGACGCCCCGCCCGAATAGCTACAACGCCTGCTCTTCTATCGGCCAGCATCTTTGCCAGTACCTCTATTGTAAGTAGATATTATCACTCTTGATACTGTGGCCATTTCTTTTTGCTGCAACTGGATTGTTCTATAAACTGTGACAAAGTGCTGCTCGTAAAAATTAAGCACAAGGTGCAGTTTGATATGACCTACTTTATTCAACGTAGACACTTGGAGAGGAAAGTAAACTGTGAATAGTGTTATTAGTACCTGGGTGGGGTGCACTGTTTCGCTCTACAATCACTCGGTCGAGGGCATACATATTGGGCTAAAAATAGTACCATATCGTTTTTCCAATGAAATGCAAATTTTTAGCATCGTGCAAGTACTAGATATTTTTCTTGTTAACCTCTCAGATTTATCTTTTTCAGATAAGGACATAAATCTGAGAGTAATCACACAAACATCTGGAGTTAACGTCTTCTGTTGGCAACTTCTCAGGGACAACGATGCGACCAAGCGCTGCGATGATACGGATGCTGCAAGAACGATAGATTATTGTATTCAGAGTCCCGTACATTGTAAGCAAGCTAAAAGAAATTATAGAAGGGCATGCACGCAACGGCGGGTAGCATCGCTACAGCTTGGGTCGGTGGTTAAGGTGCTCGCCCCGAACCAAGGACTGACCGAGGTCGTGGGCTCGAACCCCGTGGCATATATGAAGCGTCTGAATAGAGATCAAGTTCGCTTAGAATGCTATGCAAAGGAATTATAAATTATTTTTTATTTACTGCGATGTAATAGTCGGTAACAAGAATGTATTTCTTTTTTAGGCAAAGCAATTACCGTAAACGTTCCCCATCCACTCAACTCACGTAGTTGCGAACCACGCATTTGTTTTATTCCGCACAGTAAGTTCATGTTCACGCTGTTTTTAAATTCGACTTTATACCTGAAATCACTCTTTCGTATTGCTTAGAAATGCACCTAAGTGAATGTATCTTGGAAAAACGTTCGGCCGCTGCCGAAACTAATATTTCCTGATCTTAAATATTTATCTTTAACTTACCACAGTTGTAATATCGTAAACTGTTATGTCGCCTTCACTGTAACGGTACTGTATTTCATGCACTGCGACGAGTTCTGAACCCATAACGCTTGCAAGTAGATTCTTCTTACGTTTTAGTGAGCTGCATTTTCGCCTAATGTAGGAAAGTGAGGATGCTGTTTCTTGGGTCGTTACACCAAGCTAAGATTATTAAACTTCATTAATTATAAATGTGCTTGAGGCTATGCTCGGAAGCTTTACAGATAAGGCTACCTTCAGCAATCATTCCTTTAAATGAGTGCTTTTGTTTCACAGGCTCCTAAAAGATTTCTGTTCAATTGCCTGGGCGTCGTTGCACACTAGTTGCCAAAAGGTTAGCTCAGGGGCAAAGAGCTCGCATTTTTTCGACCTAATTAATTGATGAGGGTCTGTGTCTAGCGATATCGTGTAGCCAGCTGCAAGTAGAGCGATAGCCGCTTAGGCTTTCCGCTGATTTAGCAACTCTTGGACCACTGAATCAGAAAACCTCTACTTAATTTTATCCACACGCACGCCAGCAGTCGATTCTTGTAAGCTATCATTCTATAATACGCAGGATTAGGAAAATCTCGCTACACTGTACAGAATTGTTTTTCTTCCAGACACATGCCAGCCATATGACTCAACACTGGTGCCGGACGGGGCACACACACCAGGCCTACACGGACGCGCTCTTTGAAAATAATAATAATAACAACAAAGACGTCTGTACAGCTCAATGGTGTTCACGTCTTTTTGCTAACATAACAGCTTGGCGGTGTTCGGCCATCGGATCCATCTTCGGTGTCATTATATATATATATATATATATATATATATATATATATATATATTATATGCTGTCTCACTTTACACTTAAATGATCCGAAGCCGCAGTGACGCCTGCTCGAATATTGATACGCCGCTCGTGGGCCGCTCACCGGCCGCCTAGAGTGTACGTCGCGAAGCAGGAGGATCTCGGCGCTCACCTCCAAGCTTCCGCGTGCACCCTCTCTTTTCTACAGAGAGAGCCCAGAAAAGAGATTAGGTTTTCTGACGCCTTTATGCAAATACATTATTATTATTATTAATATTAATGTATTTATTACTATTTGCGGTCGTCCACAGTGGGAGTAATCTCGTACACCAGGCAGTGAAATTGGGCGTGCAAACGCAACTGGCAGAGCCCGTGTGTGCTGCGAATACTGCACGCGATTAGCCTCCTTTCATGGACGGCTCCGTGCCCAGCGTCAGCAGGACTTCTTGCCTTGTAGCCTTTTTCTGCTTTTTGTAAAGAGAAGGGCCAAGACTAATACAAATTTCCAAGGCAAATATTAACTAGGTGAATGAGAATAGCCACGATCTCTTGCGAAATTTCCACATAAGTCTAGCAAGACGTGCTTTTGCGACATTCAGCTCGGTCTAGGTGGCTCGGACTTAACAAAGGACGCGGCGGTGTTCGCTACGTTTGTTAGCCACACGAGGTGCTATCTATAGATGGCCCACACCCTTGCCGGCCTAGTTAGCAGCAGTGGTGCTTTTACAATCCATTTACCTTTCACTCGTTACTCTTGGTCTGTTTTCTAATTTTACAGAGGACTACATATTGACATATGTTCCCGGCTGCTTTGTTCACCTGATAGACGTCAATGTCCACTCTGACGCTACTCACCACGTGATCTACCAGAGTGAGTTGCCGCCTGTTAACAGTAGAGCACTAATTCGCCTGTAATTTAATGTAATGAATCCCATCTGTAACTCAAACCTCAGGAGCAGAAACAGGATTTTCAGGTTGGGGCAAGGTACACTGCTCCTGCCCATTGGGCCTGGGGAAATTTGCCGCAAGAAATAGGTACTTCCCTCTGTCAATGGGGGGGGGCAACTGCCACCCCTTTGACAGAGGGAAGTACATATAGTACACGCCCCCTGGCGAACGCTCATTGTGTATGGCTTTGCAGTAGAGTTTTTGGACTAACTGCATGCATCTCATTTCGACATTATCTTGTGCGAATTCCCAGCATAGAGCCGAATATTTATTATCTAATGAGCTCACGTACGTGTGGTTGCCATTGAGAAAAGGACGAGCTCTTGGCAATGCAAAGAAGCTGCGGCAGTATTGAATGAACCTACCAATCTCTTCGTAGGCTCGGTTATGCACAGCACGCTCGGAATATCTGGACAACTGTCTTACTTCCGCACTCAATCAGGTATGCGTGCGTGGCTGAAAAAAGAAGTAAGTGGAAGCTGAGCTTGGATTGTAAGGAAAGGAGTCAACATTGGCTTTGTATTTTGGTTAAAAATGATTGTCCGACAATAAAATTAAACTCTGCTTAGAGCTAATGCTTCTAATCGAGTCCGTGTACACTTGATGAAATTCATGTATTCTTAAGTCTTGCTTAAGGGTGACCTCGTGCTAATTACAGCAACTGGATTCTACGATCCAGTAGAAGGTCAAGCTTACAACATTGCCATGTCATCAGATTACGCACTCGATAAGTTTGGACAGTGCTACTCAGCATACACTCGTTTGGCTTTGGTCAGGTACCTGACTTTGTATGCAAACGACAAAAGACAAGTGATGCAGGTACAGATTACTCCATTGAGATTGGGGGATGCGAAAAATATTGCAGGGGTTTTTCAAACGTCGAAATATTTATTTCAAGCGGTTTTCAAAGTTTGCATGTGGAATAAGGAATACTATCTGTCTAATTGTTCTACCTTTTTCTTGAAACAGCGAAATACCTGTCTTCAAGCCCTCCTCAATTATTGATCTAAAAACTGCTGTTCATCTGCTTCGAGTGCAACCTCTAAAAAAATTTGGAATTAGGATTTATTCCAAATTCACATAAGTCTGGCACAACGATATTCTTAATTTGATCAGTTTTATTAAATTTAGCCCAATAATTCGTTTAATATCAGCTCAAAATTTCTCCTTCAGTTATCAGATTTTAAAAGTAAACTTAGCTTTCAAAGACCAACTTGTTCTCTCGGTATGGACCTTATAGAAGAAGCCAATACAGTATGCCATTTTTCTAGTGCAATGATCACTAATATTTGCAAGCAATCAGACTATCCCAAAACGACTGCAAAGTGTTTTCAGCAATTATCTCACTGGCTCTCCAGCGGCTCCTAAACTAAACTCCATAGGCCACAAACACAGCCTCGTAACTGCGTTAGTTCGTACCACAGGCGTGTAGAATACTGGTAGAGCTGGCGCCTTGGGGCATGGCAAGCCTCGTTACAAGCAGACAGGCTTAAGGTAGCAGAGTAATGAAGCACTAAAATGCATCCTGACTGTGAAATAGAAAATTTAAGTCGTTATCCTTGACCTGTATATTGATGGCCTCAGAGATGCACGACTCGACAGCACCAGCAAGCGGTAGCATACAGCGTCGAATCGTTTGAAGACCGCCAAATTACAATTATATGACTCTTAATTAAATGAGTGACCTTTTTATGCCTCGCAGCCATCAATTACGGTATAGTCAATTCCCAAGTATTACAATGCAGGAACAAACAGCTACTAATCTCCTTTACAGTAAATGTAAAGCGCCTAGAAATAGATTGAGTTCTCTGACGGCGCTTTCTCAAATGCATTATTGTTATTATCTTCTAAAGCATTGTCAAAGCCTAACTGCTTTTGCATTAACGTGTTTTAGAAGAAACTACACATTTTCAGGTCCCTCTGAATTAACGCGTTTTAGAAGTAACTATACATTTTCAGGTAATAATAATAATAATGCACTTGATAAACCACCCTCAGAGAACTTAATCTCTCTCTAGGCGCTTTAAATTTGCTGCAAATGGAAATGCAATTGAATGGTAAGTAAAATCATGCTTGAAAAACAAAGAAAATGAATAATATGGTTAGGGCTGACATGCACAGGGTCAGCATGCAAATGTGGTTAGTGGCAGCATGCACAGTGTCAGCACGCATAAGCACATGAAGGACAAATCACAGGGACCCACTAAATGCTGTCCTAAATAGGTGTGTTTTTAAGTTCCTTTTAAATGTCAGGTCAGGGTATGTTCTGACGCAGGTCGGTTGGAAGTTCCAGGCTTTGGGAGCATACGAACAGGTCCCTTCATTCTCTTGCTCCAGCCTATCAATAAGAAATATTCCCTAAAAAGTCGGTGCATCGATGACCCGCTCTTGTAGGTCAGTTCATTTAGCTAGCTTGCCTTGAAACAACTTCAAATCATTTAGAGACCTTATCCTTTATTTGGTATGTTCTCGTAGCCTATAACTCACTTCCGCCTGACTTAACAACAGCACTGACTTGATGACATGTTAAAAGAAGCTAAACAATATCCTTTTTTCTCACTGCATTTGTGGTCCTTGTGGTTTAATATTTTTGTGCTAATGCGTGCTGAATCTGTGTATGTTAATACTAACCATATGCTCATTCTAGTTGTCTGAGAGCATCATGCAAATGTGATGCTATTATTATTGTTACTTTTCCACTGAGCTGGTTTGGCTCAGTGGCTAAGATGCTGGCCTCAATACATGTCTATGTAAATTTATTTGACGATCGCGGTCGTGGGGTCGAGCTCCGTGGCATTTTCCAAGAGCCTGAATAGAGATTAAGTTCTCTTATGGCGCTATACAACAAATTACATCTATCGTCATATATTCCTTTAGTCATCTGAAATATTATGGAGTGATTATCCCACTCGTCTATGTCCGGGAAAGGTAAGAAAAAAATTCAGATCACAGATTGTATAATTTAAAGCTTGGAATGCATAAAGAAATCATTGTGATATAAAGCATCCTGGAGAGTAGTGGTGATTTCTTGGGCTCGTCAGTTATAGCAAAGCTGGGCGATTACCATTAAAGTGAGTCAGCACATTCTAGGCGCTTGCATTAGAGAGAAGAAATCTCAAGGCTACCTCTTCAAGCTCAGGCAACTCCGAGGTTCCTATTGTGGTATATGAAGGTCTCTGTACAAATTAAGAGCAAGCAAGAAAGAGGCCCTTACATCTTCAGATATTTTCGCTTTGCAGTTTTTTTTAGAAATCATCTTCATTGCAACCATCCTCTAGGCTACGTAACAACAAAAATGAATGGAATTAAAGATTTCAATTTCCCAAAATAACCGGAATTCAGTAAAACAGCAAGGAAAAGGCAATAAGGTATTATTGTAAGAATTTTCATGTTTAAAATGGTTTTGTTACGTACGGACATAAATCCATGGCTCAATCTGTAAAAGATTGTTGGCCTTGAGAAGCTCGGTGGGCCTCTCCTGTTTGGATGATTTATGCAAGCTTATGAGCCTCTTCAAAGGACAGTGAATACACCACAAGCGACGTCATTACACAGAGCTATTCTCCTTCGTGTGATTACCATCCTGGGTGGCATTGATCATGGTCACGTCAGTGCTGTGATCCTGCTTGGCCTGTCAGGACATTCCGACACTGAAAGCCTAAACGTCTGGCTAGAGCTATACGCTTCTTTGGTCTTGGTTTAGCAACTGTATATGGTTCTTCTATCTCTAGATGTTTACTAGTAAAACGATGACAGTATAGAAATAATAAGAAATAATATATATATATATATATATACTTGTAATAAGAATAACAACATGGAATTAATAATAATAATATAAATCTTATTTGTGAACTCGGGAAAGTTATTACTTCTCAGCTATTGGGAGCAGCTTTATGTTCTCAGGATGCATGAATATTTAGTTTACTTTGTTTTTGAAGAACCTTGGAGTAGCGGGTAGTTCAGCCTACATGCTCCCATCATAGCGTGCAGTTTAGCCACTGCTTAGGGTCAACCCTCGCAAATGAAGCTCGACGGTACCTCGATGTCATTGCAAGAGTACTATTTTTTTAGCTTCTGTCTATGATAAAGAAAGACATTGGAAGTCCAGAAACGAGCTGTCTCATTATGGAGCACATCGTTAGTAAGTACAGCGAGAGCCGTCTTTAGAGTTTTGAAAGAGGGAGCACTGGAGCTGCGCACAATCGGCGATCGATAGCTGAGCTGAGCTTTGTAGGTTCGACTCATGTCGAATTCTGCACGTCCACTTGCGACACTTCCGCGAGCAGACTTTTACCGTACAGTGCTTGCGAAGACTTTAGCTTGAGTCGAGCAGATCGACAGTGGTGTCAGCCGGTCAAGGTAAGACGGGCCATTGTATTAGCCGAGGGCCTCCGCTGTTTCTTTGTCTGCCGCTGCCAATGCCAACATAGCCCCTGAACGTTCAGCCTGAGCTATCTGTTTAGCCTGCTTTCGGGAATCTATTGACCTATACATCTTACAAAAATCAAATCCTTTGGAGACAGTGCTTTTAATTCGTATGCTCCCAAAACCTGGAACTCGCTCCCGACATCCGTCACGACATCCCCTAACTTAACCACATTTAAAAAGAAATTAAAACCACACATATTTATGACAGCATTTAGTGGGTCCCTGCGATTTGTCCTCTATGTGCTTATGCGTGCTGACACTGTGTGTGCTACCACTAACTGCATTTGCATGCTGACCCTGTGCACGTCACCCTAACTTTGTTATTAATGTTGGTAATCAAGCATGATATGACTCACAATTCAATCTTTTTTCCTTTGCAGTAAATGTAAAACGCCTAGAAAGAGATTGAGTTCTGAGGGCGTTTTATCAAGCGTATTATTTTTTTTTTTTTTATTTATATTGTTATTACTATCATCCTGAATATGCCTCTGCATGCTTTGAATGACTTGAACGAATTATTCGTGCTTATTAATTTGGATTCATGCAATTGATCAGCTAGCGTATTGCCATTTGAAGTCTGCCAGCAGTTTTCATTCGTCCTCAGCCATATCTTAGCAGCTGCAACGGCTAAGCAAAGCCAAGGTAGAATAAACTTGAGTCAAATTTAATAATAATAATGCACTTGATAAAGTGCCCTCAGAGAACTTAATCTATTTCTAGGCGCTTTACATTTGCTTCAAAGTGAATTGCAATTGAATGGTAAGTAAAATCATGCTTGAAAAACAAACAAAATGAGTAATATGGTTAGGGGTGACATGCACAGCATGCAAATTCGACCTAGCTACGGTTATTTTGGAAAAGGATGACAGAGAAAACGCACTGCAGTGGCTAAAATCAACCACTACCGGCTGATCTGGTGCTCACCATTCTTAAAGCTATACACATGCTAGCAACTTCAATTATCCGAGCCTATACGATACCCATCATATACAATCTAATCTGAGTCAAATCTATCTAATTCAAGTTTCATCAGATTTGAATTTATTTCGGTCAATGTGGTTATAACTATTTCACATACCAAGTAAACTCATATAACCAATTTGGTTTGTACTATGTCATGCTACGTTATCTTGCCGCTAGGTTTAAGAAATTCACTTCTAAATTAACTGAAATTAAGTCTGTACGTTTTTCTTGCCATTGCATGCCGACTCCTCAAGACAAAAAACCTGTGAGGGGCTCTCTTAGTTTATTTATGTCACCTCGTGGTCCCAACGTGGCAAGGCTTGACGTGTCGTTACATGTACGTTAGTGAACGCTTTACCTACACTACCATCCATAGACTGCAAGAAGCTAACTACCTATATTATTGCAAGTTACCGCTATTATCAGCTTTCAGGCTAATAAGAATTATCTTAATGTACTGCATAGCTTCAGAGGAGTTCATCTTACGGTACTTACAAAATCACTAAGAAATTTCACATTTAAACTATTTACTTAATAAGAGTGCATGCCAGATTTGTTCTTGCCTTGACGGATGTGAGAAATTTTTTCCGAAATTTGGCCAGTTTTCTCATTTTTGAGCTTTTAAATATTGCAGCTTGTCTTCGCAGCACCTTTTCCACGATTCTGGTTTGAAGATGTTCTCATGCTTGCTTTTAGCATTTGCTTTTTCGCTGACGTCATGAACTTGTATGCCCTGTCATACACATATACCTTAACAATGGTATGACGGCCCAATAGTCTTAGCACACTGTGGGCACCACCACTCCGGGTTGCAAGTCTTCGCACTTCTACTCTTACTGTGAAGCGAGCTGAATATTAATTAATATAAAATAATAGAAATACAATATAAAATAGCTGCCGGAGAATAAAATTTCTTTAGAGGCGCTTTAAATATGCTTAAATTGAATACATTCAATTGTTCTGTGTTATTTTTGCAATTCCAGAACGCATAAGCAACTAAAGAGCAACTAAACTAAAGACTCAACTCAAATAATCTCAACTAAAACTCAACTAAAGAGCAACTAAAGAACACACCTGTTTAGGAAAGCATTTAGTGGGTCCCTGTGATTCAGCCTTGATGTACTTATGCGTGCGTGCTGACACTGTGCATGCTGCCACTAACCACATTTGCATGCTGACCCTGTGCATGTCACCCATATCAATGTTATGCTTGCTGCCATTGGGCATGCTACCACTAACCATTCGGTCGTGCATCCTGTTCAGAAAATGTAGAGTGCGTATAAAGAGATTGAGTTCTCTGAGGGTGCTATATCAAATGTAATATTATTATTACGGAAACTTTGCATGGGCAAAGTAAGTACTGTGAAATCCTATGAGTTTTTTGCTCACTTTCAAGTCCGGCGTTATCATCACCCTTTCAATCTCAGACGTCTTCCCTATCCTTTCGCACTTCCAGGCATTTAGCGGAGACAGCACGCCAGCTCGAATACAATCTCACATTCTGGCCGATCCGGTTCAAAATATGGGCATTACACCCAAGCTGATCGGCGAGGTTAAAGCGGGCGCGAAAACCAGTGAAAATATGGCGTCTCAGCATTGGAAACAATTTGCTACTCACTGTAAGACGAGGCCACCGCTTGGGAGCAGGTGAGCCACGTTTGGATTTGTGTACAGCAAAACGGACTGAGCCCAACTTATAGCAACAAAATAGCAGCACAACTGTGGCGTACACTGCTGGTCAGCTCCTACTGCAGCATAATGCAATAGCTCTGCACGAGCTCTTCCTTTTAGCAAGCCTGGCTTCAGTGCGCCAGCGGCACCTCAGCTAAAAATTTGATTACTTAAAATGATGGAGTACTTAAAAGGTTGTGGAGAAACTAAAATATTACGGCGTAATTAAGAATTTATGGAGTAACTACACTATGCTTGTAAACTAACACGAAAAACTTGCTTCGGAGGTTTGGTTTGGGCTTACGCTGTCCTAGTCGTTGATCCCGTCCTACTACTGCGTTAACGCCCAGATCTTCAAATTAAAAAAAGTGTGGGACTTTATCACTTGCGGAAATTTCTTATTTTCTGATTTTTTCATCAAAGTTAATACTCCAATACGAGAGTCCAACTTCAATTAACGTTCTATTTATTTGGGGGCACTCTACCAATTGTTTGCTTACGAATGAATAAGCTAGTGAATTAGCAGTGGCTGTCATTTAATAGAAGTACGTACCTTAAATAAATAAATACTTGCTGATTTAACAGCCCCTTTTAATAGCAACAGAAGAGCCTTTATGGCTATCATCACCGCTTGCAGTGGTAGTAAAGGATCACCCTCGGCAGGATTTGAACCCGCGACCTCGGTCTTGAAAACCAGCTGCTTTATCTAGTATTCCATCGCGTCTATATTCAAAATTACGCAGGTTCATTTAAAAGGTATAGATCAATTGAAAGGTTGCGGAGTAATTAAAAACAGCATAGACATCAACCGATCGCGCACGTAGACGATAACTTAGCGAGCATGAAGGCGAGGCATTGCCACTGTCACATTTAAATGACTAGCGATAATAGTACACTATTCATACATCTGCAGGCTAGAGGTACAGTCGGTATTGTAAGCTTTCCCAATAGCTCCTGGTACGTTCACCCTCTGCCTCTTATACCCATCACTTTTCTTCTAATCACACTGAGACTTTCCTGGAATCTGCAATTACAGTTCCTCTAAAAAGTCGTCAGAGTCTCCTGAAACTCGACAGAAATGACCGGAGAGATGACTCTGACAAACGAGGAGCAATACAATATCAAGAAAGACCCATAGTACCACCAAGTACCATGATAATTGTCTTAGCATTTGTATATTTCACTTAGATCAAGATTCGGTCACTAGGCAATGATCCTAAGGCGCATGTCCAGCAGAAGTGGAAGTGTCCCCCCACTAAATTGAATTTATCCTCCAATAGCATGTTTATTGAAGTTGTACATAGACTGATAGAACGAGTGGCATGCAAATTGGCACAAAGAACAGTGGTAACATAAATTTATCGTTTGGTGTAACTATATCTGCAGCTTTAACCTTCTGATAATAGTCAAGGTCACGTATTACACTGAGGCTCAGGAAAATATAGTTGTATCATCAAGTCAACAGATTCAATACCAGTCGCTTTACAAATATGGCTAACCCTTCAAAGATGCGGGACACTTGGCTTTCGATTACCGAAATCAAAAACAAAATATAAAAATTGACACTTCAAACTTCTAACTGCCATCACGATCACAGTTCAAGAACATTTTGTGACAGGCACATCTTAAGCGTAATGAAAATCGTAACAAAAGAAAGATCACCATGGAGTCCCTTCCGGTTTATTTGAGGTTAGACAATGTCTTTATTTTTAAATTTTTCCTGCGATTTGTCGATCTTAAAACTTTGTAATTGCGCTTCTGGCATGTTTATCATTTAAAAGACGATTAAAAAATTGATTTTCGACCCCTTTTTCGTACATACCCCCTAATTGCCCATCACGCTCAAAATAAAGACCATTGCTTTGCTTTCAACTTGTGTACTAATCCCTAAGCCGATAAATGACCACCGACACGATTAAGTAACCTTACATTTCCGCGTAAGCTTGCATCTGAATTGCGTGAGGGTTCGTGGACATTGGAAAGCGCATGCGTTGGTGGTCGGTCATTTGCTTGACATGAATAAACTTCAAGAATTTGCTCTCGTTCAGGTTTGCCGGCTTATATTTACTCTTCATTCTTTTTTTTCAGGCTAACAGTAAGAGATGTATTTCTGCACGCCACTGGATTCCACCCATTGGATGATAATCAAAGAAGGTGGGATGGAGTAAGTAGCAATCCTCTTAGATTTGAGCTTGTCATCTAACAGCCAATAAAATATGGCCAATGGGACAGGCCCAAATATTTCGCCAACCGCAACGTTTCAAAAACTTTGAAATACATATTGACTATTATTGGCACACCGTCAGGACGACGAGGTGGTTTGGTGATTAGTATCGCAGAGATTTTCTGGATCATCTAGGAGTAGTGTTTGAATTTTGCTATTGGTATAATGATAATGATTACATGATTAATAGAAATAGAGAGTCGGCAGACTACGCGCCTTAGCCCGTACCTTAGCGGATGAAAAACAGGGGCCTTTCAGGCTAGTGCAATCAAAATTCTTAGCAAATGAGCAACCGCCGAGTTCGTGTTGTCTCAATAATATGATTTTGCGCTGTAATTTTTCATTAATTATAGATCTGGCCCTACTAAAAAAACATTGCTGGTCTCGCCCTCCTACATATAAATGTTGCAGAATATGCCACGTAAAAAAAGTCCGGGCTTTGCCACTATACACACTCAAATACATGGTGGCCGCATTTATGTAAGTCACGATATGTCTAGCTTACAGATATATACCTGTGTCTGTGTACATATAAATACCTCTATATAATGGTAATTACCTCTATTGTCGAAGAAGGCGACTATGCTTGCAGGTTTCAAGTTATTCCAGTTGTTCTGATTATTGTTCGTTACATTTTATTTCATTATTTTATTTCATTGCTCGTTGAATTTTAGCGGCACTTTTGCCGCTGGCATATCAGAAGATGCGTCCCACGCTCAACGCGCCATTCACATGTTAGCAAAACGCGTTTAGATTTTGGGCAACTTGATACATCTACTGACCAAACAATCAAATGCGAGAAACCGAGAGACTGAGCACGAAAGCGGTGAACGGGCGGCTGCCATCAGCGCTACAGCGTATGTGCAGGCCATTCAGGAAAAAGTGCAGGCGATCTACTCCGCCTTCTACGAGACGCTACCGCTGGAAGAACGCTCAGCAAGCGAGGAAGATTGCGAGAACTTTACCGTATCGAGTCAGTCTTGCAGTCGACGATTGTCCGTGAGGCAGAGGTAGGTCCAAGCTAACAGAGTGGGCACCAGAAAATGAACATTAAACAGCTCGTGGCTCTTCGCGATTCTTCAGAGCACTCGTTGTCATTTCAGTAGCCTTTTTATGAAAACTGAAATTTTCTGATTTTTTTTAAAGTCGCATTAGATCATTGTTATACGTATCTATGTGTCGATTAGATTTTACTTTAAGAGCGAATAAAACTTATTACGCGCTCAAATGATGGACTATAAATATGCTAGCCCAGTCTAAAAGCTTATTTCGCGAAAGATTACATGGAAATTCTGGTAGAAGCTACGTTTTACAAGTTTAAAGCTTGACCTAGTAGATTTCGTGATTGAAACTGGTTCTGTTGGCGTCAAAAAGTTAAGCAAAACATACTTCGTCGCTACAGACTTAACTGGGGCGATTTATCCATGTGCATTATTCAGTCAAAGATAAGGGGTACATACAGCTAGCAATCACTTGATACTGATATATAACTACTGTATCACTATCGTAAGCACATACAAATTCGCACTTCTTTTCAACTATGCAGACACTTTCTCAAATGGTATAAGCAAATTGCAACAGGGACGAGTCCTTAGGGTATGCTGTGTAAACATGGCCGAGCTTATCTTTCAGCCCAGAAACTTGTGACAGAGTCGTCTTTCAATTTCTGGAGCGGCTATACTATGCAATCATCAACCTCGGCTTAGCACTTCCCAAAGGTCAGTGAAGCATTGAGCTGCCACTTACCATTCTTGCATGGTGACCCTATGCAAGTCACCCCTAGTCATGTTGTGCTTGTTGTCATTGAGCATGTTGCCACCAACCATTCGATCATACTTCCTTTGCAGAAATGCTAAGTGCCTAGAAATAGATTATTAGGTTCTCTGAGTGTGCTTTATATATGTCCTATTATTATTATCATTATTATTATTGAGCTAATCGCAGTTGTGAATGACCTGCATTCAAGCGGTACTATACCAAACGAGCAGTAAACATGCATTGTACGCCATGGTATAGAATATTCTGTGTACATGAAATATGCGAAGACTTGACACAGCTTGTACAGAATAGTGCAGGGCTAGATCTTTAGCTCGTGTGGCATTCTCTCACTGACAGGATTGTTATTCAGTATTTTTATTCAATAACAACGTTTGCCCGTAATGAAGAATCGCGTATCATATTGAGAATGAGAATTATTTTAGCAAGTCATATATGTAAAAGTCCTGAGCCACTAAATAGCCTCAGGGATTCAATATGCCCATGAATCCTCTAAACTTTAGTCCATTGAATCAGTGTCATGTAATGGAATGCAATATATCTCCGGCTGTAATTCAAGAAGCCACACAAAATAGGTGAGCGTTAAACAAATGAGTTTTGTATAGGGCAATTTAAACCTGAGCGGCTTTCAGTACGCACTCGGTAGCCAACATCCTTCGTCTCACTAAACAACGAGAAAGTGGGAAGCACAGCTTAATCCGGAGAGCAGCTGAGGTAGTGAGTAACATGGCAGAAGCATCTCAGGACGGCTGGAGAGGATGCGCCGGCTGCAGGAGAGCAGTTGTCGTTGTGTAGGAGTTACGAAAGTGAGTTCTACATTCTAGAACCTGCAGAGCTATAGCTTCTGCCACCAATATTCTATAAGCGGAGGAATATAATCGCTAATTTATTGTCCACGAAGGACCTGAGGGCATGAGGGCTGAAACTGGAGCAACAGTTCAACTAGGTATGAAGGAGCCAAGAAGTGGCTGGGGGCCTTGTGGGTCAGCCTAAGCACTTTGCCTTATATCTTTTGATCAACTGGCAGACCCAAGGTCTCTTAGCAAAAGAGACGCATGATAAAACCTCTGAGATATTTCAGACTAGATTTGCAGCTATATTTATCATCAGCTGCAGTGGCCTAGTGGCTTTTTTCGGGAGTCCATCTGAAGGGAATTGCAATTATCTTGCGTCGAAAGAACTGGCAAGCTAGTTAAATTTTTTGAAAGCCACTGTGGTAGACAGTCCGTAGTCTTAGATAGGGAACTGACGCAATGCCTAGCTGTTGGGTAAGTCTTCTATCGGAGGTACACTTCAGAAATGCGATTGACCAATCATACCACGACATTTTTAAATCACGTAAACGATGGCGCCTGCAGTGGCCAGAATATCATTATACGTAAGAGGGACATTTTAAGTGAATTTCAAGATAAGCATCATGGTTTGAGTGCTGCAGCATTACCAAGCCTTCCCGTGCCCTGCGATGTTTTGAGAATAAACCACTGCTCTACTGGTAGGTCGTGACGCAAAACCTACTCAAGCGGACCGCTTGCTCGACGCTCCTGATGAATGGCTAGATGAATAAGCGACCAACGGGGGCACATGCTTGGAAGTCACTGGAAGACTAAATACGCCTGTACAGCTTTGCTTATTGTTTTGCGTTTGAGCCTTCGTGCATGCGCGCATCAGTAGCTTACTGCCGTCGCTCCGATCCCATTGTCATGGCCTCGTAGTCACTCTTTCCGCCTTTTCCCCGCAGCCGCCCAGGCCCGCGGCTCCAATCAAATTGCCGATACTGCTCCGAGTCTTAATGAGCCTCGCGCTTTTACTTGTCGATTGCTCCACTCGACGACGACTATTTTCTGCTTGAAGGATTTACGGCGACGTTTGGCCAGTTGGGATATCTAGTTTTGCCTGGCAGGTGAGCTAGCTGGCGCGGGCTACTCAACGGAGTTGGAGTGCGAAAATGAATTCAGAGGCTATCGAACCCTTTTCCTCAACAGAAATTTTAAGCATTCAATATTCTAGCGCGAAGCCTCTTCAATATTTTAGGTTATTCCTGCAGTACTTGGATGAAGGAGTAATAGTTATAACCGAACCACTCATGAAGTTATTCGTCCGTGAGCACGCTCGAGCCAGTGAGTGCATCCCTCTTGCGACGCCCCTCACGACCTCCTCACTGCCTTCCCCCTCTACGGCCCCCCGCCCGCCAAACTTATTCACAAATTACACCAAGGGTTGTGCATTTTCCTGTTATTTGAGCTGTATTATAATGATTTTGAAGCCCATGAGTGGGAAACGGATAGCCTAGGCACGGAGTGAACCAGATGATTTCAAAATATCAAATATGCAAAGTAGGCACACGCCTGTGGGCACCACACCTTTCGTCGCAGGGTCCCTAAAGGGCTCAGCGACAACGGATCAAAATGATTTTGATTTGAAATCGAAAGATAACTACATTCGATATATCTTAAATAGCTTCCAAAAATGAATCAAAACTCAAAGAAACGAAAACGTTTCGCCAATGGCACTATTCACTTCCCACTAACAACTTGTTCGTGATAGACGTCAGTGCACATGCACCTTTTTGCTCTGGCAGCTCATTTTCCATTTGCCATCAGTTTTTTTTAGTTAGGTACAAACTATGAATGTGTAATTTATGGTACTGATGGTTATCTTCATCTACCAGCCGACTTGCAAACTACTTAGTTTAAGCTCAATGTATTATCTCACGAGAGCACGAGCACGAGACTCAGATTTCTGAAAGGAAGCTTTCTATGTGTTGGTGTGGCCTAGACTTCCCATCTACTCTAGATTCAGTTGCTGCAGCGTTGAGCGTATATAAGCGTCTCGTGATCCCGAAAGCTACTGGCGAAAGAGTCTGTTCGAAAGTAAAACTAATTGATCGTCAATGGCGCAAGAATGGCTGAGATAGCTTGCCGTTATGGCCGCTGCACGCAAGTCTTAAGCAGACTTCCCAAATATCCTGAAAGATTTCAATTTTTAAGTAGAGTGAGAAAGTGAAAATTTAAAAAAATGGTTTTATTTTTTCAAATTTTAATTTTTGTTTGATAACAGTAAAATAAACTGGTATGTTTTGGTTTTTAATAAAGCTATATTTTCAAACTATGGTTTTTAAAATTACAAACTGATAGGAAAACATTGACGAAGAGGCCCCAAAATGTAAATGCCCATGGGCTTCAACTGGGTTTGATCAGGCGCCAAATACAAAGCTTCGGCGTAATAACAGCAAAGGCATCACTGTGCAGGTGCATGACTCAAAGATACCGCCAACTTACACGCCCTGCTCCTCCAGACGAGCAGGCTAGCATATACTCCCTCACCTCTCCAGCCTGGTTGTTCGGTGGGTAGGAAAAACTGGTTCCGCTCTCGGAGACAGCGGAAGAGCCGTCAATGGTTTGACTCACGCAGAGCAACCGAGTCGTGTTAGGCGCCACCGTAGGCGCGAATTTCTGGCTGGACTGCCTAGCGACTGCAAAAGCCTACACAAATGACCCTTTACGGCCTCCATGCGAGGGCAAAGAAATCGCTCTCACCATACATGTACTGCCATTATCAACACATGTGCTGTGTAGCTCGAACGCCCATACTAGCTATTTCTTTTCTATAATCACGTTATTTTTGTAATTATAATAAAAAACTTAGGTATGGCACCCTAAGATGACATACAAATCTCTCTAGTCATTTCACATTTTGAGGAAAGGAAGGAGATCAATTGGTTATTGCTAAATTACAACTACAGTCCACTTTGCCACACGGAGGACTATTCACGCGGACGGAGTACTGTAAATGCTGAGAGGAGCGAATGGCTTTAAGCTTCTTTTCAAATTTCGTCAAGTCAGCATGTGCCGTTACGTCAGTTGTGAGTGAGCTCGAGGCTTTGAGAGCGCACCAACTGAAGGGACTGTCTCGTAAAGATTTGAGGTCGGTTACACGCATAGCATAATGACCCGAGTCAGACATGTCAGCCATGCGGTACGATGCGAATCCTGAGAAGGGAACATTTCCTATACGTAGGCCGCAGCCAACGAATGAGGGGATCTAAACGTCAGTTTTTAAAATTTACAAGCTGCTTGATGGGGAGCCACAGAACGTAAACGATAATTGCTGCAAGTTGATCGCTGCCAGGTTCACGAAAATAAAGCCAAGCTGCAGAGTAAATCTATCGCATAAATGTAGCCTCTTTTTGCGCAAGCAGGGTGACTTGCAAGTAATGACTGCAAGAAGTCATGACCCTATGTCACGAATGCATGGATTAACTTCAGCATGCATTTGGTGAGCTTATCCATGAAGCTCCGAATATTAATGTAGGTTGACTTGACTAGGGAGCTCACCACTTATACATAAGTATGGATTAAATGGTTATATAGTGAAGGGCCATTTTTAACATGGATGCAAAGATTAAGTGCGTTTTGCTATAGGGACTGGCCGAACCACTTTCATGGTTATGATTTTCAATTTTTGAGTAGCGCAATATCTTTTTTCATGACAATAAGGTTTGCTTGATCGGTGCTAATTTCGAAAAGTTATTGTTATTCAAGCGCAAATGTTGCCTCTATATGTTTTTTAGTGATTTAGGAGATTTCAACGAGTGTGAAAGCAGGAAGGGATCAAACTACAGATGCAGCTGCATGTAACCTAAATAAAGCAAAAGCCTCAATTTTGTGTGGGGATTACGACGACAAGATCTTTCTCTTTCTTTGAGCTAAGCTTATGCCGCTCTCGAACTCTCTGGCTAGATTTCTCGTGTTTGGCAGCATAGTTTCTCTGCACCATCCTCCACTCTTCTATTACTTAAACGCTACTCTTTCTAACCTTATATTTCCTCTGGTTCTATTAAGCTCATTTAAAGGCACTGGAATCAAAGCACTTTTGCATCCTAAAAAGTGAGGGAAAATAATTGCGCTTAAGGCAAAAGAGACCACTAGGAGTCAGCAGGTTATTATAGCATGCAGGTTTAGGGGTACAGTTACATGCAGCCGCCCAATTGCTTGGCCCACTGGTTAACATGCTTGAATAACGATTTGGAAAAGTCTCGCTAGTATGAGATAATTTCAATCCTCAGAGGACACTCTGTCCTGTTCGAATCTGCTTATCTGTTTAGCCACGACGATAGCCATCATTTTTAGTAGCGGAGCGAGCAGCCGAAAATGCGGTTTCGGGCTAGAGCGGAAGATGCGAACGGGTGGAAGCTGATGAATGCGACTGGGCGAAAGTGGATTGAGATGTATGGATGTTGGTTGGCAATGCAGAGAGATTGCCAGAGAGGAGATGCCAATTAGTTGAGGAGCGTGCGCTGTCCGTCCGCGTGCAATGCTAATAAGGGCCAGCTTAGTTGGCTGAAAGTCGTGCATCTTCGTTGCAGCGACACCGAGTCAGAGGGCATTCTTTCTTCAGTGTATCTCGAAGCTGCAGCAGGTGGGTGCTCGCTCGAATCCGTTGCTGGCTGGGCAGGCAGCGCATTCGCTCGCTCGCTCGCTCGCTTTGACGACCTATCGGTGACAGTGTAAGTTCGTCAAAAGCACATTGCCATAGCACGGTGGCGGCTATCCCTGCCCCTCAACTTGCAGAGGGCAGTAAAGGATTGACTGCTGCAGGACTGGAGCCTGCGTGCATAAGTGCTGCTTCTGAAGGTGTTTCAATTCGAAGTGCTTCACCTGTACCTTCCGCGTGTCAGGCAAGGACTAGCACGAGCACTGCGTTTGGGGCTTTATAACCTTTATACATAAGCCGGCGAATCGAGTTCGAAACTGTGGAGCAGCGAACTCACCGCGATCTATTTAAACTAAGGCCCTATGAAATGCTTAAGGAAATAAGGTGACCAATTTTGCTTGCATGAACTTACCAAACACAGCAAACAAAGAACTCCATGCTTACACAGAAAATCGATGAGAGTGGTTGGTATCCTTCATGCTTCCTCAAGTGGAAGTTGTACCGTAAATATCGTCTCTAAGATTGTGTTTTTGTTCGTTGAGGAAATGCATTTTATCTTGAGATTATGTTGATAAAAGGACGGGTCTCTTAAAGATCCATCCGAGCTTCCGTTCTGAATCTGCTGGGTCCCATAAGAGCTTCCTTTTTAATAATAATAATAATAATAATAATTCACTTGATAAAGCGCCCTCAGAGAACTTAATCTCTCTCTAGGCGCTTTACATTTGCTGTAAAGTGAAATGCAATTGAAAAGTAAGTAAAATCATGCTTGAAAAAAAAAACGAAATGAATAATATGGTTAGGGGTGACATGCACAGGGTCAGCATGCAAATGTGGTTAGTGGCAGCATTCACAGTGTCAGCACGCATAAGCACATGAAGGACGAATCACAGGGACCCACTGAATGCTGTTCTAAATAGGTGTGTTTTTAAGTTCCTTTTAAATGTGGTCAGGTCAGGGGATGTTCTGACGCAGGTCGGGAGAGAGTTCCAGGCTTTGGGAGCATATGAACTAAATGCACGGTCTCCAAAGGATTTAAGGTTTGTATGAGGTATTTCTAGACTGTTGGATTCCGAAAAGCGGGTGGTACGATGCTTAGCCTGATGGGGTAGTATATCTGACAGATAGGCTGGAGCCATAGAATGAAGGGACCTAAAAGTGAGCGACAAAACCTTTTTCTGTGCTTGAAGGAAGACGCACTCGCAGCTTGCTGGACCGTAAAAAGCGTACGCGCTAGAAAGTTTGCTGCAGAGGAGGCCGTGGCGTACTGCTACCACCCAATGACGGCAGGTACGTTTCAAGCGAATCCAGTTGACCTATTGAAGCAGTATTCTAGGAAGAGCCTCAGTGACTTATTGTTTACTTCGGTTGAAGGAGATCTCCTTAAGCAAGGCTAATAAATTCAGTCCTTAAGAAAGGATCCCTTCGAAATAGATTATTCGCACTGTAACCAAATGATATATGATTTGCGTTCTACTCCAAACAACTAAAATACGGCGATTTAGTACAGCATTCCATTGAGGCAGTCGAAATTCTAAAATGCTGAAATATAGGATTTATATTTCGTCTCTCGCTACAAGCCGAAAGTCGAGAAAATTTTTAACCAAAAATCTATGAGCAGGAGAGGACAAACGAAAACTGTCTCTGACTGTTTTATTTTCTCTAAAACGCTTTCCCTAGAGCAGAGAAAAACACATAATATAGCTCGCTGATCGCTCGGATAATCTGCCAGTCGATAGTTGTGATAACGAATGAAGAGTGTGACTGCCTGGGAGCTACAATTCTGCAGTGCAGTGCAGGCATTCTGGACTTAGTCTCTCTCTCTTTTTAGTTTGGCTTAGGGGATGGCATTCAAAAGAGATAGGATATATCCTGTAGCATTTGCATGCAACCTGAATGTTCAGTGTCAAAGTGATCTTTCAGAGGATGACGACAGCAGCTCTACAGTCCATTGTCATTGCTTAGCTAGGCATCGCTATGCAAATGGAATATTATTATAGTTATTATCACTGCTAAATTTTGACCTTGCTTAGATAAAAAATAGCACAGCCAATCTGGTCAATGTATTTTTTACTTCCTGATTAGGCTTCTGAAACTCACTATCCGAAGATCTTCCTGCCTCTACAGTCAGACCTTTACCAATCGTGCATAACTCTGCCGCTAGGCTTGTCTGTCGTGAACATTTAAAATTCCACATTAGATCAATTCTCACTGACCTATACTCGCTCACCATGAAGCAACTTATTGACCCTAATCGTTGCCACTCAATTTTAGGTCTTAATTCTCTTGCTCAAATATATTTACCAAAAATACTTCCAGCTCAGGCTATGCATAATGCCACCTGGTCCTTCAACTCAAGTCGCTTAGCTATGCCTCGAACAAACCTCAAACCGATTGAGACCGTGCCTGCTGATCGTAGACTCCCAAAGCCTGGAAGTCACTCCTGACTGACATTAAGACGTTACTTGAAGGCATTCAAAAAGGAGCTAAACACCCGATCCTCACACCTGTGGCTGTGTAGTTGTTAATTGTCATTTGAATACTTATTCGTGCTGACAACGTGCACTCTATCCAATATCCCATTGAAGTGCTTCTTTTCCAGTATATGTAAATAACCTAGAAATATATTTAGTTTTCTTATGATGCTAAACATGTACCTTGTTATTTTTATTGTTTTGGTATTATTTTGTGGCTCAGAGAAGAGGCGATTTAGAAAGAATTTCCTATGCACTTTTGTAGAAAATGTTTCCCAAGAAAGAGATGGTGAGACAATCTTTACGGCAAGAGATGAGCCCTCTTATTATGGGGATCGAGACGGTACGTGGCTCGTGCATTAGGACGATACTCATTGCGACATCCTTGTTATCATGTTTACTGTCGCTGATTTCTTCTTTGTTAGTTACTGCCAGGACGTAGTTTGTACGACACTTTGATAGTTCATAATGAGTTTTGTAGTTGAATTAATTATTTCATTTCCGCTTCAATCGATTTTCAAAGCTGATGATTGGATAACCGGCAGCGGCATCTTGCTTTTAGACAAAGGCCAGTAACTGCTATTCTCGTTCAGTTTTGATTTTTTTCTCTTTAGATAAAGCCACGGAGCATGTAGATCTACTCACACGCATGCCGTCGTTGTCTCAAATTATGGAAAAACTTGCAGCTTCCGGTGTTTCAACAATCCAGGACGAGATGCGCTTCGAGAACGCTGCATTTCACTTCACAAAAAACTTCGAAAGGCCGAGCCCTGCAGAACTGTGCGATCTGCTAGTTTTCAATGAGATATTTTGAAGGAAGCAAAAAAGCATGCGAATGCAGGGTTTCAATCGAGATTCTTTCGCACGACTCTGCTCCAGTCCCTCTCAGCCAGAGCAGGTAATGAGACTCTCTGCGTCTGAGGACACTGTGTAAGCTCAATTTATTGTAATAAGAATAATAATAATAATTCACTTGATAAAGCGCCCTCAGAGAACTTAATCTCTCTCTAGGCGCTTTACATTTGCTGTAAAGTGAAATGCAATTGAATGGTAAGTAAAATCATGCTTGAAAAACAAACGAAATGAATAATATGGTTAGGGGTGACATGCACAGGGTCAGCATGCAAATGTGGTTATTGTAGTTATTGCGTCTTGATTTTAAGGAGCAGTAATCATGATATTTAGTTTATAAGTAAGTGGATGCAGTGTATGAGTAACTATAACGTACAATATGAAGTCAGGCAGTGACTTAAATAACTATCTCTGATAAAGCTTAGATTCCTTCTCCGAAACACGGCATGCAATCATCTTAAAACATCAGGCCATTAGTTACATTACTTTTCATGGAGGAGATTTTCTGTGAATTCTTGCACTGCACATGGTGGAGGTTAGGCAGTAGTGTTTCAGCCACTTAAAATTGACTCTCCTCTGATGGATGCTGTACCTATGTAATTGTCAGTACCCCGACTGCACGACTGGTGTAATCGGAGCCCCGTGGAACTGCTCAGCGACGCTTGTCGTCTACTGACCGTCAGTTTCCATGAGGTAGTAATGTAACGCCGAAGGCTCGGCGGGGTAAGCTTGACCTGCCGCTTACCTAGCGGCGTAGCCTATCGCCTAATGCCGTTCGGTGCGCGCCTCCGCGCAATAAGCTGGCCGCCACGAAACGAGCGTTTCTGGCGCTGACCTGCTTACCGTTACTAAAGGGGGTCGTGAGTCCGCGGCGTGAATTGGAAGCAAGACACACAAATTGGGGATTTTACTGAACTTTATTCGCAAGCGCACAAAGTCGCTGCGCGTCTAGTTCAGCTTTATCTCCACACTCCTCGCACGTTCAACACTCTTGCGGAGGGAATACTCCTTCCTCTACACTAAGCGCGACCCGGACCCTAAACCCTAACCGGTGAACTAGGAATCCGTTCCCACCTGTGCCGAGGGAATACCCCAAACACGCCAACTTAAACACTCGAGCGGAGGGAGTACTTCTCCACACTGAAGTGCGAACCGGAGTCTAAACCCTACCCGGTGAACTAGAACTCGGTTTCCACCAGTGCGACCGGAATACTCCACAAACGCCAACTCAAGCACTCCTGCGGAGGAAATACTTCTCCACACTGAAGCGCGACCCGGAGCCTAAACCCTACCCGGTGAACTAGAGCTCCACACACGCCAACTACGCCTAGCTCGCGCCGGCAAATCCCTATGCCGAGAGCACGTGCTAGCGCGCACACACACGACACAAAAGAAACACAAAACACGAAAGAACACACAAAATGCCAGCTCGGGCGCGATACGACCGTATTTGGTGGGGTTCCACCGAATCCTCCTAGCGCTGTCTCGTCTTGTTCCGTCCATCGTCGGCGGACAGCCCGCCCTCCTCCCTCGCTTTTAGAGAAACGAGTGCCCGACGGCGTCGAGGCGCAGAGCCGGACCAAAGACAAAAGACACGAGGCAAAAGACCCAGAGCGAGCGTCGCTCGACTCTTAAATACTTGGCTGAGACAATGGGGCAAGAGCTTAGTGGTATTGGGCCCGGACACCTTGGCCCATTACGGAAAGGAATGACTACCGTTCCCAGGCCACTGGCAGGGCACCTCCGTCCAGCTTGAATGGCGAATGGGTTCCAGACGCTTCTTTCTTGGGAAGAGGGAAGGCGGGGGTTGACAGGCCAGCCAACATCTATCAGCAGCTTCCGCGAGTATCGGACCAATTCTAAAGGCCGAATCGCCGCTGCTCGTCTCCGAGCTTCCTGGCCTGCTCCTAAGCGCTTCCTCTCTAACCGCACTGACGCTCCTCTCTGGCTCACTGCTCCAGGACAAAGGGGCTCTAGCCCGGCGCCGAACAGCTCTTGTTCGCGCTAAAATTCAGCCAAAGCCAGCAGGGCGTTACAGTAAGACAGTAGTACAGCACGAAAAACTATCACAGCATACATGGACATAATATGCATATGCAGACGAAGGTTAACAAGCTGCGGCCCCTTAAAGCCCCTTCCGTCATCTATTCCACGATTGCTGGCTTAGGCAACCTCATAAGACCTACAGAAACGCTTAAGTAGCAGCTGATTCGAGTTTCTGTCATACGCTCTCTTCGCAATAAGCTTGGATTAGCAGACTTGAATAGTCACAACCTAGATCTGTTTATGCTGCCAGAGCACAAGCACTCTGCACGACAGAGATTCTCCTCCTTCATGCATTGACCAAGCTTCTCTGACAAACCTATGCTGGGATGTATGTTGGATGATTATATATATATATATATATATATATATATATATATATATATATATATATATATATATATATATATATATATATATTCGGTGCTCCTGATGAAATGATTGTTTAAAGCCACATGACTTAGTGCAGAGAGAGTGAGAATACGAGAGAGGAAAGATCGTGCGAGCAGACAACGCCTAAGCTAGGAGTGGCGAGGCTAAGGCTGACAATGCCTTGAGTCAGCTCAGCTTGCTAGTTGGTTTATGGACTGTGTGATTTGTGGTTCTGTGTGCATGGCTCAGATCGCTGGGTTCGCCGGCACACTGCAAGTGCAGGCAGACTGGAAGTGGCCCAGGGAGAGAGGCCAGTGCACGGCTGTGGTCTGACGGCTGTGGTTTATCCACAGGCCGGCTTTGTCCTCCCGCCAACTCGCGGGAAGAATGGTGGCTGGGCGGGAGTGGGGGAGGAGGGAACGCCAACCTGAGAGGGGAGTTGTCTCTGGGGGGGCGCTGCAGGCGCATGCGACAATATACGTTCCTGCGAACCAGCGTCGACGTTCTGCCTGCGCCCGCGTACGTACTCAGTTGGAAGAGCAATGTTTAATCTACAGACTGAATATGCATCCAGTTGCAGGCTGAGAGTCGGAATTCCGACGGTAGCTCGGATATAAAGAGAGGTGCTTTAAGGTGAGCCGCCGGCGGCCACTACAGTTAAGTATTTCCAGCCAGAAATGCACTAGGCCCTGATGAAGATCAGCTGTATCGTAAGCGCATAAATCACCGGGGATGGTAGTGCTGTCGATTTAGCGTCAGGCTAAGAAAGATATAAGTATTTAATATAACAGGAAGTAATTTATCTTTATTATTTTCATTTAATGCAAATGAGTACTGCTGGCAAGCATTTGAAGAAATTTATTTCAAGTCAAAAGAAATTAGGTTCTCAGGGAGCTGTGAGCTTCAGCTCTTAGGAGTCTTGCCAAATTTAGAATGCTACGTATCAATTGACCACAGATAGTGATCTCATGAAATAAAATAATAATAGGGCAATAAACGATGACTGGATGAGTTATCTCCTGGGTTCGCAAGGACACTTTGTCTCGTCCCACTTTTCCTGGTGGCGGCAGGTGCATACTGTCCGTTTTCGTGAGATTGGAAGTTACCAATACATGCTTTGAAAGTTTAGATATCAAGTGGTCCGATGGCGAATTTTTAATGACTCCCACTCGACTTTGGATAACAGAGAGTAAAAAATGTTTAGTATAAAATGAAGCTTTTGGTAGTACGATTGTCAGAAAGTATTCAACAAAGTATTACCTGCTATGCATTTTATAGGAAAGCGATGGAGTGAAAAAGGGAGGCAGTGCTTACACGTAATAATAACAATAATAAATTTGATAAAGCTCCATCAGAGAACTCAATCTCTTTCTAGGCGCTTTAAATTGTTGAAAAGGACGCACGGTCGAATTTTTAGTGGTAGCATGCTCAATAAACAACAAGAATGGTTAGGGGTGACATGCACAGGGTCAGCTTGCAAGTGTGGTTAGTGGCAGCATGTAATCCTGCCCCACCAGACACCATGCTGGGCTGAGCTAAAGCTATCACTAATGACAAGACCGTATAATAACGCGGTCGGGAGACTCCAGAAAGGCAGAAACTCTACCACCAAACACTGCCTCAGCTCTCAGGCCTCTCCCGGAAATGCTTCTCTTAGGCACACCATTGCTAAGCCTGCCCAACGGTCTCTTCCTAACGTTATAGCTTGTAGCTGCCCGCGAAAAGCGACCAGCAGCCTACGAACGCTCCAACTTGCCGTACTCGAGCCCCCCCCCCCCAGGAAAGTGGCTAATAATTGGCAGTCCTCGCCCGGAGAGACCTTTGGGACTGGAGACTCATTACCGAAGATAGCCATTTGTTATGCCTGCGAAAAGAATGCCCTCTTGAAGCACATGTTAAAATACAATGCAAAGATTTACAGCCCATCATAAAAATCGAACCGGATACCGTACGCCAAAGCAGATTTATCGCTAATTAATAACCTTGAAGCTCTCTCCGCCTCTCTTTGGTCTCACTCTTTCTTTGGGTCAACGGCGCCACCAAAAAGACTCAATGCATTTGTCTAAAAAAAATTATAAATTCTCCTTACAAAGCCTGAAGCACACAGTGCCTGCGGTAGGATAATTATTTCATTTTAAGAAAATAATAATCCTCTATTATGCCTCTGCAAAAACATACGACATATCCTCGACTCTGAAACTGTGCGCCGATAATAGACCGCGACGGCAGCCTTTTAGTTCCACGGTATGAGCAATTTGGTAGCCCTCATCTTACAAAGCATTTTGATGCTGCAGATCGCGGTACGGCTGCTGCGTTATCTACCCATTAGAGGCGGGGCTGCAGCCATTTAGCCCCTGCCTGCTTAGCTATATATGGGACTCCATTTAATGAATGGAAGTTTAAGTCTTTGCCGGTAAGCGAGTAAATTAGTGTACTTTATTTTTAGAAATAGGGCTGTTCAGAGCTATTGTACAACGTTCTTCGCTCCACAGTGGCAAAGGGGAAGAACGTGGCGCGATGCGGTGCTTAACGCACCATAAGTCCTTCTATTATTGAAACTCATTTCATTTGTATGTGAGGCTACAATATGAATGGAACATTTGCCACTACGAGTTCGATTTAAGGCATATTTAAATATAGCTCACATTTAAGGCTCTTCAATCATAACCGTAGATTTGTAGACGCTGGGCAATTTTCCGTATCTTTACTGTCTGCGACCACTCTTTGTGCTGCTTCTCAACCAGAATTTTGAGAGGTACCGCATGCAGTGCCACTCGGCAGGAATTCCTACAGTGGGAATGTTAAACGCTGAAGTTGAACGAAATTAATGGGAGGACGGAGGCAGTGGCGTGTGCCTAATTTCTCAAGCCTTGTAATTGTGAACTAGTTGTAAGTTGACATAACTTCTTTCAATTGGAACGCAATGCCACTGAAGCTTATAAAAATACTATTTGATGTATATCTCAGTTGGTCCCTGAGGTCTCATTATTTTCAAATTTTAGCTGACAATGAAGTCTGCTGAACAGATTTTGGCAGTTGCAGCAACGTCAAAATCGGATAGGCATCTTTAAAAATAGTTATATTAACGACTGGCAGTTCGCACTGTCTTCTGAGTGTTTTTTCGGAAGACAGAGATCGTTCTCCAAAAGTGCTCTGGTTGCGAGTACTTCGCGAAGGACTGATGCGGCTTATTAAAAAGGTTTTGTCTCTTAGCCTACGACCTGGGTCATGGCTTGGGTCCTGCTGCAGGCAGTCGTAAACGGTCCACTGCGAGCCGGGCGATAGCGGCGAAGGCTCTTCTGCCGCTATATTAATGAGGCTGCTTAATCAGTTAACCTTTAGCTTACTTTATGTGGGTAGAGTCAAGGTAGCAGTCAAGGAACTATATTTCAAATTTTCATTTTCATCCTCTGCTTTCTGTTTGCTGTAGCCGGTTCAAGAAAATCACACCCGGCCCATCTGCACGCATCATCTATCAGAAAAATCTGAGAAGTGATCCGTCGACAAGTGGCTTAGAGTGCAGGCAGGATACTTCGCCATGCCAGAAAGAGAACGAGCAGTAGACACCGCTGCTAAATACAATGCCGATTCGAGCACTAAGCAGATTTCCCTGCATGTGGCTTGCCACCCTCTAGCTTGCAGAATTTTGCAAGGCCAGCGTCTTGGAGTCGGGTGATTTGGTAGCAGAGATGGTGTCAGCGAGACTGTCTACTAGGCGGAGGCGTTCCTAGGGTACTGTGCGCCCGGGGACTCACTAAACAGACGGCGCCCCCCCCCCAACAGTAGAGCCCATCTTTGCCCACTCCCCCCCCCCGGCCTCCTGATTGATTCAGCGTCCCTGATGCTGCGCCTGGGGACAAATGCCCCCCCCCCGTACGCCTCTGCTACTCGGTGTGTACAAGTTCGCTCTTGGTGAGCCGTGACGGCACACTAGGCAAGGCGGTTGCTTATCACGACCTCGGCCCCCAGGTTGCTAGTTCGAATCCTGCGATGGGCGATCCTTTATCGCCACTGCAAGCAGTGGTGATAGCCTTCAAGGTTCTTCTTCCTTTGCAGCAAATGTAAAGTGCCTAGAAAGAGATTGATTTCTCTGGGGGCACTATGTCAAATGTATTTTTATTATTATTGTTATTATTGTTCTGCCGCTATACAAAAAGAGGCAGTTAACTCAGCTAGTATTTTTCCTTGAAGATGGCGGGGCTCACTTTCCAGTAAGTACAGTTGACGTTGAGGAATGTCCAAGAAATAGCTAGGCTCCAATGCGTAGCTTGCTATCTCGAAAAAAACGACGTCGACTGCCTCTTCTCGAGCAGAACACCAGCACGTGCAGGTTAATTTGCTATTGTTCAGTCCTATTACAGCTAAACAGACTGGTCTATTAGGCACCTATTTTTCAGCAACCGCAAGTAACCCTGCGATTCTTAATGATAAATAATCCGGGTGCCCTCGCTCGATTCGTATCCAATCATGAAGAGCAACTTCGAAAGCTCACGCCCATTTGGCGGCTAAGACTTTATTTAAAGAGCACGACGACGTGCTAAAGTGCTCAAAAGCCGATTGGGCAATCAAAAATAGGTATCGCATCATAAGAAACTCAAGCGCGACATCTGTAAAGCATTGCCAAACTGGTAAGACGCCGGAGCTCCACCCGACTATGGAGGGTGATAAACTAGTGGAAGACCTCCAGGTTCTGCTGTCCAGTCGTTGTAGAACGAGTCGCCACTGCGTCTTATCCGATCCCGTATGAGCCTAGGAGTACCGTGCCGCTGCAGGATCGGGCGTCCGATCCTGCGGCCCCGGACGAAGAGGATGACGAAGCCCCCACGCTCAGGCTGTACGACAACAATGTATTAACGCCAAGCTGACGGGCAGCTTACGTACAGGTGTTACGTCGCAAGTGTCGGTCGGCAAGGTGAGAGGATGAGACGAAGAGAAGAGGATAGCGTCCGTGCAGGCCGGCGGGCGGGCGTGCACGGACGCAGGCTGCTGAAGCCAGCCGCCTTCGCTGGCCAATGGGGACCAGGGGAACCGGCTATCCGTGGGGCTTGCACGCTCGCGTTCTGTCTACTAGGCGTAGCCGGGAAGCCGAGACTGGCTCTCCTGTTCGGGAGGTCGGCAGCGAGGTCGGAGACAGCGGATTGCCCTAGCTTGCCCTACTCGGCTGGACTTTGACGCGTTGCAGGTCTAGCTAGCAGTAAATCCTGAATGACCAGCTAGACGCGACACGGAACTGGTTTTTGGGAATAATCTCTCGTTAACGTTTTGCTGATAATTACCCTAATCATCGCTGGAGCCGAGCAGAGCTGACCAGAGCCGACCTTTACGACCCTAATAACGGCGTCAGTGCAATCTATGAGGCCCGATAACTCAAAAATAAAATATTATTTGTAGAATTTATTTAAATTTAAATAAAATTAAGACGTCGAGGTGCTTCTTCGAGGGATAGTACCATGGGGTATTCCCCGAAGATGAGAAACTCTGCTCGTGCAGATAACTGAGAGGCATCGTTCAACCTTGACCCGGGCAACTGAGCGAGAGAAGGCCTCGGGACTGCTGATGCTTTTTGTCCTTACCGTCACTTGCCTGAAGCGATGCTAATATTTGAGCGCCGTCTAGATTTGCGGCGCTTTGAGCCGTTCATCCGGAGCTACACGAAGAATGACAGCGGTAAAAGCGGAATATTGGCAGTCTCAGGCCCGGTCCCCCTACCGCTTTGGCCGCTTCTCCCGGAAGATATGATTGTATGCGTAAACGCGTGCGCCGGCAACTATTCCCGGGGCAGCCTAGTACGCACTGACTGCGATCGAGGAAAGCGGATGAAGCACACGGATTCCGCTGCTGGCCGTCTTAGCAAAGCACCGCCCGACTCATTGCAGTTGCTAGGGAAGTTCTGTGCTCGTCGCCGACAATCGCTCTCGCCCCCACGCTCGCCGAAAGCTGATGTTACACCCAGGGGCTTTGCTAGGCGCAGAAACTTTGAGTCGTGGCTGCTTCCTGTTTTGAACCTGCAGGAATCGGGAGGTGCTAGCGCTGACGCCGCGGCCTCGCTCGTGCCGGCGCTCGATCAACGCTCGTCCGGCCTCTGTGCTAAGGAGACCCTTGGCCCCTCCGAGCGGCCGAAGCCGTTAACGTGCGGTACCCGCCCATGAGTTTAGCTCTGCTGTGAGATATCAGGGATTTTCCACGTGCTGACTATGCTCACTGTATAGCTCTTTCGTACGGCATAAGCACCTCCTGGGTTATATACGCGAGAGTGGGTATCTGCCCCAGCTCTTCCTCTGTATCTGTGACCAGCGCATCTTGGATATGCAGCGATTCTGTTTGGCGTCCATTAAAGGGCCGAAGAAATTTCAGAAGGTTCGTTACCTAGACATGTGCAGTAGTGTCAGACCGCTCACAGCTTCATGCCCTTACAGAGAGTATCAAGCACTCAGCGACAACCGATGGGAATCGGCATTAGCAGATGCTACTGAAATGCGAGAGCATATCGCGCGAGAGCTCGATCTCAGGGTTGGAGAAGGTTGCTGGTGCGCGGATTTCGGCTGCATGCCGAATAAGAGCGCCCGAGAGTTTGTTTTGCTGCTCGGAAAGTGTTGGGGGGAGCGGGGGGGGGGGGGGGGGCTTGGCAATACCTGTACTCGTGTAGCCTCCTCCTGGGTGTCAGAATCAACCTAAAGCCGACCGGTGTCCCCCCTCAGTGTGGTTATAACATGTGTTCGGCCAAGTGTAGCCTAGCCGTTGGCTTGCTTTGGCTCATAGGATGATCAAATGCGCAACTGTGGAATCTTGAGGAGTCTAGTCAGCACTTTCCTTTCTGTCATGACAGTGTGAGCACACACACACACACACACACACACACACACACACACACACACACACACACACACACACACACACACACACACACACACACACACACACACACACACACACACTCTCTCTCTCTCTCTCTCTCTCTCTCTCTCTCTCTCTCTCTCTCTCTCTCTCTCTCTCTCTCTCTCTCTCTCTCTCTCTCTCTCTCTCTCTCTCTCTCTCTCTCTCTCTCTCTCTCTCTCTCTCTCTCTCTCTCCCACTCTCTCTCTCTTTCTCTAGTGGGGCCATTTATCATGCTGGCAACCAGCACATCATGCCACGTTTTGAAGTATAAAGCAGTGCTTCATTCGGTGCTGTATCCTTATAAATAATACTTGGGAGAAAAGCTGCATTGACTGCTTGTGGAGTCTGGTCACTCTTGGCAGGAGCCGTGATGGCGCACTAGGTAAGGCGGTTGCTTTCATGACCTCGGTCCCGAGGTCGTGGGTTCGATTCCTGCGGTGGACGATCCTTTATCGCTACTGCAAGCGGTGGTGATAGCCGTAAAGGCTCTTCTGACGCTATACAAAAAGAGGCTGTTTAATCAGCTAGGATTTTTTTTAATCCACAGTCCTAGCAGGCCCTTGACCCTTGACCTCACTCATTGCTGCCACCTGCCTTTCGACCTCCTGCAACAAAATGGCATTTTCCCCCGAGTCTTGGCCCAGGGTTAAGGTGCTCGCTCTTCAATACCCAGGTCGTAGGTTCGACTCGCAGCTGGGCAATGCTTTATTTTCCAGTGCAAGGGGTGGCGATAGCCGTATAGGTTCTTCTGTCGCTTGATAAATGAAGCTGTTGAATCAGCTAATATATAATTCATTTATATAGCACCCCAAGAGAACTTAATCTCTATTCCGGCGCTTCACATAGTTAATCTTTTTTTATGTCGGCCGCGCGAATGGACGACTGCGTCTGTAGCCCAAAATACATGCACATTATGTGTTTGATTGTGCATGACGGTTTGTGGGTTTTTTCCCTTCCAGCACCTGTACAAATTAAGATGCTGGGCCAGGAGAAGAATGGTGACGTACTGTTTCTCTTTGACTGCCGTGATGAATCGGTAAGCATTCGCGGCCCTGGCTTCATCCATCACCTCAAAAAGCCTTGGCAGAGGATGTTTAAGCTTCTTTGTTAGAAGCAGTGCACGACTTGGTTCAACAGGTGATTTAATTTTGCTAGAATTAGGCTTTACTGCATGGATTTTCTTTCTCTCTTTCATCATTCTATTACTTGCACTTCACATGTATAGTAATGATAATTTTAAATTGAAGACTTTTGTGTAGCACCCTTAAAGAAGAAAATCTCATACTAGGCACTTAAGATATGCAAAGGAAGCTTGACAATTGGTTAATAATGACATGCAACATGTGAGCACACATGAACACCTCAAGGACTTCACATGTCAGGTGAGTAAATGCTGTTAAAAACTATTGCATGGTTAGCTTCTTTTAAATGCTGCCATGCAAGTGGATGTCGTGAATTCAGTCGGGAGTGTGTTCCAGGCTTTGAGAGCCGATGAACTAACGGCACGGTTTCCGAAGGATTTGAGATTGATTCAGGCACAGCTACGCGATTCTATGCGGATGACACTCAGTTGTACCCTTGCTTTGATCCCTCCCAGCCTTCGAGCACCTCGGATTCTCTTAATCTCCCTCACTTCACTCACTTGCTGCATGTATTGATGACATTTGCACATGGATGGCAGCAAATTTTCTAAAACTAAATGATGATAAAACTAACTTACTAGTTATGGGCAAACCCGGTGTGATTCAGAATTTAAAGGCTGATGCTCAAAATTGGTTCTGCCAGCATATCTCCTGTTGAGTCAGCTCGAAATTTACGTGTCATATTTCAAAGCGACCTCTCGTTAGACGACCACATCAGCTCCACAGTCAAATCTGCCTACTTTCAGCTAGATAACATTGCTAAAACTCGGGCTTGTTTAGATGAGGATACCACGTCTATGTTGGTCCATGCATTCATGACACCACTTCTTGCCGACCTGCACGGGCTACCAGTCAAGCAACGGATTAACTTTAAGGTTTTATCGCTCACTTTTAGGTTATTCATTCTTTGCCTCCAGCCTTTCTCTCAGATCTACCCCCTCCACCAGGCCAAGCATCGTACCACCTGCTTTTCGGAATCCAACAGTCTACCAATACCTCATACTAACCTCAAAACCTTTGGAGACCGTGCATTTAGTTCGTATGCTCCCAAAGCCTGGAACTTCCTCCCGACTTGCATCAGAACATCCCCTGACTTGACCACATTTAAAAAGAACTTAAAACACACCTATTTAGGATAGCATTTAGTGGGTCCCTCTGATTCGTCCTTGGGGTGCTTATGAGTGCTGACACTGTGCATGCTGCCACTAACCACATTTGCATGCTGACCCTGTGCATGTTGTCCCTAACCATGTTATTCATGTTGTTTATCAAGCATGATATTACTCACCATTCAATTGCATTTCCCTTTGCAGCAAATGTAAAGCGCCTAGAAAGAGATTGAATTCTCTGAGGGTGCTTTATCAAGTGCATTATTATTATTATTAATCAATTGTGTGGCTAAACCTTGAAGTCGATGTGGTACTTGATAGGAAGCTACTGTTGGTCTATGGAAGTGGTATAATTTGGTAACTGTAACGTTTTTGGCATCAAATAAGTAGTGGCAGACTTAATGGGCTGGCAAGGAAGCATGTCGATCGGTTTGTAATACCATGCAAAGTTTTAGAAGGCTTCAGCACTCAAAGTTCAGTTCACTGTTCAGAGCCAGGCTGAGCATGCAACTTGTTTTAAAAACTGGCTGATTCAACAACCTCTTTGTAAATGCATCTATTGACACACTGCTGCATGCTGCCACCAACCAAACTTGCATGCTGACACTGTTCATGTCACCCTAACCATGTTATTCTTCTTGTTTATTGAGCATGCTATTACTAACCATTCGATCGTGCTTCCTTTGCAGCAATTGTAAAGCTGCATAGAAAGAGATTGAAATCTCTGAGGGTGCTTTATCAAATGTATAAGTCTTATTACTATTATTATAATATTATTTAGCTAAATAAGAGCGCTCACGGCTATCTCCACCGCTTACAGCAGCAATTAAGAGTAGCCCACCGAAGAATTCGAACCCACGATCTCGGGATCGAGGTCATGAAAAGCAACTGCCTAACCTAGTGTGCCATCACGGCTCACCAATACCTTAATGCCCCTGAAGCCTTCATCAACAACATTTGATTCCAGTTTTTCTCAAACTTCCTGAAACTTGACAATGATACTAGTAACCTATTAGTTAAGGACAAGCCTAGCATGACCCTCTAAGTTAGGAGACCTCACCATCAAGATTGGTTCATCCGGTATTGCACCAGTGATGTCTACCTGTAATCTGAGCAGGCTATTTTAGAACGATTTGTCATTAGATGAGCACATTTGCTCCACGGCCTACTTTCAGATGAGGAACATCATCAAATTTAGGGCCTGGTTAGACAAGAATATGGCAGCCAAACGTTCGCATGTTTTTGACATAGTGTCCAGGTTAATGCTGTTACCTATATGCAGGGCTTTCGGTCTGTGCCCTTAATGGTCTGGAGCTGATAAAGCACTCAGCTGTTCGTCCAGTCTGTCTTCAAAGGTGTAGCTACCATATCATGCCAAATCACTTCTGCCTAAGCCTCACTGGCTCCTTATTAAGAATCGAATCGACTTAAAATTGTCTGTCTGGCTTACATGTCACTTCACTAGCTGGCACCAGCCTGCCCATCCGATCTCCTTGCTCCTACTGTGTGCTCTCACACCACCCGCTTCTCGGTTTTCGTTTGTCTCAATGTACCTGGCACTAAATTGAGATCTTTTGGTTGTCGAGCTTTCAGTTTGTGTACACCACAACTCTCTTCTAGCTTTGATAACTACTTGATATAACTTAGCATCAAATTAGTCTCAGTTAAAGACACAACTGTCCCCTCAGTTATCCCCTTGCCCCTAAACATACCGTTTCTGTTTCTATATGCTTTGCATGCTTGCCTGTGCATTATTCAGTGCATGTTACAACCTAGAGTTCCTACTTAAGTGAGGCCTGGGAGTCTCCTTGCCTGCATTGGCATGTTTTCCCAAGCTTGATATTGGTTTTCCTTTGCATGCTGATTTTCTTGTTGCGAGTAGTAAAGTGCCTGGATAGAGATTTGGTTCTTTAAATGCAATATGTGAGCGATCTACTATTTCTATTATTTGTTAATTGTGTGAGTTATGGATATGTTTTAGCTTCTTTTTAAGTGTTGTCAAAGCATAGAGAATGGCCGATTTGAGTGCCGGTATAGTGATTGGCTAGCAGCTTTGGCTTGCAATTTTGCACGGTGCAAATGCTTTGCCTCTGTGCGCCCCCTGAGGCTGGCAGTGAGAGTTTGCACAGTCGACTCTCTTGTAGAAAGGAATTGATGTAACACACATTGGAGTGCAGGTTCTTGCCACTGGGCAATGTAAGGTAGGTCAGGCGAATGCGTCGGAACTCTTTATATGCTTGCATGTATTGGAACTTCATCCAATGGCCATTGTGGCATAAGCTTGGTGGGAATAGTCACGTGATCGCCGTGTCCTCGATAGCAGCGATGTTGTGTTCTCTGCATTGGCTTGAATCCAGAAGCTGCTCAGAGCTGCAACAAGGACTTGACTGGTGTGCTTGCTGTCACTGTCCTTACCTTACCGGTGGTTATTTACCCTTCTTGCAATTGGAGCTGTCGTGTGCCTTCAGCCTACGGAGCTGTTGAATGAGTGTATGCACTTACTCGAGGGCTAGTTGGCTACTTTGCCTCGTTTGCTTGCATGAGGGCCAAGCAAAACGACTGAGGCCGGTACTTTAATCGCAGTGACTCGTGTATGCTTTCAGGTTGTCTACTCGATGGACTCTACGGCAGTGATCGTTTCATGCACAATCAACCAAGCACACAGTTTGCTATGTAAGTCATGCTGGAGAAGTCATCTGAAGCGTGGCATGATGCTTTGCGGGGACACCACATAGGATAATGTATGTATGTATGTATGTATGTATGTATGTATGTATGTATGTATGTATGTATGTATGTATGTATGTATGTATGTATGTATGTATGTATGTATGCATGTATGCATACGTGTAGATGTTTCTTCTTTGGTGACTCTTCGTAGTCATAAAGACTAAGTGGATGTAATGCTGGCATGTTTCACAAAGCACATCAAAAGCCCATGTCTCTTTCAGTGAGCATACAACAGCCTCCATCTCATGTAACAAAGTGACTGCAAGCAGTGTAGCTGCATCTTGGGGTCAGTCGCGGATATGGATAGCATTTAAATAGTTGAGCAGGACGGCTCGTAAGGATGTGCCAGAGTCGGCAGCTTGCAGAAATGGGTGTCATTTCGTAAAAGTTCGGTTTGGCTTGCTCTGGCACCACTTGCTAACTTCTGTTCTCGACCATTGGTTTGGTTTGTCCTAGGGCATTCATCGTTGTAAGCCGTTGAGGTTAGCTGTGCCTGGACGGGGCTCGAGCGGTACAAGCTCGATTTCTTGTGCCGAGCAGAGCCCTTTGCGTTGCCTGCGCCCGCAGGTTGGACGTCAGATGAGCATGCTGTTGTGCGGCCGTGTTCTGTTTCCTTGCTGGTGTCGACTTGTATGCGTTTTCCGCCCGAGGCCTGCGCTCGACAAGCAATACCGACGCGACTGAAACAAAAGTCCATTGAAGTGCCAGAAGCTATGTGCATGCTAATCAACTCAGCTCATACACTATTACGCCTCTGCATCTCTGTCTCTCTTTTGCAGTGTTCACGGAACATCAGTTGTGTGAAGCTAGAGGAATAGGTAGTACGTATCACTGGTGCTTGTGTACATGACTGGGAGTCTGGTGTGTGCATTCCCCCCCCCCTATGTATGCCGGTTTCGGTTTCCTTTCGTCTTCTTTTTTCTTTCCTTTTTACTAAAGAAGTCGTGAGATGTAAGCCTAGCATCTGCCTTCTGGCTCTTGCCTTGGCATCTGCTCCCAGGCCTCGTTCTTCCTGTGCTGTCTCTTGTGGTTAGAGCAAGCCTGCGTTATTCGTTGCGTGGCATGCGCTGCCATATCACGAATGATTGGGCTTTGTGATGCTGCATTTCCTATAGACGAGAACTGAATCGTCTTTATCCTTTGCTGAGCAAAACCGACAGTTCCCTGGACCTCTCTGAGGAACCGAGCCCTGTACTCTTGTTCGGTCGTTATCGCTCGGTCATTATCTCTTGCAGGTTATTACGATTTGTATATGGTGCACCTGGCGTCTGCCCAGAAGAAGAAGGTGCCGCTGAAGCTGCAACGTCCTTATCACATCGAGTCGCATTTTCTATATGGAGCGACCGTTGACAAAGTGCATCACCATGCAATTGTTCTTGTCCACACGGAGTGTAAGCTTATCTTAGCAGGCGGTGCACCGGCACCGGCAATCTCGGCTGCAGCTTAGGAGGCGCAGTAGAAATCAGCTCAGGCCGGTTAAACAGAGCAGTCTGATTCTCGAGCTTGTAGGTGTGTGTGTGTGCGCGTGTGTATGTGTGTGCGTGTGCACGCTTGTGTGCGTGTATGTGTGTGCGCGGGCGTGTGTGTGCACGCAGGCGCGTGTGTGTGCCTGCTCTCGCATGCTTGGTTGATTAGGCATGTTTATTGCAAGGGTGAGTGCATCGTCGCTTGCCAGCTAGGATGCCACTGCCAGTTAGCCTCAAGCCATTGGCCAAAACAGGAAAATCTGCCCCAGCCGATCCGGCCATCATGTGGCCTGCACTGTTTGTTACAGCGATTTCTCCGGGATTTGTGCTTCATTAGAATTGGAAACCAAGGGTGTCAAAATTGAGGTCTTTATATTGTGCTACAGTGTATAAGTGAGGGCTTCAAATTTAGTTCTCTTAAGGCTGCTTGTAAATGGTATATTTAATGAGTGACATCATGACATCATCGGGTTATGGAACATTTAAAAGAAGCTAAGAACGCACCAGTTTCTCACTGCATTTGCTCTGTCGCTGCGATCTGTCTTTTGTTTGCATATGCGTGCTGGCACTTTGCATGTTACTACTAACCACATTATGCATGATGACACCTTGCATGTTATCGCTAACAATATAATCATGCTTCTTTTACAGCACGTGTAAATTGCTTAGAAAAAGAGTAAGTTCTGTGAGGGTGCTATACAGACGTCTTTTTTATAAGGCATGAGCATATATCGTTACATCGTTACGAGTGATTGCTATCAAAACGTCTGCATATATATAACTTAACGTCCCAACTGCTGGGCTAGTCAGCATCGTGGTGAGCCTGCTTCGAGCCTTGCCATTCCACCTCTAATTTCTCCCCCTAGATGGCGTTGCCTAGAACCTCTGAGCTTCGTATAGCTGTGAGTTCTCGAGCTATTTAACCACTGCAGCATACCCGTAGCTGTTTTTATCGTGTAAGTATTTAACTAAGTAACTCCTCAAAGCTGCGAAGGCTGTGCAGGTGTTATTTATGTTGCTGATGTTTCCACGGCGCAGCTTAAAGCTTCGCTGGGCATACACTAGAGCATGCCACGAAGCCATTAAGTCTGGACGTGGTATTCTGGAGTCTTCGTGGCACTCAGAGCCAGAGAGGCCTGTATTTGTGCTGCAGTCTGGCACTAGCTTTTAGATCGCATGCCACCCACTCCCTAAAGGAGCAATCAATGGAACATTCGTAATCAGAGACTCTCAGTTGGAAATGGCTGAAACAGGAACTATCGTAGAGTTAGCCTGAAGAGCTAAGTCTGCGCCATCGTTCATGCATTGAGATTATGTTTCGATGGTCCAGGACCTGGGGCAGGTCAGTGCAGTCATTACTATGACTCCTGACGACCGAGGGTGTGTGCAGGTCTTCTTACCTCGAAGATCGTCTACTTGCTGCTGTCCTCAGTGCATGCTGTCGAAGGTGGTGCATTATTAGCTATCCATTTTGCTGCCATGACCAATTTGTAATGGTCATTGGGCCACCTCGGTGACTAAGTCGTCCGTGTTACAGATTCTGCTGGCTTGCTGAAGGAGGTGACATGCGCTAGTCCTGTTTGCGACAATTGATATTGCCAGTCGGTTGACTTCTAAAGTTAATCGGCTGATAGTGATGCTCCTTAGAAGCTTGAGGCTATATGCAAATTTCAACATTGCTGAGAAATCTAATCTGGTTATAGATCGGGGCAGGGCACCTTTGCCGTAAATAAGGCAGAGAAAATTGCTTCGATCTTTTCTATTATTGCCGTCGATTGCAGTCATATTGTAGCCAGCTTTCTTGCTAGTTTTTGTGTTAGACTTTTGGCTCTGCTGTCGTGCTCGATTTAATTTTGTGAGCCCTTGCTCACCAGGACATTGGAGTTGAAGCTCCCAAAGGCAGGCACACAAAGCTGATCTTGAAGTTTTCCATCCGCCTGGTCTCCTAGCGCACCACCCTATTGTTGTTGCGCAATGGCATCCCTATCTTGCTACTTTCAGGTGTCAGAATGTACCGCATATCATTGGACGGAGCAGAGGTAAGGTGCTTCATTGCACTAGTAGCAAATATGAAATAGAGCCTCATCGTAGCCGTTTTCCGTCGTGCTGCAACTTTTCCCATCGTGTTGCTATCTGTCTCATAGTGCTGCGACGTGTCTCCTAAAGCTCCGATCTGTTCGTCCCCCTTGCTGTTACCATAGGCCAAGTGTTGCTATTGTATGCTGCTCGTGTTTGGCAGCTGCAGCACACCCTTCGCTCGATCTTGCAGGGAGCCCCACAGCCCAAGCAATTAGAGCAGGTATTCAAGAGTCACGTGTGGTACCAATGGGAGCCGTCTATACAGTGTCTGTTCCTCGTGTACACGGCAGCCAATCCTGCTCTGCACGACTCGGCCAGCATGCCGGCTTGGCCTGCAACCCGGTCCTCGCTGACTGAGAGCTCTGCCACGGGCCAGACCGGCAGCCGAGTCCGGAAGAGTATTCGAAGCCCGTCCTCATCCTCGCTGATGTCGGAAGACGAGGCCGCCGACGGCGCGGCCAGCTTGTCGTCGCCTCACCAGATTCGCCCCTACCTCGTCGGGCTAGCGCTTGGCGACAGGGGCACAAGCAGGCGCCTGGTAAGTAGGCTGACGGTGGCAGCAGCGACTAAGGCGTGCGCACGTGCGTCCCCGAGGTGGAAGAGAGCCGCCTCGGCGCGTCTGCTGCTGCTGCGTGCCGATCGACCTGCAGCGCTGCTGCTGCTCGTGGCTTAGAAGCTTTGAGGCCTTCAGTACAGCCAGCTAGGCACTGTGCGTCAGAAAGAATGTGTGGCATCTTTGGAGCTGTTGCGATCGAGCCATTTGTGCAAATATCGCTAATAGGCAAAATTGGTTGGTGGTATTGATCATAGTAATATTTGTGCATATTCCCTCCTACTCATATGTGTTATGCAAATATGTCTTTGCTCTGTCCCTAGAGAACTGGGAGGCATAGCTATGAGAAAGCCTAAAGCTAATTGTATGAATGATAAAGGGGCTGATAGGGCAATGGGTGACGTATTTGAGTAAGAACAGGAGAGGAGAGAGAGAGAGAGAGAGAGAGAGAGAGAGAGAGAGAGAGAGAGAGGGAGAGAGAGGGAGACAGACCGACAGAGAGATACTCACCCAAACGAATGCACATGTACACATGCATTCACACACGTGTACACACACACATACTCCCTCCTGGTACAGTAACACACACACAGACACACACACACACACACACACGCACACACACACACACACACACACACACACACACACACACACACACACACACACACACACACACACACATACAAACAGACACGCTAGCACCCACACATAAACATTCACGTTTTGTAGACAGAAGGAGAGGGAAAGAGTAGGCTGTCATGGCTAAGCCAGCAGTTAAGCATCTAGAGCAGTAATGCATCTGCATATCTTTATAATAATAATAATAATAGCAATAATAATTCACTTGATAAAGTGCCCTCGGAGAACTCAATGTTTTTCTAGGCGCTGTGCATTTGCTGCTAAGGGAAATACAATTAAATGGTAAGTAAAATCATGCTTGAAAAACAACATGAACAACATGGTTAGGAGTGACATGCACAGGGTCAGCATGCAGGTGTGGTTAGTGGCAGCATACAGTGTCAGCACACATAAGCACATAAAAGACGAATCACGGGGACCCACTAAATGCTGTCCTAAATAGGTGTTTTTAAGTTCTTTTTAAATGTGGCTAAGTCAGGAGATGTTGCGACGAAAGTTGGGAGGGAGTTCCAGGCTTTGGGAGCATACGAACTAAATACAAGGTCTCCAATGGATTTGAGGTTTGTACGATGTATTGGTAGACTGTTGGATTCCGAAAAGCGGGTGGTACGATACTTGGCCTGGTGGGGGTGTAGATCTGACAGATAGGCTGGAGCCAAAGAATGGCTTTTCTGTGCTTGCATTCGGTGTAGGCTAGATATACTTTTTCAGTCATCGTGTTTGAACCCGGGCTATTCTATGCCGAGGGCAGTTAGGCGACTACTTCTTACCAGCCACAAGTAGCTTTGGCAAGCCTCGTGTGCCTTTTTGAGTGCAGTGTCATGTCCTTTCGCTGTCTCCGCAGAGAAAACCGACGTGTGCCGAACGTCATAGCCAGCTCGAGTTGGCCTGGTGTGCACTGTGCCTAAAAAGGCGCATGTGCATGTTCCTTCTTTCATAAGGTTGATGTGGCTCGTGTGCGAAAGGCAGTATCCCGCCGCTCTATGCCTTTTAGGTGACCTTGATTCTTTGTCCAGAAGATAGACAAGATTAGGTAGTCCATCCCTACGATGACAACACCCCCCCCCCTAGAATCCTGTCCCCCGGTTCCTGGCTGTACCTCAATATCTACATTTAAGTAGGTCACTAGTGATCTTGTCCTGAAGTTCATATCCCAATCAAATAAGGCAACAACTCCTTTGGACCCTATTCCCACTGCCTTGCTCCTACATTGCATTGATCTGCTGCTGCCTTGCATAACTAACCATCATTAATATGTCATTAGCCTCATGTCATGTCCCAGCACCTTTAAAAAAAGCTGTAGTCTGGCCACTTCTCAAGTAAGCGACACTAGACCAAGAGAACTTGAGCAACTACTGCCCAGTCTCCCACCTACCATTCCTATCAAAGACTCTGGAACGGGTCGTGGCAGACCCGCTGAACTCATCTATTGAAATTTCAAACCTTGCTAGTAAGTTCCAGTCTGGCTTTAGAGCTAATCACTCAACAGGATCAGCATTGCTTAGAGTGTACAACGACCTTATTAGGGATGCAGACATGGGTAGAGTGTCTCTGCTTGTTTTGCTCGATCTTTCGGCAGTTTTTGATACTATCGATCACCAAGTTCTTCTAGAACACCTATCATTTAGCCTGGACATCACTGGCACTGCTCTGCAACTGTTCAGGTCCTCTCTCAATGGGGGACTCCAGTGTATTGATGTGAATGCTTAAAGATTATCCGAGGTACCTCTGAAATATGGGGTACCTCAGGGCTCCATGGTCCGGTTCTTTTCATGGTTTATACTCTCCCTCTTACTGATGTGATTGCCAAGCACAATCTAGGCTTTCACTTCTATGCGGATGACACTCAGTTGTACCTTTGCTTTGATCCCTCCCAGCCTTTGAGCACCTCGAATTCTCTCAACTCCTTTGCTGCATGTATTGATAATAATAATAATAATAATATTGCACTTGATAAAGCGCCCTCAGAGAACTTAATCTCTTTCTAGGCGCTTTCCATTTGCTGACATCCGGACATGGATGGCAGCAAATTTTCTTAAACTAAAGTATAATAAAACTAACTTATTAGTAAAGGGCGAACCCAGTGTGATTCAGAAATTGGAAAGGCTGACGTTCAAGATTGGCTTTGCCAGCATATCTCCCTTTGAATCAGCTCGAAATATAGGTGTCATGTTCTAAAGTGACCTCTCGTTACACTTCCACACTAGCTCCTCAATCAAGTCTACCCACTTTCAGATACACAACATTGCTAAATTTCGGGCTGGTTTAGATAGGGATATCACGTCCAAGTTGTCCATGCATTTGTGACATCCAGTCTTGACTTCTGTAACTCACTGCTTGCTGGCCTACCGGCATTTGCAATCAGGCGATTACAGCTGGTGCAAAACTCCGCAGCTAGGCTTGTCTGTCGTGAGCATCGCAGTTACCACATCACACCACTTCTCGCCGACCTGCACTGGCTACCAATAAAGCAACGGATCGACTTCAAGGTCTTGTTGCTCTTTTTCAGGTCCCTTAATTCTTTGGCTCCAGCCGATCTCTCATATCTACTCTCCCACCAGGTCAGGCATCATACCACCTGCTTTTCGGAATCCAACAGTTTATCAATACCTCGTTCAACCCTCAAATCCTTTGGAGACCTTGCATTTAGTTTGTATGCTCCCAAATCCTGGAACTCACTCCCGACTTTCGTTGCAACATCCCCTTACATGACCACATTTATAAAGAACTTTAAACACAACTTAGGACAGCATTTAGTGGGTCCCCGTGATTCGCTCTTCATGTGCTTATAAATGCTGACACTGCATGCTGCCACTAACCACATTTGCATGCTGACCCTGTGCATGTCACCCCTAACCATGTTACTCATTTTGTTTATGAAGCATGATATTATTCACCATTCAATCGCGTTTCCTTTGCAACAAATGTAAAGCGCCTAGACAGAGATTTAGATATAGAGAGTTCTCTGAGGGCACTTTATCAAGTCTATTATTATCATTATTATTATTATTATTTGCAGCCTACTACTTTGTATCCTGCTTTCGCTTTTTTGCAGCATATATTCTTGGTGCTGTATTGAGCTGTTAAAGGTGTTCGCTCTCCTTTCCTGTGGGAGCTGACTGCCTGTTGATGACCTTTCTGCAGCCAGCTAACATGCTGATGGTCTTTATTTCAGTTCGAATCCAGATTGTGCATTCCGGCAGCAGGTATCGTTAGAGAGTAAGTTGTCTGATGATGCAGCTGACCCGAGCTTGAGAGAGAGAGAGAGAGAGAGAGAGAGAGAGAGAGAGAGCAATTCTTGATAGCGGTGCTTGATCACATATGCTAACTCGTGCCTCGCTGCTGTGAATTGTTGCCTCAAAGCAGCACTTGCAGCAGCGGCATATATTTCTGCTACCCTTCAGTGTCACTGGTGCGGAGTGTGCTTCAGAAATCTTTTCCCTCCCCGACAGTGGCAGCTTATCATTGACACTTGCTTTTGGAATGCGATGCCCAGTATTGCTATTTGGATAGTTGGTCACCATAATAATTTAATAGTAGTAATTAAACATTTGTATATCACTATAAGAGAACTAAATCTTCTAGGCATTTTACGTATGCCGGAGCGAATTCATCATTGGTGAGTGATAACATGCTCAACTTCAGCGCATCTGAGTACATCTAGGATAACGCTCACCACCAGAGCACTTTCTTTAAGGAAGTGCTGGATTTTTAGCTGCTTTTGAAATGAATCAAGTCAGAGGATATCGTGACTCGACCTTTCAACATTTTCTTGCTTTGGGAGCATACAAACTGAAGACTTGGTCTTCGAAGAATTTGATGTTGGTTAGAGGAACAACTAAACTACTTAATTCAAAGGAGAGGCTGATATCACATGCGATTCTTAAAGACCGTTGGCGACAGAAGCTTTAGCTCTGCAGGTCCCAGACTGTGCAACTCGCTTCCACAATTCTTACGCAACGACAACTACTCTCCTGCTACGGACTATGGCTCATCCTACACTACTACTACACTGCTGTGGACTATGGCTCATCCTTTCCTGCGGTCCTGAGTTGCTACTTCCATGCTACTCACTACCTCAGCTGCTCTCCTAACTCTGCTATGCTTCCCACTTTCTCTTTGTTGCGTGAGACATAATAATAATAATAATGCACTTGATAAAGTGCCCTCAGAGAACTCAATCTCTTTCTAGGTGCTTTACATTTGCTGCAAAGGGAAATGCGATTGAATGGTAAGTAATATCATGCTTGATAAACAAACAACATGAATAACATGGTTAGGGGTGACATGCACAGGGTAAGCATGCAAATGTGGTTAGTGGCAGCATGCACAGTGTCAGCACGCATAAGTACATGAAGGGCGAATCACAGGGACCGACTAAATGCTGTCCTAAATAGGTGTGTTTTCATGTTCGGGCTTTATGCTTGGTCCGCTTCTTGTTCCAATCTTTCTCGTTCCAATCCAATCCTTCTCGTTCCAATTTCTTTAACCGGTGGTTTGGTTAGTGGGTGTGCATTTAGTTTTGAAAATTATATAGGAAATCGTTGATTGTTATTTGGCAAAAGATGTATGGCTGCAAATACGTTTGCACGCACTGTCTCTTAAGTGTCTCACATTCTTATACTAATGGTCTCTACTGGTTCTGCAGCACTGCTTGTTTCAGTTAGTAGTGACGGTTGACACCTTTCAGCTTTTGTTTTGGCGCTGTAGCTCTGCCAATGGTATCGATTTCCCAGGGGCTTGGGGTGTATGTTTATTTCATTCAAGCTTTTCTTGATTCTAGATATGATCACCGGCTCCTTTCCGGTTGTGTGCCAGGTTAGTATCCGATGTCAAGTGACCATGTTGCTCAGTTGGCGAGGGTGTTGCATTGCTATGCTTGCCCCAACATGCCGCTTGTATGGCAGCACTGGTTGGTTTATCGTTAGGCCACGACGTTCATGTAAGCTAGGATGTAAGAGGGATGGCGGCCTCTGCATTTTGTCTCTAGTTGCGTTAGCTCTCACACTGCCATTTCTTGCCGTTTGTTGCCTGGCGATTGTGAGCTCAATTTGATTGTGACCTCAACACGCTGCTGCTTTTGTGCTTGTGTATGTGTTGAATGCAGAGTGCGCTGCCCTTCTGTTCGTTTGTTTTTTCATTTTACTCCAAGCTTGGGCGATCGCGTCAGGATGTAGAGCCGTGCACAGAGTCGGTGATAATCAGCACTTCGAAGGCAGAACAGACCTCATAGCTTAACCTGGCAACTGTATCTCACCCTCGCTAGCACACTTGTCTGGTCGAATCCGTGGCAGCCTTCTC